>CM065369.1:14855433-15377933 GCA_033032245.1 Poecilia picta | reverse complement strand
TTATTGTGTATTTTTTTAAGCCAGCACATCAAATTAAAAAAAAATGTTTAATTTCTGCTGCTGTTTTAAACTGTCAGCTGCTGTTTTAAACTGATTAGAAAATATTATTTACTGAGGTAAGGTTGGTTATGAAAAGCTTTAAAAAATATTCAGTTCACAAGGGGTCTGTAGCAGTTCTCAAACTTTCCAGCTTTTGACAGTCAAAATAACAACATAAGAGGGTTTTTGACAACAACTCTTGGCAGGATCTAAAAGGTTCTTTTTGTACTATTTCTATGCTGTATTTATTGACTTGAATTTTACTCTGAAAAGTTGTCTTCTATTGTCTTCTTGTGTTTTTTCAGTCAAAATACTGCATTAAAATAGATTTTATTGTTGACTTAACTGGTATGGTAATTTTTACTAAATAACCAAAACATTTGCAGTTTTACTACATATATTATTTTAAAAAAATGGACATAAACATCCATCCATCCATCCATTTTCTTACACCCTTGTCTCTTAGTAGGGTCGGGATGTACATAAACAGTTGAGGCGTATCTACAAAGCTACTTGCAAAACCAGCTGCCACCAACATAGGGTTCTTCCCCCAGGATGTTTCTCTTTTAAACTCCTTACGGCTGTGGTCTCAAACTCCAGCTCTCCAGGGCCGGTGTCCTACAACTTTCAGTTGTCTCTCTGCTTCAGCACACCTGGCTGCAACAGAGCTCATTAGCAGAGCTCTGCTGCATGTAGTGTAGCCACTGAATTCCAGTGTGTAGGACAAGAGACACATCTAAACGTTGCAGAACACCAGCGCTTGAGGATTTGAGTTTGAGACGACTGTCAATGACTTTTCCATTGTCTGAAAAGTATTCAATTGCCTCTTTATGAGCCTGCTCATAAAGAGGCAACCCTCCATTGACAAACAAAATAGGCATATGATAACTATAACAACTTTTCTCTATGAAAAAACCCGAATTGGCTGTACATTCACATATATGTATGTATTTTTTTGTGTCTTTTCTTTTAATTCTTCAAAAGTTTAAATATTTATAATTATTGTTTATATGTTGTTAACAGTTTAAACCAAAAGCACATCTCTTGTTTGGGCTAATTCTTCTTCTTCTTCTTCTTTACTATCAATGCAATACTTTTCTTAGTATCAATATATGCCACAGTATGCATTTGCATATCACTAATTAATTTTTTTTCTGCAGTTCCCTCTATGCATTAATATCACCTTCCTTTGTAGACACTATGTTACATATTTATATCAAAATATAATGTTTTGATATTAATATGGATAAAAGCATACAGATAAACATAATAAGGATAAAGTCTCCAACTCCAAGATTACTTGACTTAATAAAAGGGTAAAAATGACAAGACTTCAAATAACAATGGCCACTTGAGGACACCTTTACTTGTATATACAGCTATTGTACACATACGAACCCACAGAGTATTTGCATTCCTGGAACTTGAAGTAAAATCTTTTGGTTAAGAGAGCTTCAATAATTTCACCTATTTGTCAGGCAAATAAAACAATACACAACCTTAATATGAATATTTCCAAAGATTCCATCTTTAAAGCTTGCCAGCAAAGATAATTATTTTTAAATGTTATAAACAGCATCTTTTCTCTGTACATTATTTGCAAATGCATTAGAGTAATGTGTATTTTTTGAAGCAAAATGTGTCATGATGTACCTGCAGTTTCGATAGTTCATGTTTCGCGCTCTTCATGTAGTGTTGACAATCATAGATGGAGATCAGTTTGGTGAGCATTATGTGGTAAAACTGCACATTCAATTATTCTGAGATGCTTTAATTCTCAGAAATTGAGGAAAATTTTTCACTGTGACAAATTTCTGTTCTGCATGACATGCAATGTTAGTTTTCTGCCACAGTCAGAGTTCAGAGTTTAAAGGGATTGACAAATAAAAATGATGTAAAACTGACCAAAGTTAGAGATCCGAGGTGTGATGATTGCATGATTTAATAATTATATCAAGTGAAATCACAAACAACTCATTCTATGATATTCTATTACTTTAGCCATATCCCAGATTTGTGAACTTACAATGCTTAATATCAGAAAAGAAAAATGAAGAGGAGAAATTAGACAGTTGACCTCTGCACATTCATTCATACAGTAAAAAAATCCAGCATTATTAGTATATCTCTTATTATTAGTATATCACTGCCTGGAAAAGTATCAGATTGCCTCTTTATGATGGCTTGTTGCTTTGACCTGTTCTAATAGATGGCAATGGTGAGATGATCGGGATTTATTTACAGAAAACATAGTTACATATTCACACACCCCACAGATAAATACCTTTTAGAGCAACACATAATATTTTAAAAACATCTTCAGAAATGAAAATACCTATTGACACAAATGGCATGACCTGGTCCATTGTTTTCAGTAATTTTCTTTACTCAGTGACAACTTGAGATGCATTATTACTCTGTATCATCAAGTACAAATCAGGAAATAGACCTTATTGATTGTCAGTGTTCTTTGTAAGTTGGCATCTACAGTTTCAGGAAGTTTTAAGGTCTTTGTCATTTTGGGTATTTGCCCGACATCCACAGGGCTCACAACCTTGACAAGGCAAAGAAAAAAAAAAAAGAGACTCGTTGACTTTCATTTCTGGGTGCCGATGTCCTCGTCCATGCTGTGTGTCCCGTCCCTAGCACCTGTCGTCCTCCTCTGTGTCGCTGAGGGGGTCGCAGCCTGCAGCGGAGGCTGTCTGCATCAGACGCTTCCTAAAGTGTCCGTTGGGGACCTGCCAGCCGGTCCGCCAGCGTGGGTGGGCTGAGCCAATGGTGTTTGAGCGTCCCAGGCTGCAGGCCACGGCCGCCTCGAAGGTCAACGTCTCCATGGGACCAGAGGGATCCGGGCTGTGGTCGTCTTCTTGAGAAGCCAGGAAAGGCTCTGAGGGGTAGCGTCGAGGCGGGGACGTGTTTATGTCAAGCTGACTCCGCCTCCCTCCCGCAGCTCCTTCTTGGGTCTCCCATGAGGCCTTGCTCCGTCTTGTCGTCTCTGGGCTGCCTTGTTCATCATCATCCTCTCCGACAGAGGCTTGTGTGCGACACACAAGAGGGGAATAGGAGATGTGAGGGCGAGATCGGGTTGGGGTTTGTGAGAGAGGCCGTCGGCCGCTGGGTGTGCTGGACTCCGAGGTGGACGGTACTGGGCTGTCTGAGCTGTTACCCTGAAATAAGAAAAATTACAATCAGTTAATTCAGTAGCTACTCTTGACTTTTTCTTCACATCAATTTACAGGACCTTTAAAAATGTGATATACAGACACAAAGTAGTGAATAATTGTAAAGTTATTTACAGTTTTGAATGTTAAGACAATAAAAGGCACTAGAAGGCACTGTTTTATTACGAATAAAGAAGTACAGAGAAATAGGATGTTGTGTGGAATGAGCTCATTTCCAAGCCCTAACCAATCAAAACCTAAAAATTCCAATCTTTTCGTGAGAGATATTACTTAAGTGCAATAAGGCTGCATTAACAGCAACACTCTTTGGTGCTGAAGTAATTATTTATTATTTAAGGTTAACATTTTTCATTATTATTTTAGGTGTTTGAAAATCAAGACAAAAGAAGCGCAGAAATGTAGACTGCTACTTGAAAGGAACCTGCAAATGAAGACCTGGTTGAGTTTCATTCAGGCTGCAAATGAGCAAGACTGTCAGGACACAACAGTTTCACAAAAACTGCCAAAGTAGACATTCCAACCACCCTTCCATGTACTAAGCGGTTGAAATGTTTAGTCTATCTGGTTATGTTTATAAAATAATACAACTACTCTTTCTCACACAGCATAATATCACCTTTTCTTCAATGCATATAACTAGTGATCACTCATGGGAGAAATAATAAGAATACAGTGCAATAAGAACAAACGATTACATTTAAAAAGACTACAAGGTTACATTTTCTTAATTAAGACAGGAATATGCTTTCTTTTGAGACCAATGTTTCTTGTTTTTACATTGAGATACAGCGACTCTCTTCTCCCAATCTTTGTCCTAGCAGTACTCTGCTACTGCTACTACGTTGACTAATGCTAGATACGTCCCTCACTGGTCACTGAAACTAGTCAACAAACATAATTTGGTTGGGTAAAGATCCATTATTGAGACTGTCAAAAACACCTTATTTGGTTGTTTGTGTATATTTTACTCACCTGTTTATCCTGGGGAAGGGCTTGTTCTACGCTGGAGGAACGAGATGGTTGCAAGCTTCTTTCCTCTGAGTTACAGCGAGACCTGTCTGGAGACAACAGGTGACAATGCTCCTTGGAACGACCTCGCTCCCTGTGCTCAGACCGTGACACTGGTAAGAAACAGAAGAACATAATGTGCACATTTAATAAAATAACAACACTGAAAGCCTTTCCTTTTATTAGTACCTACTACTACTCTATATCGTATTGAACAACAACTAGGTTATATATGGATAGTTACAAAAATGTCCTGTTTATCAAATTGCTAGCCGTTTAACCCTTGTGGGAGTGATGTTGTTTCATCAATTACATAGTTATTTCCTCATATGTTAGATCCCAGTATCCCAAGTACTTACAATATACTAAAAGGGATGACAAAGACGCATAAACAAATGCATAAATCTTTGGTATTTGAATTAATGCTGGCTCATTTGCTTAATACAATATATGACATATTTATATGTTTTAATTTGAAATGGTATGCTTCTATTAAGCATGTGACACTAAGATGACTCCTTTTTCTTTCCAGGTCCAGCCACACTGTTATACAAACATACTTTAGTGTTTTCCAGGCACATACAGGCACTTTGCAGAAAATTCAAGTAACTGTATTACCTTCAGTTATGTAAACCATTATTGTGTAGCTACATTTAAAAGTTGGTGTGTTAGAACGCTTTTGAACATTGATATCATCACATGTAATTTTTTATGATGACTTCTTTAATCATCGTGAAAATTTGATGATTTTAAAAACATTGGAGGATGTTTAAATATATCTGTCCTTGACAAGGCTCAGTTTAAAAGTCATCATTCCAGGGTTACACATCAGTGTCAACACATCACACTCTATTTCTCCTGCAACATAAATTATATGAAGCTCCTTTCTTCCCTTTGCTTGAGCAGCATTCTAGATGTCTCAGGAATACAGAAGGACTTAGTGGGTTTGAATTTTAAAACCTGACATTATGTTAGAAGAAAAAAAACAAAGAAGATCACATGAGGTGTGTGAAGCTCCACTCTTAATAAGATAACCTGTCATGCCGTCTATTGTGATCATTTGACTTTAGCATGACAGTTGAAACTCCTTTGTTCTGTTTCTAACAACGCTGCCTATGCGCATTAAATCCATAGCCTTTTTTTATATTTTTTCAAAGCCACGCTGAGAGCTTTCAAAAAAAAGATTGCAGTTTTATACTTTTCTGCTTGGGAGACAAAATTTGTTTTCCTAACTTGGACAGAGCATAGTCAAGAACACATAAAAACATGACTAACCTGCAGCCTTGTAGCTTTTATGTCGAGGTCGGTACACTCTCTCAGGGCTTTTCTCCTCCTCCCAGAGACCGTTTACACGTTGATCTGCAACCGTGGAGACTGAACGCTTGATGGAGCCACCTTTAGCCTCTTCCTGCTTTTATGTGACCACAAAACAAAAACAACAGTAGATTTAAAAAATACCAAGCTCCCATGATTTAGAAATAAAAACAGTAATGATTAAGTTTTCATGCATTTATTGGTGCAAAAGTGCAGCGAATCCTTTGGTTTAGCTTGTTCTATGTTGGGGATGAAAGTCATAACAAGTTTAGCCATAAGCATTCATGGATGACACCCCGACAGCTCATTGAACCTCAGTCAAATTCTGAAAGCAGCAAATCTCGCAACCAAATTCTCCTGGATTTAAAACAGACAAACCGTGCACATAGAGAAAAACCCGAGCACTTTGGCTTAAGAGCCCATGCAGCCATCGAAGCCAAGATCCAGCCAGGGAGCCATGTCATGGAAGATTTTGAATACCTGCGGCTCTACGGCCAGACGCGGCATAGAGGAGGCCCGCACGTAAAGGCCTCTTCCAAGTGGAAGCTCCAATGGGACATTAATGCCCCAAATGCACTCGCCCACCTACGTGAGTACAGAAATTAGACAGGAGGGCAAGGAAAGACACCGATCACGTCTCTGATAGCACTGCCTCTCCCATGCAGAGGCCCAGCTCAAAGAAGAGAAGGTCAAACAAACCATTTCATCACTGAGGGCCGCCTCAGACTCCATAGAAACCATTTCAGCCAAACACAAACATGTTAATAGCTGAAAAGTTAGATTTAGTGAGGAGTGGGAAAAATGAGAAAGTGAAGCTATGAAACAGAAGAGCAGAGTGAAGAAGGACAAGAATGTACAGAGAAAGAGCTTTTCAGTAGAAATATTTTTGCCAGGCGCTGTGTGTCTCGCCTTGGAAGAGCAAAAAGTCATGTAAGATCAAATCCTACAAGTCAGACAGCATCTGTGTCAAGAGGGACAAATGCATTCCTCTGGAAATTTAAATGAAAGTATGTCAGAGTAATTTGATATCTTTAGACTGGCAGAGAGTGTAGACCAGTACATCCAGTCAGTAAAGACACAGCAACACACCAACAACGGGACAGTCCGTCTCCTATATTGCAACCTGCTAAAGGCGAAGACACAGGAGCACAAAAAGCAGCGTTGCAGTGCTCTGCAAGGCACTGAAACATCAGTGACCACTTAAGTATGCCACAGACATTTTCACCCAAAATAAGAGATCACATAAAGTTACATACTGGGTTTTTTTCCCGATTTTTGTATTGTATATTTAAAGCAATTTCATTAATTATTCATTTAAAAAGTGGTGGTGGTTGCATCTGTCCTCTGTCTCACCACATTCTGCTGCTGACCGGCATCAGTGTCTGAGCTTATGGGCGGCAGAAATAGCTCCTGGGGTGAGATAGGACTCAAAGCCACAAAGCCCCCTCTGGTCCTATATGGGAGACAGGAATAGGGAGGTATAAATTTAGAAAGCAAACACATGCGGCAGTGCTCCACACATCCTGCACATATGTTTTTCAAACATTTGTAGACTCACAGGGCCGAACCCGCGCTGTGAGCCATCATGGGCAGTGGAGTGGTGTTGGACAGAATGTCCTCAGGTAGGGTGGAGGCGTCCAGACGTTTAAACATTAAGTTGCTTTTCTGAAACAAGACACAAAAATATACATGACAGCTCAAATACAGGTCACAACTTTATAAGTAACTTAGGCCACAGCTAAGATTGTGTTTCTTCACATCTTTAGAGCCATGACCGATTGCTGAAGAATGATGTGAGCCACAGAATCCCACCCAGTGGAATTTATAATAAATTTAAGCTAAACTTATTTTATTCCGTACATTTGTATATTTTTTCTATCTCTCAATTTTGCCGAATGCCAGAACAACGAGAGAAAGAGAGAATTTTTCTTACATTCTTCAAAGTCAGGCGTTTTCACACTGCAAGATTACTATGCCTATAAATAATTTAGGAAGTCTAGACATAATGCCATGTAAACTTTGATAGTTATTGATAGTTAATTTACAACATTTGAACTGAGTGTAGGTACAACTTGAATGCATTTCAGAGCAAGCCCTCAAACAGACAAATTAAATAAAATGGACCACAATATCATGGAGAGAATTGTGGGCCACCGTAGAAAAATAAGAAAACAATGAAAAACATAAGGAAGGTGTATTCAAAAATGCAGAATGAAAGAAAGTAGTATATATGGACCAACATAAAAAAGGAAGACACACAAGAAAAGGAAAGAAACGATAAAAGTAAAAAAAAAAAAGAGAAAAGACAGAAGGGGAAAGGGTAAGGACATTTGGACCAGAGAATGAAAGGAAGTCATTTTTACATTCCAGACTTTTCAGAACTTTAAGGAAACCCTGTGCCTTTATGTAGTGAAAAGCAAAGAAAAGGAAAATGCAAATATAAAAAAAAAAAAAAAAAAAAAAAATCTCACTCTCCATAGAAGGTGCAACAGAGTTCACAGAAACATGCTGTGCTGACCTGGGCTTCCAGCTGTTGCCTCAGCTTTTTTGCTTTGTTCTGTTTGAAGTAGTCCATTATCATCATTGAAGCATAGATCTTCCCCACTGTCATGTCGGTATCTGCGGGAGCAGCGGACAAACTTCATTAAGCCTCACCTTTGGTCTCTCAGCGGCAGATGGAAAAATGCCACCACAGTTAGAGGCTGACCTTTGTTGATAGGAACCAGGAGATCCAAGGTCTTCTGCGGCAGATAAGGCCAAATGATGCTGATCTCCTTCTGCAGCTCGGCATCCAGAGCAATGCGGTCCTCCCCACCTGAGACAATATACACTTTGTACATTCTGATCTTTTTTTTAAATTATTTTTCATTTGACAAATACTCATGAATTACTATAATAACTAACAGTGACTCTGACCTCGAGCTATTTTGATATCCAAAGCTGTGCGAATCAGTGACATTAGAGTAGAAGTGAAGTGGACAGACATGTCCTCATCCACGGGCATGTTCATCAACACCAACCTCTGAAGAAGAAAAAATGGGGAAATACAATTATTTTGTAAAAAATTGAACAAAAACAGTATGATTTCTATTGCCTCAAATCCATAAACAGTTTGCATTTACACTTTTTTTTAGTTATTCAATCTCTTCTATGTTTCAGACAAAAACAATGATTATGTTTTTATTACCTTGTAGGCGATCTTAGCGGGACATTTTTTCCCCAAGCCCAGAGGCGGAGACATGTGTGTCAACATCTCGTACATAGCTGTGTAGTGAATACGCCCACTTTAGAAAACACAACAAAGACAGAGAGAGCAGAAAATGGATAGATTAATGAGAAGCACAAGGTTTATTATCAATATATTCAATATTTTCTATTTTCAGATACAACAGCACAATGTACTGAATGACTGTAAAGTGGGAGAAAAATAATAAATGGTTTTCATTTTTTTTGTCCAAATACTAATCTAAAACGTAACCTTTTTGAAACCTTTGCTCATTTTTCAAAGGAGATTAGCTAAAACTCATTCAGATTGAGACATTAAGCATATTTTGAACACTTACCACAGATTTCCAATTAATGTATATTTAGGTCTGGGTCATTCTTACACTTAAATGTGTTTTGATCTAAATTATCAATGAAAGCTTTTACTGTAGGTGTCCGCTGCATAAACTTTATCCACTGAGTACTTTACCAAGGTAATTATAAGATTCCAGGTAATTTGAAGCTTTGACATTTCATGTTCTTTGACTGCCCTCTGCTGGTTACAGAGAAAAATACAACTGATCTGGTTCACATAGTGAAATGCAAAGCAGTAGCAAAAATGAGGCCAATTCTCACCATGCCAGTCTATCATACTCGCCCCATATGCGGACAAATTCATCCAGATGATGAGGGCCCAGAATAGAGGAGTCTCGTGTCAGATACTCAAAGTTATCCATAATCACAGCCACAAATAGATTCAGCATCTAAAAAAAATAAAAAATAAAAAAAGACACAAAGAACTGAGATGAAAGCACTGGTCAGGTGAAAGAAAAAATAAATATTGCAAAAACATTGTATTTTATTATTATTATTTTTTTTTTTTGTTCATTCTGACCAGAAAAGAGCTGAAGAAGATGAAGGAGACAAAGTAGCAATAAGCGAAGTCAGTCCCACACCCACCCTCGTGGTCTGGAGACATGGTGAGGGGGGCAATGGAGGGATCTGGTTCACACTCCTGTCCAGACAGACAGGAGAGCATAATCTCCTGCCAGGACTCCCCCGTTGCACTCCTGGTGTTTAAAACACAAACGGCATTAAGCACACTAAGCAACGTTTTAGACAATCTTTAGCTAAAATTGGCAATGGTTGCGATCTTTTCTGGTATTTCTTGGTGCAGCTCACCTGAACAGAAGCATCAGTGCACTGAAAAAGGTCTTAAAGTTGTTGTGCTGATTGATGTGGCTCTCATCATTCAGCTTGATGTTTCCAAACACCTGCAGAACACCCAAAACATCAGGGATTCAATTGTTTATCAAACGACAGCATAGTGCGCTAAAACCTAAATATATCGCCTTGCACTAACTTTTCTTGTAAAGTTCCTGGAACTTATTTCAATGGTAGCAGTAACATTACCTGCATTCCAATTATGGCGTAGATGAAGAAAAGCATGGCGATGAGAAGGCAGACATACGGTAGAGCCTGTCAGAGAGGAAAGAAAATATAGATCCGGATTTTTGTTATAATATCACCACATAAACTAACAAACTAAGGAACTTGAATAAATAATAGTGGAAAACTTTCAGACCTTAAAGGACTGTACAAATGTCCAAAGCAGAATGCGAATAGTGTAGCCCTGTCTCAGCAGCTTGATCAGCCTGGCTGTCCGAAAAAGCTTCAGGAAACTCATGTTGATGGTGTTCACCGACTGGGACCGCCGTACGAGTCGATTAGAGGGAGGGTGATGCAGTCAGAGAGGGACAGAGTGGCAGGCGGGCAGCAGTGACAGGATGTAAATCACAGATGGTGAAATTCAACACAACATGACCCAAGTCAGCGCTGGAGGCAGAGACCGTCACATACACACGAGAAAACTCGCAAAAATTTGATGCTGCATTCGGAACTTCCGGCTCTTTGTATCTATTTTTAAGGTCTGCAACCTTTAAGCATCAATTGTCATTCGGGACACAGCTTACCTGCAAGTCCACAATTATTTCCGTGATGCTGCCAAGAACAGTGATAAAGTCAAAAATGTTCCAAGTGTCTCGAAAGTAGTTCTGCATAGACAACAAAAACAAAAAAACAAAAACAAAACAAAAACAATTTCAAATTAATTTGATGTTTTTATTCAAATGCATTGTAGGAACAAAAACTGGTTTCTTAATCCCCTGAGTCGGGGGGCTTTCTTCTGACGTTCACACTTACCACAAATCCAAAAGCCATTATCTTCAGTATACACTCCATGGAGAACAGCACTGTGAAGGCTGTGTTTAGGTGCTTCAGCACGGCATCGTAAGCTGTTGGGGCGGAGTAGTACTAAAAAGAAAGAAAGTTATTACTATAATGGCATCTCAAAGGGTTTCCGAAAATAAAATCACTGAGAAACTGGTTTACCTTCATCATGAGAACAACTGTGTTCAGGGCGATCATAACAAGCACCGTGTACTCAAAAGAAGGCGATGCCACAAAGTGCCAGAGTCTGTACTGGAAGGTTTGTCTGTTCTGGGGCATGTAGCGGGTCATCGGCTTGGCGCTGATGGCAAAATCAATGCAGGCCCTCTGACAGGGAGGAATTGAACAGAATAAACACCAGCTATTCCTTAAATGACCCTGACAATCGCTGTTCATACCTCATTCTTCTCCAGACTGCACTCCTGAATCATCTTATCACCCTGCTCCTGGAAGGTGATGATGATAAGAGCCACAAAGATGTTGACAAAGAAGAATGGAAAGACCACAAAGTAGACCACGTAGAAGACGGACATTTCCATCCGGTTCCCGCGACTTGGCCCCATGTTCTCCTCTGTGACATCTGTGGAGTGTTGAAGGACCCTGGAGCACAAAAAAAAAGAAAAAGATTATACTTCCTGTTCCCACTCATGAACAATAAAATATAGATTCATGGCTCATTCACAGGCCAGCCATCACTTATAATTAAGACATATTGAGACAGGTTTCCTACTCATCCATGGAAAGATAATCTCTGTTATGCTTCAGAGCTTTAATGATAAATGTAAACCATCCGAAGATTTAACTTAAATGTAAACTCACTGAGGCCACCCTTCCCCAGTCGACACGGTGAAAAGCGTGAGCAAGGCCCAGCAGACGTTGTCGTAGTGAAACTCGTGTCTCCTCCACTCTCTTCTCTTGACCTCTTTCTTGTCTCTGCTGTAGTCAATGTAGAAGCCTCTGCAGGGACCAGAGCAGACTGGAGGTCATCATTTCCATTTAATCACCTATGAAACCTGCAACTTAATGAACAGTACTGAAGCTTTGGTTACATGCAAATGTTAGCCATCATAAACATCGATAGAGTCATTTAAATAATCCTGTGGAGTATTGTTGACTTAAATCCAACTTATTAGCGTGATACATGATGGTCCAGTCCCTAAGCAAGAGATCTGGAGCTAAAAATGGGCAAAAGGTCAAAAATATTTCTCGACATTATCAAATCTGCAGCCAGTTATGCAAGTACTGAAAGGTACAGTATTGAATGTCTTTGTGGCCTCAAATTTTGAGAGAGCTTTAATGTTTTGTAAGTGGCTAGCATATTATAGGATTTCCTGCCTTGAAATTTGCTTGAATAAGCATTTGTAGTTTTAATGTGTGCCAGTGTTTTGTCTGGCTCTTTCATAAAACCACAACTGATTTCACACTGTAAAACAGAAACCCATCACAAATTACCTGTCAATATTTCTGCCATAAGCTACCGTCAGGTTGTAATCCTAACATTTTAAGACAAGAAAGGCATGACTCCTCTTGTAATGTGAAAAAGTACATTTCCCAAAATGTCAAAAAAAAATTACTGTAACCACCTTTCTGACAACAACAGAAAAACATATTTTGTCTCTTCATTTTCAGGTTCTATGTCGACAGTTCCCCTCTTACACAGCATGGAAGGACATGCTTATCGAGGCTGACAACATGTAGGAGGATTTTGCTGATATATACAGTGCATACCTACTCAGAACACTAATGTGAGTCTGAGAGAACAGATCGGATGCTTATTTACCGACATTCCTTTTCTGTTTTCATGGAGCTGTCAGTGCAAAAGAAGAACTTCCCCTTAAAGAGCTGGACCGCGATGACAGCAAAGATGAACATAAAGAGCTGATACACAATGAGGATGTTGAAGACGTTCTTCAGAGACGTGACCACACAGTCGAAAACAGCCTGTGGAGGAGAAAGACAAGAGGGAGGCAAAGTAAATAAAATCTGTCAGAAGCCTGTGAAGCAACATCAAAAAGAAAGTTTCTCATATCTTGATCGGACCTTGAGTTTTGGAAGCCTCTTGATGGTTTTAAGAGGTCGCAGAACTCTCAGAACTCGGAGGGACTTGATTGTCTTGATGTCTCGGCCCTTGTTGTTTCTGTTGACGTTAACATAAAGGTATTAAGGAGCACAGACCAACAGTCAAACTTGACCACAAAGACATGACATAAGTAGTGAGATCAAAATGTTAGTGAATTAAGAGGAAAAAAACACACAATGTTTGAGAGAAAGGCAAACATGAGGAGTAAAATTCTGATTCTGTTTATCTATCTATCTATCTATCTATCTATCTATCTATCTATCTATCTATACTATCTATCTATCTATTATCTATCTATCTATCTATCTATCTATCTATCTATCTATCTATCTATCTATCTATCTATCTATCTATCTATCTATCTATCTATCTATCTATCTATCTATCTATCCTTATTCAAATTTTATACTCCTAATAAATGCCTGACTCTTTGAGTGATGTGTAAAATATAATATAGTAAGAAAAGCACGAAACTAAAGACAAAGCAAAGGTCAGGATGCATGGAAACGAGAGAAATATGTAAAAGATTTATGGGAGATGTTCACATGTAAAAACTTTTTACCCCATCACATTCCTGGTTGCCCCAACAGTCATAAAATCCACAGGAACAACAGAGAAAAAAAATTCAGGGATAAAAAAAAAAAAAGATTACATCACATTCATATTAACAACAGAGAAATTAACATACAGTAAAACTTCAACAAATTGCACAACGGGGGGTTAGTTAATTAGTTTGTGAATTATCTGTCGCATGGAAGCCATGAAAGACAACAGAAATAAAAGTTACACCAAAAACCACCTTCTCCTCTTAAAGCCCTGCAGTGAAACTTAAAATTAAGTTACACACTCCAAAAGCTCGCAGGTGTCTCGGTACATGCAGCTTGTGACTTCAGGAAGGGACGTTTATAAAAGTAAGAACTGCATGCTCTCAAACTTATGAGCTGCGGTGAGTCAGTCATTAGTCATAGGAAAAGGCTGAATTGCGTTGTGACTCACGTTAGAGCAAAGGCGATCAGAGCTCCCACCACTACAATGAAGTCCAGGAGGTTCCACATATCTCGGAAATAGGAGCCATCATGCAGAATGAGACCTGGTCTATCATCTGGAGGCCAAAAATATATGAATGCAGAAAAATATGCCCAGAAACGTGTTGTAAAATGTCTTAAATATAAAATTGAAATGGGAAAATTGCCTCAGTCACCCACCTTTATGATCATTTCAAAGGTGAACACTCCAGTGAAGACGTAATCAAAGTATCGCAGCACCTGTACGGTTTGAAAAAGATATTTAACCAAACTTCCCCATAGTGGATCAAATCTACTTTAGACTTATTCACCAGGTACTACACACTTGTTACCCAGTACTTAAGAGTGGTGACCAAACAAAAATACCTCATAACAAGACTCACCAGGACGTAACAGCTCAATGGGGAATGCTATCAAAATCAGCCTGAATCAACTAAGCAGATACAATTATAGACACATATATGAAAAATACTGATATTTTTAGTTCTGTCAGGATCTGGGTCTGTTGCATCATCTCACTCATGCAATATTCGCCAAAACAAATCACAAATATCAGTTGTTTGGCGGAATAACAACCAGACTGATTACCTAAAGTGCGGCAGTAATGTAGAGCAACGCTACCATTAAGCTGGATGACTCATGAGACCAATTTATAAGAGGAAATATCAGCATCAGAGCAAAAAAAATGGTTTTAAACCGTACGCCAAACTCAGTGCAGCAAAATGTTTTTACTGTAGCTGAGAAAATTCTCATAAATTCACAATGGATTTGGAGCACGGCTCCATTCGGACGTATAAAGAAGACGAATGTGTGCTTACTCTGGACACTTTCCATGACAGCGTGAAAAGGGAAAAGTTGTGAAAAACAAACTGCACAGCGATTTGCCAGGCAGAGCTGCTGATTCTCACCTTGCATGTGCGTGAAAGCCAAATGTGTCATGACACATTGTTGCTGAGTGTGTTATGTCAACTACAGATTCAACCTGACAGTCGCACTGAGCTAAAATATCATCTTCGGTAATTTACTACGAGAAAGCGCGAGGGTGCAAACATCATTTAAGGGTGTTCTAACATTATCTTCAGGTTGTCCATGATACAATGGAAAGAATAAAGTTTCCTTATTCACATTCTAAAGTTCAAATACGTTTTATTTTGATATTAGGTAGCAATAGAAAAAGATAT
The DNA here is from genome assembly GCA_033032245.1 of Poecilia picta. Lineage (NCBI taxonomy): Eukaryota > Metazoa > Chordata > Actinopteri > Cyprinodontiformes > Poeciliidae > Poecilia > Poecilia picta. Next base: position 15,362,671 of record CM065369.1, on the reverse strand, counting down.
TCACAATGCCCAGTTTAATTATATAAAATATAGAATATTTTTTAAAACAACACCCGTTGGCTGAATTACTTCACAATACCATCCACAATCATAATTATTAAGGGTGTCATACATAATCAATCACAGGCCAGAGAAAAATAGATGAATGTGTGAGAGGTAAGCTATTCCACAATGTTTGGGCAGCCACTGTGAATATTATAAGCTTTGATCACGGAGTTAAGAACTAACTGGATCTGACCACCTTCATCTATCCATTTATTTTATTCCAGTCACATTTATTTATATTTACACAAATATTTAATTAACCAGAATAAATCCAAAATTAGTAACAGTCATCAACAGTTCACATACCTTGTTTCTGTCTGAGCTTGTGCACACTGGGTCCTCCGCTGCCAACGCGATGCTACTCGCCACAATCACGAGGAGGATGGTCATTTCAAAGTAGCGAAGATTGACCACATAGTGACAGATCCTCCTGATGCTATGGAGCAACAAGAGGTAGGATGCTGACTGGGTGCATGCAAAAATTCAATATGAACGATTTAAAGGATATTTGTGGTATTTTACGGGTTGGAGGCTTTGAAGATGAACATGCTGTCAGGCGCTATGGCTTTAGGAGGCATCGGCGGTTCCTCATCCTCCGTTTCCTCCTCTTTCTCATCAGACTGGTACGCCTCCAACTCTTTGCTGTTCTCTAAAATAACCCACAATGTGAGAGAAGACCAAGAGATGGAAGTGAGGTTATTTTTTTCATGGACAGCTATGACAAAGTATATTAACCAAAAAAAAAGACTAGTAGCTACTAAATTTAGAGTTCAGAAACACCTACACTTGGTGGTACTATTTTTATGATGCCATGTTTAATGCAGTATGACTGCAGGGGGAAAGGAAACACAGGTCTACCTGTGACAGGAGTGAGCTCCAGAAGGGGCTGTGAAGACATTTCAATGGCCACGCTTCCCTCCGGGTTGGACTTATCACGCTTGATGGATATCTTGCGTTTCTCCGCCTCGATGGTACTCACGGTGTACTCTTTTCCCTCTAAAGCAGGGTCCGTTGACATGTTGTGGCTCAGGGATTCGTACTGATCCCTGCAGCCGCCCTCTCCCTGCTTTGACCAGGTGCACTGCGGAGGGTCAGGAATATCCCTGCTGGGTGCAGCATCTCTGTTTCATCGTAGAAAAAATATTTCAAAACATAAAAAGGCCAAAACAATATTTTATCACAAAGGAACTGTTTAAAAGTGTAAGTAAATTAACTTGAAGTTCATGCTTTTTTCCCCCTCTTGCTCAAGGGTGAATTTTGCACTTTAAACAACAGATTTAAGTATAATAAGCTCGGGTCTAGTAGTTACATCAGTTGGAATGAACAATAATGAGTACAGAAAGAGATGACAGAGACATTGATTTAACTTTGGACAAGTTTTGATGTTACTTTTTAGATTGTGCAAACAAAAAGAGTTAAAGAACTTTATGTCATGTTATATGAGAACATGACACATGCCAACCAAATAGCAAAAAATGATGGGTCTGATGATTAGATGAGAAGAATTGTTTTTCAAAGTGAGATTTTTTTTCAGCTGAATAAATGGCAATAAACATGGCAAAAACAAAGCATTTTTAGCAGAGAAGTAGCAATAACTTTGTGGAAGAAGACAACTTTGAATAAAGAAGTGAAGGAATATTTCACAGGAACTTCCCTACCTTCTGCCCTCTTCACCGACTTCTGCGTATGGATTGACAATGCATGTTCCATCATCTTCCTCCATCTGTGCATTGTTCTGTTGTCCTCCTTCTCCTTCACCTCTCTCACTTTCTTCTCTGTCTTCCTTCTCCTCTCTCTCATCAATGGTCTTCCTCTCTTGACTGAGCGACCGTCTGATATGTAGAACCTCACGTGGGGTCTGTGTGCAGTCCAGACTCTTGGCTTCAACCCGGGCTTCTCGGTGACGGTGGCGCCTGTGGCGGGCTCCTTCTTCTGGCCCCTGACTGGACCTGAACTTCCGGGCCATGCGGTGCCTCCCACCGCCCGGCGGTCCGGTGGTTTGCTCCTGCTGTTTTCTCCTCGCTCAAATTGACGAGAGGCTCGGCAGCTGGAGGCTCCGGCATTGGAATAGAGACGGACATCGGGGGCTCAGGTAAGGGCATCTTTACTGACATGGGAGACTCGGGCAGGTGAGCTGGGCTGGTCTCCGGGGAGATGGCGGGGACATGTTTGGGAATGGAGGGAGTCTCAACGTTGTCCTCTGTGGGACTGCCAAACAGCTCCTCTCTGCTTGCCATTTGACGACGTTTGCGTAGCTGGTTGGCTCTCTGCTCCCACACGGACATGTTAACTTTTCTCCTCCTCTCCCGGCGGTTAGCAAAGGGCCTGGTGCTGTTAAGGGGCTGCTCATCTGGGGGCCCCGCTGCACAGTCAGGTTCCTCTGGGAAATTGGGCCGCCCTCTATGGATTGCACGTTTTCTGTATAGGTAGGGCCTTCTTCTGCCACTAAAACATCACAACACAAAACACACCTAAATATGGGGGCAGGAACCTGTTCCATACAGACAGATTTAGTGACAAGAAACAAACATACAAAGATCCATTTGGCAAACCAGCTATTTAATCAGAAAATGTTGGGAAAAAATGAAGCAAAAATTGCCAAAAAAAGGAAAAAAAATAGGGGCAAACTGTCTCTATAAATTAATAATGTCTGCTAAATCTTAACAGAAAATATTCCCATGGAACAATGTGCGAAAAAACATCCAAAAAATGAACAATAATACCTGGAAGGAAGGGACGGATCAGAGGTTGGAAAAAAAAGGAGAACAAAACCCACAACGACAAAAAAGAAAATGCGTGGGATTAAAGTGCAAACATTGTGTAACATCTACAAAATAATCTCAGGAATCGATTAGGGAACTTAAAGAAAGGTCTGTGTGACAAGGATGCATTCAGTAATACTTACTCGTGTTCTGATTCTTTTGTTGTCCGATGAGTGGTCATTTGAAAACAAGACATTAGTGGTTTACAACGTACACTGAACTTCTGATGTGGCACAGAACAAACGAGAACATGGGAAGCAGAAATGGAAGAGGTCATCTGGAGAACATTAAATGTTGTAAAGACTTTCCTAACCGTAAACACAGGTCCCTTCCAACAAATTAGGATAGCTTCAAAACATATATTTATTTTGGCTCCATGCTGTGGTTGCACTGATGGAGTAATAAACAATTACTGAGTGCATATAATCTGCTGTATCTGAACATAATTTAAGATGATATTTCTGTATTTTAGCATCCTTTTGCTGTTGGTCTTATGAATCTCATTTTTTGGAGAAGCTGAGTTTTCAGTTTTCATCTGCTGCTACCCATTATCATGATCATCACCACCAACAAAACAATAGAAATATACCACTCTGAGTAATGGATCAGTACACAATATTAAGCTTGTATTGAATAACTGAAATATATATTTTTTTCTGTGATATTTAAATTTTATTAAGACATACTTGTGTCTGCAGCAAAAATAGGAGCTCAAAAATTGCTGAGTTGAGAAACATTATGAATCAAATAATTTTGTTCAGTGCCACATAACAACAATATAACAAGACAACAAGATGGAACCGGAAAAACTCACATTGATAAGCATATTAGTGGTTGCAACACATAAATGACTTACACTTATATATGTTACACACAAATGATACGTACATATTCAAAGCTAAAACAGTCACAGAGTACGAAAGATCTGTGCTTTTTTAAAGCTGTTATGTTCATATGTCCAAAAGTAAAATATCAGCATTTTTAATATCGTTGGAAATAAAAAACACATCAATACTGCAATGTTATTACATGAAGACAACAGTTGATCTTGTTTCCTTTAGTAGTATTTTTATCATTTAGATAACACATCAAAGAAAAAAAAAAGGTTAAACGCAGGATGCATTATCAAATACCGTTATTATTAAATCTGTTTTGTTTTGAAATGATCATAATTCATGACATTGCATTTAGCAATGGGAAGCCTGCATTAATACAGTAATCCCATTGATCAGATGGACATATGAGTTGTGATGTGTTTTGGTCATATGCTAAAATATGAATGAACTCTTTCTTATTTTAAAAAGACTGATGTAAGATGTAAACCAATAACTTACTCTGATATCAAGCCGTCTCTTCCTCTTGCATATCTCTGATTGAAGAACTCCTCTTCCTCTTCTTCATCCTGGGGATACAAATGTCATAAGCAACGATGTGATATTTAAAGTTTTAAACACAAAAATGCATGAAAATAAATAATTTTTACAACTTCGCACAATATTAATATTAAAAAAATGCAAACCTTGGTTAGCTCCTGCGCATTTGCCAAATTATCCACAGCGATAGCCAAGAAGACATTAAGAAGTGTGTCTGTCATAAAGGTTGTTAAGGATTAGTATGGCTAGCAAAGATTCACCATCTCTTCTGTTTTTAAAAAATAAAAATACTAGGATTTTAAATTTGACACAGGATATATCAAGATATACAGCTTTTATTGATTTCCAAGTCAACAAGTTTTTAAATGTCCAGATGGAATTCGGCGTCTTTATTAGCTATATGAGAGCAACATGAAAATAGTTTGCTAGAGAGTCAGAGTCATTGAAAAGTAAATAATTTCAGGATTTTCTTATCTAACAGAAAAACAATATGCAGCTTCAATTATATCAGACTGGAAAACAAGTTAGCTTGTTATAAACAAGCTAACATGAGCCTACAAAATTTTGTCCTGATTGTTTTTGTTTGTATTTACTGTACCACATCTATTGTTTTCAAGAAAATATAAATTGCAGAGTGCTTTTTCATGCCACAGAATAAGTCAAACTCATAATTGAAAATTGGTGGTCAGAATACCAAAAAATGCACAAATCTTTATTTATTGTTATTTTTGTATTCTTTGAAGATAGGGAAGATAGTTATTTTCTTAGAAGTTAACTATCAATAAATAACTGTGATGACTGAATGTAAACTTCTGACTAAAACTATAACAACTTATTTCCCCAATATGGCTAAAAGGGACTATTTTCGTTCACTGTTAATGCTTTTCTATTTTTACCGTAAAGCATCTCTTATAATTGAATTTTTCAAGAATCCATTATTGCCACTTTTATCTGAATACTTTCAAAAGTGATGGTGCACAAAGGTCCCGGTTACATCACAGCTCTCTGGCCACTTCTGAGGTCAACAAGGATACAGTTACCGAACAGAGTGAGCACTATGAAGTAGATGGATGACCACATGCCGTACTGAACGCCTCCTTGCGAGCGGATCCCATTATACATCACCTCGTTCCAGTCCTCACCAGTCAGAATCTGCAGGTAATTAAAGGCGCGGAACATATAGCAGAAATAATTACACAGCTCAGGCCTGATTAAAGCCAACGTTGGCTTAAAAATACTCCAAACCACAGACGAATCCCACCCTTTCCGATAACAATACAGTATTAAAAAGGGTGACGAGCTAATAATTACTATGTGTGCTGATCAAAACACTCTTTCACAGTGCAGTTGGTTTGAAGCAGATCTGATGTGGACTTGTTCACGTTTCCCTTGTCTGATATTCATGTGCGCATATGTGTGCTTGGATGTGTGGGACGATCGCGGAGGCAGGGGGCGGAGAGCGATTGAGCAGAGTTGTTTAATCTGCGCCTGGGGTGAGAAATATCCCAGGGTGCAATGTGTCATGGAGAGCAGGCAGGATGGGGGGGGGGGGGGGGGGGGGGGGAGGGGGGATCTGTGGGAGCCAAACCTGAAACACTGTCATGATGGCAGCTGGAAACGTGTCAAAGTTGGTGGGAGTGTAATCTTCAAAGATGAACCTAGAGGGAAAGCAGATAGAGAGGCAGGGTCAGATATTACCAAGGAGGAAGAACAGGAGGAAGAGAAAAAAAAGAGGAAGAAGGTGCAGAGAGTTATTTTCATCCAGACATATCGCTTCCGCTCCTTCTTCCCTCTAAGAGGCCATTGAGGAAACTGCTGTTCCATTTTTAACCCAGTAAATACTGTTTCAGAACGACAACTTGTTCAGAAGTGTAGGTTAAAGCAAAGTGAAAAATAGAAACTGCTTTTACAGGAACTCACAACAAAAGGAAGTCAGTTCATACCTCCCTCCAAAAAGCTGCATCCCGAGCAGCGCAAACACCACAGTGAAGAGAAAGAGAAGAAAAAGCAGGCTGATGATGGACTTCATGGAGCTCATCAGGGAAACAACCAGGTTCCTGAGAGAAGCCCAGTACCTGCCAAAAAAAAAGAAAAATTCACACATCAATTTCCCTGAAACTAGAATTTCTACAAGATCTTACAAGGTCTTAAAGTCATTAAAGGTTTTAAATCCCACAGTTCTAATTTTGGACCTTAAAAAGTCTGAAATGCAGACAGATTCTTTTCTTTTTTTTATCTACAATTATGCAAAAGACTTCTGCTACTGAAACTGGCCTACCGTAATAGCAATTATACTGTCACTAATATTGGAAACAGGGATAAAGTAGCCAAAATCTGTTGTAAAAAACTGCTGTGAAGCTTTTAGCATAATATATAGATGAATTAAATTTAGATATCATATAGGTGTAAAATTAAGTCACATGAGGATCTCTGTGCTATCAGGTAAGCTGAAAAAGAAGTTATTATATTATGGTATTTTTCAAGTCTTATATTTCATAAAGGCCTGAAGAAATTATAAATCTATCTGACTAAAACTTTCTGACCCTCACAGTGACATGTTTTCTCACTTAATTTTTGTTGTTTTTGAAGGCTGACAAACTCACTTGGTGATCTTGAATATTCTCAGAAGTCTCAGCGCTCTCAGTACACTGATGCCAAACGACATGCCGGGCCTAAAAAAGCCCCATACCACCTCAAAGATGCTGCCAATAATGACCTGAAAACATGTTACACATAAAGAAGGAAAGTAAATTATGCTCCATGACTTTAATCTTGACTGTTGTTAAGAAAATTGCAGATATAGATGTTACTAGCTCAGGCAAAAAGCATGCAATGAGTTTGTAGGTGGGGCTTTATTAGTTTGAGATGTTTAATTATAGTCTAAAAGAATAATTGTTTATTCTAAGTGATATATCAAAGACTTTATTGTGGAGCATGAAATCGAAACATTAACGTCTACGAAGCAACAAATTATTATTCTGCTTTTGTTTTTCTACAGTCACATGGAGTCAGAATAAAAGACGAAGGATCTCACCCCACAGTCGAAGCAGTTGAAAGACGAATGGAAGTAGAGCCGGAAACCCAGGCCGTACATTTTCAAAAACATCTCAGCCAGAAACAGCCCCAGGAACACAAACTCTGCATAGTCTGCAGATATGAAGAGAACCAGAACCAGTCATGTCAAAAAGCTCAAACGAGGCACCATGAAATCACAAACGGCTCCATCGTTAAACGTGACCTAAATTTTTCTCTTCAAGGTGTTAGTTAAAAAGAAAAACCCTGTCAGCTGCTCATGATTGAAACACACAGAGGATGATGGTCAGCCAGTCAGGCTGGTCATGGTGCACGATGGCCACGCAGATGGTGTTGAGAGCCACCAGACTGAGGACCATCAAATAGAATGTGTCTGTCTTCACCATGCGGCGGATGGAAATGCGCAGCATGCGCTCTTTACGTCGCAGGTAGGCAGCTGGGCCACGACGGCCGCTGCGAAAGTTCATTCTTGATCTTGACATGCCTAGAGGTGGGAAAAATAGGAACATCGATAAGCAAAATAAAAAGATTTTATGCCTTAATTAAAAAATTTAAATATGAAGAAAAGGATCCTCCACAATTAGAGACTCCCCTGGTGAAAATGTTTCAAATTGGTTTAGTACAATCTTAGTACAAAATAAATCCCACCCGTTGCCAGAGTGTTATCTTAGGATTTTTTTTTTCAGTTCCTTTCCACTCTGTTCACAGTCTGTGGTGGCAAGATAAAGCTTGTTAATAATGATTTGAGTGGCATGTTTTCTTTTCTTTCTCAATTTGAAGAATGACTAATAGAAATGGAATCTGTGTCATATTTGCAGCCCCGTAAAACGTGAACTCATGTTGCTAATAAAGAGCAAAAAGATACTTTTGATACTCTTCTTTGTGGGCTTTCGATAAATATGCCACCATATTTATTTTCTGAATACAAAATAAAAAAATAAAATAATTAACTTATTTTACATTTTAATTTCAAACTAAAAAATTAACTTAAACTTAAGGATGTATTTTTCCCAAAAAAATTGGTGAGATTTTTCTAATTTTTCTAATATATTGATATGATATCCAATATACTTTTTACACAGGCCACCAGTAAATGTGTAACATGCTTTTTCTAAGCAGGTAAAGAATGAGATTAGACTACTTTGTATGTTTTGAAGCTAAGCTGCCAATATAGTTTTTCATTGCTATATACAGTAGTATAGACATGTTCATATTACATTCTGAATACATTTTATTAGTGAAAATCAGTCAAGCCAACATTTTACCTAGATTAATATTTTACAGGTCTTCCGGGTTATTTGAACAGTTAAAAAGAAATGAGAAATGTCCTTGACTTACTGGCAGTGGACATGTCTGTGTACTTGTCACTTCCTGGTGCGCCTCTCCGTGCACCTGTCTTTTTACTTGCTCGTTTTAGCACTGAAGAAAAAAATGTAACACATAATGGAAGAAATGAACTTTTTGTGACAATTTTATTACCATGTTAGCACCACAACAAGTAATAAATCAGCGGCAATGACATGATAACCAGAATTCTGAGGCCATTTGAAAATACAATCATTGAGTTTGAATTGTTACAAAGACTAACAATTCTCTAATTCATTTTTTAAGTTAAATAAAATTTAAAATTCATTGATTAAAAACAAAACATTGACAAGTGAAAAATAAAAAATAAAACTCCTTCAACAACATAGGAGCTTACCATCTAATGGGGATCTGCCTGAACTTTTATTCTCCTCTGCAAGCATGACTTCCTCTGTAATGTAATAAAGCTGGATGTTACATACAAAGCAACAATTCAGACCATGTGAAGAGGAGCTTTACAGTTTTCAGGGATAAATAGTTTAGCATGTCTACAAACATTTACAGGAACTGATGTAAGCTCTACCTTAAAAGGCCGGGTTGACCTTCTCTGAAGACTGATTTCTCGATCTCTCTTCTATTCTGTCTCTCTTTTCTCCTTCTTCCCACACTCTCCCACATTTGTGCACACATAACTATGCACAGCGTCTACATCGCACACACACTCGGGCATGTAAACAGTGAGATGCGCGTGCATATACGTACATGCACACAAATTTAAGTCGGTGAGTCAGTATCACCTTTTTCTCACCCTCTGCTTGCGTGGGAGACAAGAAATGTAGAATGCCATTACAGCACTGCATGTTTGTGCTTCTCAACTCTGCGACTCTGATGAAGATCTCAAACCCTGGTAGAGGAGTCACTTTCCAAAACATGCCAGGGCTTGGGTAGTTCACGCAGCTTTGGTGAGGTTTAAACCCAAAGTCTTTAAACCTTCTGTGTTTGAATGTGCCGCTTTCCTTGACATGACCAGCAAAGCTGCTGCGGTCATTTCTTCATATTTCTGTCCATGTCTTTTCTATAAAAAGGTACAGCTAGCCCAGTGATTCTATGTTTACCAATGTATCTTTTCCTGGGTGGAGTCAATGAGCTATTGGGTCCATTAGCAATCTTGTTATTTGTCCTAGTGAAAGCTACACTCGACTCTACCGCTGATTGAGTAATTGACGAAGCTACCACTGCCATTAACGTTGTGTTTTTGGTTTTCTTTCCATAGAAAATACTCATGGCCAAGACTGTTTTGAATTTGACTCTATGCTTGAATTGGATTGGAATAAATTGAACTGATCTGACTTCAAATTGGACCAAATTGGATTATATGTAGCTAGGTATTAATTGTACCTGCTTCTCTTGTAAAAAACACTAAGTTAACATTTGTAAATATAAACCACTATAAGCCACATAATGAAATCTAGTCATTAAATTAAATGTTGCGGCAAAGATGTGCAATTTAATAGTGTCCAAAAAGTTATTTCCAAACTTTCTATTGTTTAGGAAAACCTATTAGGTCACAGTTCTATCACACAGTGCTGCAGAAAAGCAAGATGCAAAGTTTTTATTCTTCTTAGTACCTGCCCTGTCTATCCAGGCTCGGTAGCCATTCAGTTCTCTCTCCACTTGTTGCTGCCGACGTAACTTCATGAAGGCTCTCCTGTTCTCCACCCTCTCCCTTTCCTTGGCAAATTCTCTGAGGAGGCAGGAAACAGCTGTCTTACTCCACTATGCTGACACCGAGACATTTTTTTTCTAGCAAACACAGGAAGAAGCCCACTCACCCTGACAGAACTCCCAGCACTAGATTCAACACAAAGAATGAGCCAATAATGATGAGAGGAATGAAGTACATCCAGTTCCATGTGGTACCCAGAGCATCATTAGTCTGTGATGTCAGTAATGTTCAAATGATTAAAGATTTAACAGTAATCAGTCTGATGAGTCATGGTTCTTAATCTGACTAAGTGTACGGACTCACATTATAAAGCACAGCTGTCCAGCCCTCCATAGTGATGCACTGGAAGACGGTGAGAACAGCAAATAGAATGTTGTCAAACTGCGTGATGCCGTCATTGGGCCCAATCCAGGTGTCGTTGCAGTCGTACTTTTCCGGACATTTCCTCACGCCGCATGCAAATGCCAACTCTGATGAGTCAACAGTCTCATTATCTAGAAGAAATAAAGCACAGCTATTCTGTATGTGCCACCGCAATGCATTTATAGTACATTCAGCAACGTGTTGATATGTTAAATTTTCTGATAGACTAAGCGTATGATAAAACTGAGTAATAAAGCAGAGTTAGAAAGCTAAACTTCAAGAACTCCAAACCAGACATTCCTTTGTATTTAAATTAGCAATTTTTTTTGCAACAATGTCTAATCTGTTCACTGACAGTAAAGCAGGTGGTAAAATTAGACTGGATGTTTTTAAAAAAACAAAAAACAAAACAAAATCCCTTCAGATAAAACAGTGCTATAGAGTACTCTTGTTTAAATCCACCAACTGTCTGTTTCACGTGTTGGTGGTGAAAAAAAAATCTAACAAACAAGATGAGAAAGTGTGGTGTTGTTTACTGAAAACCCATGAGAGACAATGACCAGTTTTAAGTAAAGGATGTTTTCAGTTGCCAACAAACAATATTTTGTTGTCCACCTCCACTCAAATCATGTTTTGTTTTTCCAACTTCAGCAAGCACCGTGACCATGGGTCTCTGCCAACATGAAGATGTGTGCCCCACACGGATTTGACACAGTCTGGATTGTTACATAGTGAGCCAATGGCCATCTTGTATGGAACCCATTTGGGTTGACTAATTACTATATCTGAACTGGAGCAGTAAGGCACTCTATGTAGGTCTCAACTGGGTCTCAAAAAGGATACTGGGAAAATCTGCTCCTGAACAACGAATGCAGGAGGCATATGGGTAAATTTTTAACTGTCTTGCTATTGGGCCATTATGCAATCTACAGTCAGTCATGTCTGGTGCACATTATTGAGCCACTTTTCTACCTAAATGGGGCCCATGAGTAAATTTTGATGAGGGTCAATTTATCACTTTGCTGATTTGTTCTAATCAATTTCCATTTTGTTTGGAGTCTTTTCCCATGAATATTGTGGAGTAAAATTTAATACTCTTCCAACAACTGAGGTTTACCATGCTGAATTCAGAATGTATAAATCCTATAATCATCCTATATCCTTATACTCCCAAAATGTCAAAGCAAATAGTAGTGAATAATAATAATATATAAAAAAGTGTGCGATTTACAGTTTTATTAAGACTATCCAGATGTATAAATTGCCTTGCAAAAACATTTATATCTCCCGGAACCTTTTTGTCAAGTGAGAACCACAAACTTCACTGTGAATAATTGGGATTTTATGTGATAGATTAACATAAAACAGTGCGTAAGAGACACAATACATTGAAGTCTTAATGCAGTAATATGATAAAATGTGGAAAACTTCAAGTAGTATAAATACTTCTCCAAGGGACTGTATAACTCATAACTCATAAACTCAGAAGATGGGAAAAAATTGTATTGAATTTTTCCAAGAAATTGTAAACTTCTTATTAAATAAATATTTTTTGTTTGTTTGTTTGTTTGTTTGTTTTTTTCAGATATCTGCTCAATAATTGAGCAGACGCAACCAGAACTGGTCAGGAGGGATTCACTTTCTTCTGAATTTCGTTCAGGCTCTGCATCTAATCCATCTCCAGCTAGGCAAAGACAGTAAATGCTATGGTGTGGTGTGTGATTACAGTGTAGTTGTTGACTAATTAAGCAGTATCTAAATCAGCCAGCAGAAACTCTAATAATACATCTGAGTTTGCAACTACTGTAATCCATGAAGCCCTTAGACAAAGATATTCACACCCTCTCTTTGAGAAAATTGACTAAACCACATGTTTAGCGTACTTGCTTGTAAATTATTCACAGCTGGTCATAAATAATCCAAAAAACAAGCCCTGGGGGTATTAGTTTCTACCTAGTGGTTTGGAGAAATAAGTGTACTTCAAAACAGCATGTCAGAAAAGGAGCTCAAACCAGGATTCAGAATTTCACTCCCAAGTGGATGGATCTCATGCAGCATTTAAATTGCTTCTATCAACTCACACAGAATTAAAGATCTTAAAAATGTATTTTCTTGTTTCCAAATTCTCATATAATTTAAAGATGACGTAATATATGAGAATTTGGAACAGATTGTGTATGAGTTTTACCAAAGATGTCGTCCGATGGGAGGCAGGTGTGATGCAGTTTCCCACTGTAGAACTCCAGGCCAATGATCGCAAACATGAGGATAGCAAAGAACAAGAGAAGGCCGATCTGAAGCAGTGGGATCATGGCCTTCATAATCGACTTCAGCACAATCTGTAAGCCTGTCATAAGTGAGCAAAGAGTGAAATAAGCAATCAGAATTAACACAATAACAATATCTTTGCATTTTTATTGATATGATTGTGTTACATAGGTGTACCACAATTTCCCTGTTTTTTCAGTGCTTCTCAATTTATTACCTTTTTACTTTCAATTATTGGGTTAGAAAACACACAGTTTCACAGTGTGAAAAGAGCTACTTTTTCTTCTAAGAAGAACAAGCTTAAACCCTGAGGCTTCCGACTCTGTACCAAAAATACTAAAAAGCATAAAATGTAACCATTGTATCATAAGAAAGGTAATAGGATATTATCTTAAAAGGATACTCATCTTGCAATATAGAATAAAAAAATGCAACTGGATTAGATCGTGTTAGGCAAAGACTCTGTCTGCTTTCAGACTTGCAGAACTTTTCTTTTACTCTTAGAAGAAGTAACCCTCTATTTTTGTGTGTCTCTATCACTGGAACTAAAAACTATTTTTAGAACTCATAGTTATACATTCTTGCCTTGGAGAAGATAGTCTTTCTGTATGACAGCAATCAACTGTAAGGGCATTGTTCCAGACAGGTGAACCCTAGAGAGCCTGGGGATGAACTGAGGTAAAAAGCCCAAACAAATGATCAATATGCTTCTGTATATGAAATAGTAACTTACTAAATAATTAATGAAGACATGTTTTCATCAGTTTATTTGCTGCATTTACATATTATATTCTGTATATGTGTGTATTTGTGTAAAAATGTGAGTATGGAGAAAGCAAATTTGAACTTTAAATAGGCCCTATGGTTCATTAAAAGGCATGAGGATTTTCCCAGGGCTGAGTCACTGGCAAGGAAATCACAAAGCAATTTCCCCACAGACTTTTAGAAAGAAATTAAAAGAATGAATGAGAAAAAAAAATGTCTTTACCTACACATATAGATGATTTGAGCAGAGCATATCAGATTACTAAATTATAGCAGAAACATTATCATGGTATTTTAATGCTTTTAAAAGTAATTACTTTATTGTCAGTGATACTGATAAGAATGAGAATGTGGCTGTCTCCACAAGAAGTCTGTGAGATTGTGATGAAGCTGGATAACAAAGCTTTTGAAAGCATTTCAAATATGCTAGCAGGGAACTCTACCCTCTGCTTGCTATATCTTTTATAGGCTTCCTGACACGGTAGAGTCCAGTATCTCTTTTTGATCTAAGTGTAGATGGACGATCAGTCAGTGCTTTTAAACGAGTGAAGTTGTAGTAATTCTTTTGTCAGCTCAGTACTCAACAAACCAGCACAGAAAAAAATATTTGCTGAAAAGCCAAAACAAGCCTTTTGGCAAATTTCTAAAACATTTAAATGTCAACTGTCTGCAGTCTTGCAGGACTTTTTTATTATGCAATGACTTAAAGCAGCTCTGGCCTAGGAAGCAAACGCTACACCGCTGGTCACTATTCAGAAAACGTCTGACAGATATTAAACAATCCAAACATTCTCAAAGAGTAGAAATGACTCAGTCCCATTTTTATAGATTACATGTTTTGACCAGACCAGTTTATTGTCCAACTACAGTTCCAAGCTCCTCCTCCACTCTGTCCACTGTGAACCCTCAATTATCAAAGGGATCAAAGTGCACTTGGTCCACAAGCTTTTTTCTTTTTTCTCAATTTTTTACACTCTGTGTGACAAAGTTGTCCACCACTCTCCTGCATTCTTTCATCATCACTACTGATGAGTCCAACTTCTGCAGAGCCGTGATTGACACTAGTCTTTAGGGAAACATTATCTGGTCTATAATACTGAAAAGGTAGTAGAAAAAATGAACATTCCTTTTGTATGCGATAGAGAGTAATAGGAGCGAAAATGTCTTTCACACAAATAAAAGTCTAGCAATAGATGCCATTGGAATGCTGGGTTAACCTGAAGTGATGCACACAAACAAATTAGGCTTTTACAAATTTATTGAATTTATAGCAAGTTATATTGAATTCTATTCTGTTTTAATTATTATTATTATTATTATTATTATTATTATATTATTATTATTATTATTATTATTATTATTATTATTTATTATTATTATTATTTATTATTATTATAGGCTGCACAGTGGCGCAGTTGGTAGAGCTGTTGCCTTGCAGCAAGAAGGTTCTGGGTTCAATTCCCGGCCCCAGCCCTTCCGCATGGAGCTTGCATGATCTCCTGTGCATGCGCGGGTTCTCTCCAGGTACTCCGGCTTCCCCCCACAGTCCAAAAACATGACTGTTAGGTTAATTGGTCTGTCTAAATTGTCCCCAGGTGTGTGTGTGTGCATGGTTGTTTGTCCTGTGTGTCTCTGTGTTGCCCTGCGACAGACTGGCGACCTGTCCAGGGTGAACCCCGCCTCTCACCTGGAACGTTAGCTGGAGATAGGCACCAGCAACCCTCCCAACCCCACTAAGGGACAAGGGTGCAAGTAAATGGATGGATTATTATTATTATTATTATTTAAACTTAATATCTGTCAAGTTTTCTGGTCTCTCCAAACCTCCTCAGCTTCTGCCCAAACTTGAAAAAGGCTTGCTCCCATCAAAGAGACGCCGGAACAACTCATCTCAGTGACATGTTTTTATTTCTCTTTTCTTTTCTCTTTAGATCACAAACAAGACCACCATGATTTTCTTTTAAGTGGTCAAAGCAGACACAGAGTGGTCACCAAGCAGTGATGAAAAGGGGACTGTAAGAGATGTGCAAGTACGAACTTATCCAAGTTACCCTGTACCACTTGTAAAAGCTGGAGGACAAACAAGGAAGATGAGGAAAAAACTTCCAATGAAGATACCCTCGACAATACTTCATAGAGATGTAAGGCACATTGTTGTGTTATTGCCTATAGAAGAACAAGAAAACCCTGCTGGGACAAGATCTGGTGAAGAGAAAGAGGTGTGACCTCCTTAGGTTCAAAACCAGGAGCTCAAGTGGGAGGTGTTAAGTTAAAACGGCAATTGATGCATTATTGAGTGCATTACCATCTCCACCCAACTGGCACGCGCCTCACAGAAAATCAAGCGCACCCATCTCACTCACTCAGGCCTTCAGGAGCTTATAAAGTAACTGGGCACACCTGTGTTCAGAATGTATTCTTCAAACAAAGAACTCAGCTTCAAGCTCCTGCAGAGACACCACTGGTATGTGCTGTAAATTAAATCATTGAACTTGCATTCAGAAGACCTTTGTTTGTATTCACGCATCAACTTAAAAAAGTAGATTGGAATTTGTAATTAATTTTGTCATTTGTTTGTAGGTTTTCAACCTGCTTGGTGACTACTCTGTGTCTGCTTTGACCACTTAAAAGAAAATCATGGTGGTCTTGTTTGTGATCTAAAGTGATCTAAAATTTTCATTAATTTTGCATGAAGACAACTTAGATGTTACTGAAACGTATGTTAGTCTTTAAATGACTGCTTTAAAAAATTAAATGCTAAACTATCATTATCAATTTATAAACTTCTTTCCTTTGAAAATGTATCTTAATATTTCTATCCCACTTGTCCTGGTTTTAGTTCATCTTCTGTTTATTAGCATTAGCACGCTGTGATATTCACTGTTATAAAATCAGGTTCAAACTGCACCACATTTTCAATTAACAGAATTAGAACGTTGAAAGATTTCCACAATTTGGGTCACACTACGTGTATGTTGATGCACCGTAACATTTACGCTGAACAAAAAGATTATTTCTATATGCACCACTGTAATAACTTAGGGTTGTAATAATGTGTCTTGCATATTTTAGCACGTTTTTGCAAAACTGTGATAATACTGATAATTTCACAGTGTGGATATGAACCTAATGCAGGTGACCCTGGTGAAAAGAGGGGACGCTTTCAAGAAGTAGAATGCTGGGAAACACTGATTTAAACAGGTCTTGATATGATTATATATTTAATTCACTCCCAGCTGAATGGACCATAAGGGATGTCTGGGTTTTTATAACCTTCTATTTAACAACAAAATAAAGTAGTGCAATAAAACTACGAACAGATAAACGTTTGTGAAGTTATGTTGTTTTTAGTGCTTTTTTAGTGCAAACGCCATGTAAATCATTCTAACTGCTTTATATTCCTGTTAAGAAAATCTAACTGCACATGGTTCTATTTAAGAGTAAACATGTATTTACTGAAGAAGATAAGATTATTGTAATAACTTGTGCAGATTATACTTTCTTTATCTCAGTGCTTTAAGATTGTTTTTTTTCATTCAGATTATATTTCTTCCTTTACTGAAGAAAACATTCAACCTCAACATCTGGTGGATGAAGGTCAGTAAGTAACTCACTGGGTATTCCAGAGACGAGTTTGAGGGGTCTTAGGACTCGCACAGCCCTCAGGGTCCGAAGATCAACAGGGATGTTCATGTGAGCTCCAGCGGTAGCCAAGATCCTAGAGGAGGCAAATGTATTAATATGGGATGTGCTGAAATATAGTTGAATGTTGGATATGCTAGTTGCAGTAGATTATTATATTTACGCAAACCAATGACTCATTTTTGACACAATATGCCACAGAGACATGTAAAGCACACCCACAGGCATCTAAATCTGTTTCTAAAACTTTCTTGAGGTCAACAATTTCTGTGTGTTGTGGCTGGAAAAACCTGCTTTTATACATTTACAAAATAAAACAAAGGGGTTTAGAAACTAACCATTGGGAATAATCTAATTGTGAATTTGTTACAGAAAAAAGAAAAAAAAAAGACCTGAGACAACTGCACAGCCGGCGAGTGGTACAGTATTTTCATTAAATGTACCAGACTCACATGGCGAGAGACAAAGAATGCACAACCACATACACCTGGCAGGCATTTCTACTCACATCTACCCACGCACACATCGATGTGCCTCCACCTACACACAAACACCGAAAAACAGCATCAGGAGCAACTGACTCGCTGTAGCTTACACAAGAAACCACATGTGGATGTTTCCCATAAGAAGGCCTAACCAAAATACCTCAAATCCATAAATTGTACTAGAAGTAACCCAAGAGGAAGACAGGTTTAAGCCTCAATTCTTTAATTAGGAGAAGTTCAGGTCTTTTTGTTATTTAGCTGTACAAACATTTAAAATTTACTTCAGAAATTAGATTTATTTATTAGATGTCCCCATTTTGCTGATTTACACACACACACCGCACCCATGCACACCCATACACACACATTTAGACAAACAAGCAAATATACAAACTTATAAAATCTTTGGATGGTGCCGGGAAGTGTGGGGGAGGGTATATATATATGTGTGTGTGAACAGGGAGTAGAAAGCACATGGCAGAAACTCAAGTGTAAACCCACGCAGAATCTCTTCTAAAAGCAGTGGGAGGGAGAGAGGCCAAGCGAGCGAGTGAATGAGTGAGGCCGTGCTCGCACTAATGCGGAGAAACCTGAAAACGCTCTCACCATGTACAGAACCTTTTTCAAAAAGTTCACTGCAGGTGCAGAACGCTGCGCGGGCTGACCGCCCCTGTTACGATCAATCGTCAAAGATTTTTCAGACTCGTAGCAAACTAAAGCAAAGCAGCATTCTTAAAAGAACAATGTGGTTTTCACGATGCAGACAAAAGGCTCTTTAAGCATAAACAAAAAATGAGGGGGAAAAAGCATGTTTTTGCACTATTCGCAATTTTTATACACTGTTGAGAAATGAAAGCAAACGTATTTGAATAGGCTGAAGGAAGAATGGACGTTTTTGATTTATTTTTAAAACCATAACTCTTCTGTCATTTTATTGAGAGTCTTAAAACATGATCAGTTTTGCAAAGCTGGAAGTGACATAGTGTAATTGACCTTTGACCCTCCCCGGCTTGTTACTGTGCACTGTTAGCTTTTTAAAAGAGCACTATGACACACCCATTGCTAAACAAAAAATATTAATTGTGTAATTTCTAAATATTTCCATCTGAGAAAAAGAAAACACTCCTACATTTGAAAACGCAATTGCTCTTACTAAGGTAACACTGTTTCAGTTAGATTAGAGCTGAATGTCTGACATGCTGCTGACTGAGCAGATAGTCTGATTAATAACCTGGGACTTTGTGGGGTACTTGTTGTTTGTGTTTAGACCAAAAACATGCGTCTACCGTTCTCAACCATGAATGTCATATCATTGCACTGTGCAAACCTCCCCACCACCCCTGCTCCAAAAAACAACAAGCAAACAGCACGGAATTTAACAGTAAGCTTTGCCAAAATTCCTCCGTTATCACCCTTAAAAGTTTGAGTCGTGGGGTTTCATTTGTGTTCTTGTTTTGATAATTTGCCCAAACTGTTCATATTTATTATAAGACTTTCCATTCCGTTTCTGTATTCATTATTGCTGCATGGGTTAATTCCTTTGCATTTAGTTTTTCTTTTGTGTGTGTTCTGTTCTTTGTGCATTTGGATTTTGTTGTCTTTTATCTGGAGATATTTTATAGTTCCCTTCAATCCCAATTCTTCTAAAGTGTTTTTTCTATCTACCTTCCGGCAGTCTGCCAGTTTGCTCATCTTCACACCTGTTTCCTATCACCTGATTTCCTTCATTCTAACACAGCTGTACCTCATTTCACCTGATTGCGTTGTCATTTCCATTCTTTGAGTATATAAGCTATTTTTTTCTCATTGTTCATTTATTCAGTTACCATATTTGCCTGTTTTTTGGTTTCGGTTTCATTCTCTATTTACCTTGTTACTGTTTTGTAAATTTTGTTCTTCATTAAATTTTTTATGCTCCTATTTGCGTTTTGGTTTTGCTTCAAATCCATATAATACCCTCACACTGATCATGAATGTGGCGACAGTGGAATAGAAAACTTCCTTTTAACAAGAAGAAACCTTCAGGAGACACCAGGCTCTGTGAGCGCCCTCCTGCCACTACTGACTGGGGAAACACACAAAAAGCACCAAAACAGAACTCCAGGAGTGCTTTCCACGATGGTGAGGAAGTAACGAGTTACTGAGAAGCAGTAGCTATTTTATTGGCTTCATCTAGGAAACAAACACAGCAAAAGAGGTGAGCTCAAAGTCAGTCATGAAATCTATGATATTCACTATTATATAGTTAGTATTAGCACTATCAGTTGTGGAGAGAGACAGGTTTTAACATGGGGGACATAAATCCACAGAAGAAGTTTATGCACCTGACTTTCTTCTCCTAAGGCAAACTGACTTTACAGAAAAATATGAAAGGAAAAAACTGACAAATCAGAGTTGTTAACACCTTCCTGTATCATTTGGCATCATTGCAGTTTCTCAACTAAAGTGATCGTGGTAAAAATAAAAATAAATAAACAGATGAAGTAAATGGAAACTTTGTATCATCATGGTTTAGCAGCCATAAATTAGCTTGCTCTATGCTTATTCATTTTTTTCCAACAGTGCATCACCTCACTGTAAACATAATTAGTACAGAAAAAAAGAGATGTTATGGGGAAAAAAAAGAAAGACAACGGTTTAATGCCAATATATCTGAAGGCATTCCCATACCTCTGTGCTCTACCAAAGAAGAATAAATCACAGAAAATAGATTGAAATAGCATTCGTCGATCAGAATTCTGTCAACTTTCAACGCGCTTAATTATACATCAGTCAGACAGAGACGAAGGATGTAGTCTTACGCGGTTTCTATAGTTTCCTCCTGTGCATATGCGTCAGAAGTATTGCTGCACACGTCAGTAAGTCATGGCTGTGCTCATGTCGTTGCAAACCGCGGACCTAGCAGCGCAGAAGGGAGCACGGAAATTCTATGTCATATTTGAAAAGCTGAAATACTTGGTGGCAAAGCTGCACACGCAAATAATTGCTATTTCTTTGCGCAGTTTATTAGGTTTTAGTGAACACAAATGTAACAAGTGAGAGTGTGTCAGACAAAGAGATGACACAGCGAGAGACACTGTGACTGAGAGGGAGCACGACAGTGGGAGTCTGTGGAAACGGCCTTCAAACCTCACACATAAAACAAAGGCAGGCAGCTGCAGCAGCTCCTTCAAGGCTGCACTTCGAGCGCAAACAATTCAGGGGAGGTTTGCTCAAAATTAAAACAAATATGCCGTTTGTGGTAGCTGATGAATCATCCTTACACACACACGCAGGCACACACACGCATACACACAGAGGTCATTTTATTCCATTTAGATACAGCTTTCACACAAACTGTTTTTACTAAAACAATATGCAACATCAGAGATCAACATGTTTTCCAGCGCATTATGATAAGACCGCTGGAAAGAGAATCAATATTTTCAAAATGTATCCGACTCCCCGATTGTATTTCCATCCTTTGGAGGCATGCATCTCTCGAAAGACAATGAACAAGAGTATTAATTTTCAGAAAATATATGGATCCTGTCTTTATTAACAGTTCCAGTGTAAATTGCATGTTGAAAATGATGTTTCCATTCTTATTGACTGACCAGATTTAGTTATTTTTACCATATGATGATACCGCCTGATCTTGGACGTTGGAAGGCTTCTTTGTCATCACCATGAAATTTTATTCCGTCCACAGACTTTCTATCAGATTAAAGTCAGCACCAAAACCCATTGATAAAAGTTGAATTAAAAGAGACATCATTCCTTTTTTGAGAGATGACAAGTGAAGTTAGGATTGAGGTCGATTATTTGGTAGGTTTACAGTGTTCCAGTTCATTCCTCTGCTGTTTGTTCAAGTTTGTAAATGCTTTTAGCAAAGTGAATCAGTGCATTTTATCCAAGAATATATAATCATCTCTGGAATCAACAATTGCAAGGGCAGAGCTTTGTAAAAACTATTCAAACCTGTTAACTTCTTTGCTATAAACACAAAAATCTAACAAGGTCAAATGTGATAAACCACCTTCAGAGTTTAAGTTTTGAGGAAAGACTCTTTGAAAAGAATCAAAAATAATTTCATTTCAATATAAACTGTAATATGTCCAATCTGAGAAAGCCATTAGTAAAGTCATGAAACTGGTAATAAACAGATTACACCAAAGTCAAGCTGGAAATTTAAGTGACAACCTCAAATCCACCATCACACAGAGAGGCTCGTCTCTTCCTGGCGGGCTCTCAACAACAAGTACTTTTGCAGAAATTGAAGCAAACCGACTCTGGAGAGACTGAATTCATTACATGCACAGAACGAGCCCTCTCCCACACACCTCCACCTACACGAAGAACGCCACCAAATCTACAGTAATCAGCAGCAGCATTATGTTGTTGCTCACCGTTTCACCACAGTGTTGCAGACACTAATGCACAGATAAATCAACATCAGCATAATGCACCTCCATGGTAAGGGTATTGGAATTATTCTGGGAAAATAATAATAATAATAAAGCGTTGGCAGCAGTAATATGCTCTTGTTGAATTGTGACCACCATAAAATAGGCACTTATTCATTGTTAGTCATATAAATAATTACTGAGTGTATGTATAGTGTCACAGGATCACAGGATACTAATTTTCCTCTTCATTCATGAACAAATGATTGGAACCCATTGATATAGAATAAATATATTGTCTATATATTTAGGCCATGGTAGAGCGTTTACAAAGTAGTATTTTACCAAATCACTGTGAGAACGACATGCAAATGAATAATTCTGTTCAAGCGAGGGATATTGTTTGTTGCTTTCTGCTGGCCTGCAGATTGTTTTTCACTCATAAATAATGCAAATATGTCAAAATACATGCTGTCAATGCAAGAACAGTCATCTTAAAAAAACACATGCGCACACACAGAAGGCTGATCTATCACCACCAAACTTCTGCAAACCAAACAACAGAATTTCCAGAGCATACTTCATGCATCATGCCCTGCCTTCTGCGACTCTGCAATGATTTAAAAAATATTTTTCCCTTTAAATATTGTAAACAGAGATTCTAAGACTTCTTCTAGGATTTGAACAGTATTCAGGGGGGTTTTGGTCTGGCATTAACATCTGTCCAATGGGATCAAATACAGTCAGCCGAGTTCCAAGAGCTTAAAATACATAAAATGCGCATTAAAATGCGATACAAGCTGAATGATCAATAAGCCTTATTAAAAAAGAGAACACCCACACTAGCGTTACTGTAGATTTCCACCAAACAGA
The DNA here is from genome assembly GCA_033032245.1 of Poecilia picta. Taxonomy (NCBI): domain Eukaryota; kingdom Metazoa; phylum Chordata; class Actinopteri; order Cyprinodontiformes; family Poeciliidae; genus Poecilia; species Poecilia picta. The sequence continues at coordinate 15,339,646 of CM065369.1, read as the reverse complement.
GAAGACATGAGGAAGTTGTAGTAAGTTGGATATATCTTTAGAAATAATAGAAAACCTTTAACTGCTTTGGGTGACATGTTGTCAGAGCAGTTTTCCCAGCATGTGTGTTTTAGCAGCATACCAAGGCTTCCCCACAGAAATCCTGCTTCGGACTAAAGACCGCTCTAAAGAAAAATGAAAGAATGCTCTGACTTCCAATGTGACTAAAATGTTTTTATTGGTCTGATGAAATATTTGAACTTCAATTGACATGTTTAGCTGGTAAGTTAGCTGTAACTTACCAATTTGACAATTATCCTAATTGTCAAAATAAAGCTTTGAAAACGTCAGTCTGTGTGTAATTAGGCCATATAATTTGTTTCATTTAGTGATGTTTTTTTAAAAATAAATTAACTTTAAAAAACTATTACGTTTATTAAATATGACTTTATGTGGCTTGGCATTTATGAAATGTGGTGTAGTGTACTTAGTATTGTCTAATGTTAAGTTAACTGTATCACAGACAAAAAAAAATCTGGTTTAAAACGTCTTCAGTTTATTATAGAAACTAGCAACCAGAACTACGAAACGAATCCGCCAGAAGAAGCAGGTGGATGCTAGAAAAGAAGGAAAAGATTATTTGGAACAAATCCAAATACAAAACTGCACTTCTGTAACGCCTGCTGATATTTAAATTGACGTGACTGCATGTGTGTAAATGCACTGAACATGGAAAGTGTGAATTTGAATTTTCCAATTAGTTAAGTCACTCATGCAAGTAGCTGTCTCAGTCCTGTGTGTCGCTCTTTGTACCAGATGGCCCATGAATCACTCCCAACTCCCACCCAGTTTTATTATTCATCCTGTCTAAAGAGCAACAATTTTAACAGAGTATCACACTCTACAACCTGATATCCTTCACACAGCATAATAGATGGCTAACACACAGAGACTCACACAGGAATGTGTAGTACAGGTGGGATCAATATTATTAGGTCTGATGAGGGAGTTACCAAAATGAATCCACCAACGGGAGGGCGGTGAGTTCATGGCAACAATCGCTAACTGCAACATCGGAGCACTATACACACCACACACACACACACACACACACACACACACACACACACACACACACACACACACACACACACACACAACACACACACACACACACCCTGCCCTGCTGTGCTTCACTTTCTGAGTGACCTGCTCACACCAGGCCTATTTTCTCTCGAAATAACTAAGACGTTGATTTGTGATTATTTTCCCTCGCAGCAGGACACAACACCAATCCAGACCGAATTCTCGTGAGATTTCACGTGGACCAAGAAGCTTCAAATGTAACACTGTTTTTCCTCTGGGATAAACGTTAAATCGAAGCCCAACAACTCGCATTATTTCTGCAATGTGTTTGCGCTTACGTTTTGTGCGTGTTTTCCCCCCATGAAAGCAGAGCAGTCTGGTCTGAGTGGAGATGTTAACGCGCAGCAGCACCGGGCCGAGCGGCGCTGCTAATGGACGCCTTATGGGAATAAATGTCAGAAATCTAATAGGCGGGAAGTTTGGCTGAGAAAATACGATCAAATATGGCGGATCTGCCTTTCTTAAGAAATTATGATCTATATTTCCTAAAGCGCTGTTGGAAATGTCTTTCGCCAGAATTGTGGTTTCTTATTTGACTGGGGTAGTCAAAGTTAATCCCCCAACATATTGCAGGATTTTATTTTCACCTTTCATCACCTTGTTAGATGGTAAAGTGGAGGAAAAAAGTATTTAAAAAAAAATCAAAAAACATTTTACTCACAAACAAAAGCTAAAAACAACCTCTAAATCTGATTCTCCTACATTTTAATGTGAGGAAGCAGAATGTCAACAAAACAAACTGATCTAAATGTGACAGAGTGACATTTTGGAAAAGCACAAAATCTTACCAAATACACATGGTCCAGTTATTAGTGGAAATATCCAAGTAAACGTGAAATAAGTTACAAGTAACTTCAGCAAAAAAAAATAAAAGCTCTTGTTTGAAGTTCATAATTCCTTAATATTGATGACAAAGTGCTAGTTTCACTTATAACAAATCAGCAAGAAGTACTAACACTTTGTCATGAATATTAGGAATTATTGACTCTAAATAAGATTATATGTCTTGCTGAAAAGTTCCATCCATCCATCCATCCATTTTCTTCCGCTTATCCGGGGTCGGGTCGCGGGGGCAGCAGCTTCAGAAGGGAGGCCCAGACTTCCCTCTCCCCAGCCACTTCTTCCAACTCCTCCGGGGGAACCCCAAGGCGTTCCCAGGCCAGCCGAGAGACATAGTCCCTCCAGCGTGTCCTGGGTCTTCCCCGAGGCCTCCTCCCGGTGGGAGGTGCCCGGAACACCTCACCAGGGAGGCGTCCAGGAGGCATCCTGACCAGATGCCCGAGCCTCAACTGGCTCCTCTCGATGTGGAGGAGCAGCGGCTCTACTCTGAGTCCCTCCCGGATGACCGAGCTTCTCATCCTATCTCTAAGGGAGAGCCCAGCCACCCTGCGGAGGAAACCCATTTCGGCCGCTTGTATTCGTGATCTCGTTCTTTCGGTCATGACCCACAGCTCATGACCATAGATGAGGGTGGGAACATAGATCGACCGGTAAATCGAGAGCTTCGCTTTTTGACTCGGCTCTCTCTTCACCACGACGGACCGGTACAGCGCCCGCTTCACAGCAGACGCCGCCCCAATCCGCCTGTCGATCTCCCGCTCCCTTCATCCCTCATTCGTGAACAAGATCCCCAGATACTTAAACTCCTCCACTTGAGGCAGGACGACCCCCCTGACCCGGAGAAGGCACTCTACCCTTTTCCGGCTCAAGACCATGGCCTCGGATTTGGAGGCACTGAGCCTCATCCCGGCCGCTTCACACTCGGCCGCGAACCGCTCCAGCGAGAGCCGCAGATCACGATCTGATGAAGCCAACAGGACCACATCATCTGCAAAAAGCAGAGATGCGATCCTAAGGCCACCAAAACAGATCCCCTCAACACCTCGGCTGCGCCTAGAAATTCTGTCCATGAAAGTAATGAACAGAATCGGTGACAAAGGGCAGCCTTGGCGGAGTCCAACTCTCACCGGAAACGAGCCCGACTTACTGCCGGCAATGCGGACCAGACTCTGACACCGGTCATACAGGGACCTGACAGCCCGTATCAAAGGGCCCGGTACCCCATACTCCCGGAGAACACCCCACAAAGCCACCCGAGGGTCACGGTCGAACGCCTTCTCCAAGTCCACAAAACACATGTAGACTGGTTGGGCGAACTCCCATGCACCCTCCAGGACCCTGCTGAGGGTGTAGAGCTGGTCCAGTGTTCCACGACCAGGACGAAAACCACACTGCTCTTCCTGAATCCGAGGTTCGACTATCCGACGGACCCTCCTCTCCAGGACCCCTGAATAGACCTTTCCAGGGAGGCTTAAGAGTGTGACCCTCTGTAATTGGAGCACACCCTCCGGTCCCCCTTTTTAAACAGGGGGACCACCACCCCGGTCTGCCAATCCAGAGGAACTGCCCCCGATGTCCATGCGATATTGCAGAGTCGCGTGAGCCAACACAACCCTACAACATCCAGAGCCTTAAGGAACTCCGGGCGGATCTCATCCACCCCCGGGGCCCTGAGGCCACCGAGGAGCTTTTTAACCACCTGGCAACCTCGTCCCCAGAGATTGGAGAGCCCGACCCAGAGTCCACAGGCTCAGCTTCCTCAACAGAAGGCATGTTGGTGGGATTGAGGAGGTCTTCGAAGTATTCCGCCCACCGACCCACAACATCCCCAGTCGAGGTCAGCAGCACACCATCCCCACTGTAAACAGTGTTGGTGCTGCACTGCTTCCCCCTCCTGAGACGCCAGATGGTGGACCAGAAGCCGTAACGTGGAAGTCTTTCTCCATTGCCTCGCCAAACTCCTCCCATGCCGAGTTTTCGCCTCAGCGACCACCCGAGCCGCATGCCGCTTCGCCGCCGGTACCCATCAGCTGCTTCTGGAGTCCCACAGGCCAAAAAGCCCCATAGGACTCCTTCTTCAGCTTGACAGCATCCCTCACCGAAGGTGTCCACCAACGGGTTCGAGGGTTGCCGCCCGACAGGCACCAACGACGCACCACAGCTCCGATAAGCCGCCTCGGCCATGGAGGCACGGAACATAGTCCACTCAGACTCATGTCCTCCACCTCCCCCGGAACGTGTTCGAAGTTCTGCCGGAGGTGGGAGTTAAAGCTCCGTCTCACAGGGGACTCCGCCAGACGTTCCCAGCAGACCCTCACTACACGTTTGGGCCTGCCAGTCTGACCGGCTTCCTCCCCCACCACCGGAGCCAACTCACCACCAGGTAGTGGTCAGTGGACAGCTCCGCCCCTCTCTTCACCCGAGTGTCCAAGACATACGGCCGCAGATCCGATGAAACGACGACAAAATATCATCGAACTGCGGCCTAGGGTGTCCTGGTGCCAAGTGCACGTATGGACACCCTTATGCTGAACATGGTGTTCGTGATGGACAAACCGTGACAAGCACAGAAGTCCAACAACAGAACACCACTCGAGTTCAGATCAGGGGGGCCGTTCCTCCCAACCACGCCCCTTTCCAGGTCTCACTGTCATTGCCCACGTGAGCGTTGAAGTCCCCCAGCAGAACAAGGGAGTCCCCAGAGGGGCACTCTCCAGTACCCCCTCTAAGGACTCCAAGAAGGGTGGGTAATCTGAACTGCTGTTCAGCCCGTAAGCACAGACAACAGTCAGAACCCGTCCCCCCACCCGTAGGCAGAGGGAGGCTACCCTCTCGTTCACCGGGGTAAACCCCAACGTACAGGCGCCAAGATGGGGGGCAACAAGTATGCCCACTCCTGCCCGGTGCCTCTCGCCGTGGGCAACTACAGAGTGGAAGTACATCCAGCCCCTCTCAAGGAGACTGGTTCCGGAACCAGAGCCATGTGTCGAGGTGAGGCCGACTATTTCTAGCCGAAACCTCTCAGCCTCGCACACTAGCTCCGGCTCCTTCCCCACCAAAGAGGTGACGTTCCACGTCCCAAGAGCCAGCTTCTGCAGCCGACGATCAGACCGCCAGGGTCCCCTCCCTCGGCTGCCGCCCATAACGCATTGCGCCCGACCCCTTTGGCCCCTCCGACAGGTGGTGAGCACATTGGAAGGGGAATCCACGTCTCCTCTTCGGGCTGAGCCCAGCCGGGCTCCGTGGTTAAAAGCCCGGCCACCAGGCGCTCGCCATCGTGCCCCACCTCCAGGCCTGGTTCCAGAGTGGGGCCCCGGTGACCCGCGTCCGGGCGAGGGAATGCCAGATTCAAAGTTTGTGTCCATCATAAAGGGTCTTCGGGTTACGCTTTGTCTGGTTCCTCACCTAGGACATGTCTGCCTTGGGTGACCCTACCAGGGGCATAAAGCCCCAGACAGCATAGCTCCTAGGATCATTGGGACACACAAACCCCTCCACCACGGTAAGGTGGCAGCCCAAGGAGGAGGTGCTGAAAAGTTATTTAAGTGTAATATAATAACAGGCAACTGAAATAAATACAAATGGTAATAGGGAAAAACTATAATCAACTGGAACTACACTGTGCATTTATAAAACTAAAACATACTGAAATTATTTAAAACATCATTTGTTTTAGTGTTCATGAATCTATTTATTAGCCTTTCGGACTGATATGAAATTGATTTTTTTTTCTCCCACACAGTTTACGTCAGCTGTCTGCAAATTATGTCACTCCATGCTCCTCTAGGCGGTGCTAACAATTATAGGGCTGCTCAGAAATCAAAATAAGGGCCGCCCACCAAAATTGTACTCCAATCACAGTAGCAAACCTTCAACATGTTAATACATGAGTAGATTTACTTAAGCTTTAATGAAGTAGGTGTAAAATGTATTTGGTAAAAATCTACTCACGTGCTGAGTAATTTATCATAATTGATTTAATATTCAAAATGTTTCCACAGACAGCCCAAACTATAAAAGTTAAGTGAACATTCTGTTATTAAAAATATTACCAAAAATATTTATACTAATAATGAGTTAGGTGTGGAGGGTGATTCTAGACTGATCCTCTCCTGATCCATTCTGTCCCGTATTGAACCAATATGATTCAACATTTATCAGCCAAATACTGGATGATTCTGTATTTTACGGAAGGGTGGCAATTTCTGAGGTTTTTTTTTCTTTTAGCTTCATAATGTTTGATAACAAAAATTAAAACTTCTCAATGTTTGACATTGTAAAGAAAAATGTTTTTACTTCAGGCTACAATAGAATGTTCAGTTCCAATTACATCAGCATTGATGTCATCCATCTATTATATCACAAAGGAATCTCTCTCTTGAATGTAGATCACAGAGAGTGTTTTCTCAGACCTGATCCACAGTTCGATTGCGGCAGATCACTCTACAGAGCAAGTTAGAAGTTTATCGGAAAGAGCCAGATATCGACATCAGATATTACACGCCTTTCAAGAAGCGAGAATTTACCGAAGTTTAAACATGAAGCAACAACAGATGGAATGTGAACATGAAGCTTTTCCAGCAGAGCTTTCATGGATTGAAATGATGGAGCTCAACATCCAAGTTGACTATGATGAAATCGTTTTCCCGTTAGAAGACGACAGTGATTTTGAGGAATCTGTTGATTCATCTTCCACTGAGTCAGAAAATCAGTCAGCAGAGATTCAAGGGGAATCAAGTCCTTCAGGCGACTTGAAGAATCCAAGGTCATCGGAGGTCAAGCAGGAACCAACTCCATCTGCTGACTTCAAGATCGCCCCCTTAGTGGAAGAGAAAAACCAACTCGTCAGAGATCTGACGAAGCAGGTTGACGAACTAAAAACAGAACTGCAGAGTACGATTTTGGATCTCCATGAGGAAAGAGACAGAAGGAGTTCATATCAGGCAGAAGTCAAATCCCAGCAGGAGGAGATTAAAAACTTGCAAAAACAGTTGGAAAAAGAACGTCACCTGCGAGTCAAATGTGAACAGGGTACTTGCTCTTCCAAAATTACAGCCGACAAAAGCGTTCTGCAACAACTGCAGCACTTCAAGTGGGAGGCTGAAAAATATGCCTCCCACAACAAAGGCTTGATAGATGTAATGATGGAAGAATATAACGTGAGACTTAAATACGAAGAGCAGCTCAAAAGTTTCTCTGAGCAAGTTTCCAAATTCAAAGAGCAGGAGGTAACTGTGAAATCCTTGCAGGGTCAGGTTGCAGACCTGAAAGAGAAGTTGAAGCTTGCTCTAGAAAACAACCACCCTACAGTCTTCACCCACCGCAGGTCCCCCTGCAAAATTGAAGGCTCCATACCAACAGAGGAGACCCAGGAAAGACAGACCTCCAATCAGTCAGGGAGGTCTGAGGAAAGACGGACCTCCAGTCCACCAGGAGGTCTGAAGAAAGACAGACCTTTAATCAATCAGGAAGGTCTGAGGAAAGACAGGCCTTCAACCAACCAGGGAGGTCTGAAGAAAGATGGACCTCCAATCAAACATGGAGGTCCGAGGAAAGGCACACCTCCATGCGACCAAACTTCACTGGTTGCATGAAGGGTCTTCATAGTATGAAGACCCATCTAATCCCGGCTCGGCCTTTACGCCGACCCACACCCATATGGGACTAACCCAGATCACTATCCAAACCCAGGTTTTGCCAACACTGGGCTTTATGTAAATTTGAGGCTTTACACAAATTTTTGAAATAAAAACAGACACAAGCCTCGATGCAAATACAATCACTGACTCCAAAATCAATGGAGAAAAAAACAAGATCAGTTTCAGAGTTAAAAACAGCATTAGAAACATTATTAAACCTTCCTTTAAGCATGTAAAATCTCTCAAAAATTGATGAATTGATCTCTCTAAATTGACCCAAGGTATGAACGTGTGTGTGCAAGGATAAGTGTGTTAGACAATAGATGGATGGATGAATATTTGTTAACATAAGCAAATATTCATCCATCCATCCATGACAGAAAAATATGAAACAGAATCTGTGAAAATTCATCAGGCTCTGCTGCTGTCCAGAAACAACCATCAGAACCAAAAGGCAAACATTTGGTTCTGATTGGTTTCTAATGTGTTGAATGTGTCACATTCAACACATTAGACTACTAGTGTACTGCAGCTATGCAATTGGCAAAAAACAACCTACCATTGTTATCATCATTATTTATAGAATGGTTTAGAAAACAAAATTCTATACAGGTTTGTCATAACTATTTTGACCCATATTAGACCTTTGCATTGATTTCCCTTCATTTTAGTTGCTGAGACTTTGCCTAACCCTAACATTAACTAAAACTTAATTCACATTTTATCTCTAAACGTTACCCCTGACCCAAAGCAATGAATCCATCATATCAGGACCAGGTTTTGGTCCTAATATGATGGACCTGATATGACACTGGACATGTAATGGTGCGTTCAACAAATGTGTTTTGACCGTCAGGCGAGTCTGGTTTACATCCAAAGTCTATGTGGAGGCGCGTTGAGGGCTGTTGCGGCGCCTTTAGAGCGTCTAGCTCTAGTTGGACGTTCCACATTGACTTTGGATGTAAACCAGACTCGCCTGTCGCTCAAAACCTCAAAACGTATTTGGTGTTAATGCACCATTAGAATGTTCAGTTCCTATGGTAACAATGATATCAGCAGTGATGACATCACTCTTTGATACATCAAATTAATCTCTCTCTTGAGTGTAGCACACAGTTTGTTTCAGACCTGTTCCTTATGAGTTACAGGAACCCGTAACCTACACGTTCCTGTAACTTATAAGTTATGAATCTTCTCCAGGAGCTGTTAAAATTATTTGAAGGGACACAATCAGCCCTGTACAGGTTCACAATCTCAGGTGAGAGGGACTCACCTGGTATAAAGTTCATTTTACGGTACACCGAAGATAAATTAGTTTAATCAAAGCATGTCATGACTATGTATCAGCCAAATCCTTCTGTATTTGCTTCTGCTTCTGATTCTGTATTTTATGGGACGGGTGGCAACCCTACTAATGCTAGTCTGCAAAATGGCGACAGGGAAATTTGGAAGAAAACAGCAGTCAGTTGGTTGTCCAAAAATAATTTAAGATTTTTTAGCGGTATCTTCTGTTGAGTATTCATTACCCAATCGATGAATCATTACAACACATTACTTTGACTTTTTAATTCTGCAGCTAAATTAATTACATGCTGCTACATGTAATTAATTAAAACTAAACTAATTTATATTTAACTCATAATAACTGATAAGAACTGGAAAGCACATTTTAAAAACGAATTGACTGAATTAGACAAACAAAAAGTCACAATGAAATAAAGCCAAACTATAATGAAAAACCTAAAACTGTTACAACATTGAATTTCCCCTCAATGTGGTAAATTTGCAGAAAAACCCACCAGGAAAGCAGTGCAAATATATTTATATCACCTGAAGTTTCTCACATTTTGCCTTGTGAACCACAGACTCCAAAGTACCAAAACTACTTCCACAAAGTTTACGTCGTAGGATAGAAATTGCCACCCAATGGTTGCTATGGAAATGTTCTGCCACTTCTTCCTCTCTGACCTTTTTGAGATTTACTTTGCGCCTCGCTTACCTTACAGTGTCTGGGTGCAAGATAAATAAGGTTTCATTTTTTAAAGTTGAGGTTTGGGCAGGCAGCCATCACTCTGTTTCCACACACACACACACACCCACGCACACACACACACACACACACACACACACACAAACACACACGAGTCATTAGGGGGCCATTTCACTGCTAATCAAAGCATCAAATCCACCTGTGCCAGTCTGTTAGCCGCAGGGTATAATCGACCATCTTAACAATCCCACTGATAAAAATTGGATTGTGGGTGAGTTGTCACAGCTGAGGTCATTTTTTTGCTACACACTCTTCAGTCAGATTAAGGGTTTTAATTGAGCTCTTTGTCCCAGCAGATTTGCTTCTAGCAATTTATTAATATGAAGCGGAATGAATGCCGCCAGCACTGGCCCAGTGGCCTCGATTTTACTCCCAGCTGGCCTCTACAACGCATGTGTGTGTTTTCTTTTAAGTCTGACTTACTTGCACTGGGCTACTGGAGTACAAGTGAGTGTGTGCGTTTGAGACAGTGAATGAGTAGAGGGAAGCAGCATATGTGCTTCCCCCCCTCAAAAAAAAAAAAAAATTGTGTCAGATCGGTGGCAGGAAATCAGGTCGTCTGTTGCCAATTCCAGCCACAACTGGAACGATAACAAGGAAGAAAATTTGTGAGCTGCAGAGAGCATACTGACGAGTTTGTGCATTTTATTACTGTAAGTGACATGATTTCAGTTACAACCAAGGAGTATAACTTCAACTCAAGATATTAAGTTGATTATTCGAAGGTTTTTCCTCATCTCACAGAGTAACTGTCAAGGCAATTACTGAATACGGGGCTGAGGTGGGTATTGATAATGACAAATAATTAATTCTCTCAGTTATATTTGTTTTGGACAATGTCTCCATAAACTTTCATCTAAAGTTTTATTGTTGTTGTAGGTGTTAGATCTACGTCAAACAGTGCTTTCCTTGTCTTTCTGCTATGTCACGGGTGTAGACCATGAGTTGGTAATCCTAAGACCCAAAACATAACATTTGCGTCCCACTTTTCACTCTTTGACCAGATTCTTACAGGACACACAGGATCCTACACAACAGTTCCTCTGCAGACCACAACTGTGACTTACTTCCCGTCTCACTCATAACATTCCTGTCAAATTGCTGCGTAGCTCTTTACAAAGTAGACCACTGGTCTATCTTAATCAGACTTACGCAGGCGCAAATGCAGACGCTGTCCCAGTTGCAGGAAACCACGAGCAGTCTGCGAGTCCCCATTAATTTTAACATGTTCCAACTGCCGGGTTCATCATTCAATCCTATTTTCAATCAGATCAGATACCAGCATCCAGGAGGCATCCTAACCAGATCCCTGATCCACCTCGACGGGCTCCTCTCGACGTGAAGGACCAGCGTCACTACTCTGAGTCCTTCCCGGATGACTGAGTTTCTCGCCATGTTAATTAACCCTTGTATGTAGAAATGGGGAAACACACAAGGGTTAAGGGAGAGCTCCCTGTGGAGAAAACCCATCATGGCCGCTCATATCCACAATCTCGTTCATTCGGTGAGTATCCAAAACTCATGACCATTGAAGAGAGTAGGAAAGTAGCTCAATCAATAAATTGAGAGCTTCACCTTTGGGCTCAGTTCTTTGTTCTTCGCAACAGTACAGAACCCGCATCACTGGGGCCAGGAGGAGAATCAGTTTTGACGTCCTAAACTCTTTGAAATACAAGGTAATGTTAAATTAAAAAGGGGGTACTCTGCAGGACCATCACACTCACCAAATCTTAATCTTATAGAAAACTCGGAGTAAAGGGAAGAGAAGAATAAGAGAGCACTCAAGACTCTAGAAAATCTCTCTAAATTATCCAAAGAGGAATGATTAAAATCTCTATTCCTGTATGCTTCAACCTTGTGATAGTTATTGAAAAGCACTGCTTAAATCTTTTGACATAATGTACCAGCCTCTGCCAGCAAAAGTTTCCTTAAACTCCATCAAACTGTTACACAACTCGCTCTATTGGCCTTAAAGTGATAATCCAAGTCAGGTTTCTATTTTCAGAAACACTCAATTTTTACAAGCCTGAAGGAAGGAAGAACAGTTTCCTCCATGGGAACATAGCAGGCTGTGATCATCCTGCTAGTGACTATATACTATATGATTCTCGAGAGATTGAAAGTGTTGAAACATAAAAGCTGTGTCAAAGAAATGTGTTTCAAATATAATTTAGCTACTACAGACAAACATGTATACATTTTTAAAAGTATCAAGAAAAAAAGTAAATATTTTAGCAAATAATGTAATTCCTGTGAAGCCTCCTGGCACGAACCAGCAGGATAAAGAACAGCTTAGTATGCCATACTGTTAAGAAATTCAGTTCTTTGCCTGCCCCCAACATATTTTGTTTGCAATTTTTAAAGGAGGATCAGATTTAGCGGTGTGGCCTACATGTGCAGCAAATTTACAGTAAACCTGAGTTGGACTTTCTTGAGGTTCTTGCTGCAAACTTTGACAGATGCCTAATGAGAAATTTAGAAAGTACCAAATAAGCTCAATATTTTTCAAAGGCCCTGAAGACACCAGTCATGTAAAATTCTGTGCAAATCTCTCACCCACCCAGCTGTTCAGCATTCACTGGTCAACAAACGTGCTGCCGGTGTCCTTTTATGTAAGAGACAGAGAGTGAAAGGGAAAACGAAGGAAAGAGAAATAAGAAACACGCAGAAAAAGAAAGGTGTGGGTGTCAGATTGAAATGAGATGTCAAGATGCCAACAGCAATCCTCCCTGCATGTTTGAATACTGCACAATATGCAGCACAGCCCAATTAATTCACTACAGCCAGTCCTACATGGAACAAATTAACACTCTCATCATGTTTGTCTTCCCATTTTCCATTTTCTACCTCTTCAATTCCATGCCCCTTCTTCCTCATCCATCTGCTCTTTCTATGCCTTTGAGAGTCATCTCTGGCGCCTCTTTCACATTGAATTCGCAGAGGTGCTGGGGGCAAATCAGAGCGAGTTTTAGACCCAACTGCCAATCCACTTATCCACCCACCTACCTCTGACTCCAGAGCCTGACTGCGCCGTGTAAACACACTTCTTTCTGCACCTATGTGTTATGTTTTCTTGCGGATGTATGTAGCGAGTACGATAGACAAATAAATCTACAAGAACGCACAGCAGCGAGGTCAATAACTCACAAGAATATCTTAGACATGAGAGGGTGGCATGTCCGCATTAGAGGTCGCTCAGCTGCAGAATGAGCACACATGTGAAAAATATTGATAAATGTCAACACCAGCGGCAGAGCACGCATGAACGCTCCAACACAATTTGACAATCAGTGTCTGAAATTAATCCTCTGCTTCACCTGCCACAGCCTGGTAAACTGAAAAAAATGAATTCCGTCTAAATTAATTGACGAAGCAGCTGCTGAGTATTAATTTAACAACATTTCTAGAAGTTTGAAGTTAGACATGCTTCCAAAAGTACCAACATATGCAATAAAACATATAATAGATCCCACTTTCATTAAATTTGTGTTTAAGTGCCACTTCCTAACATAGGTTAAGATGTATTATATTAGGAATTCTTGTTTTAAGTCAAAGCAAAGTAGCACATAATTTTGAATCCTTCCATTTTCAATTCCTGCTTAATATCTTGGCTGACTGAAGAGCTTGGTGCGAGGTCACCGCCTACGTGGGTTACACCCTAGAGAAGTCGTCAGTGCAACATATAGTCGAATATATTGATTTGCTGTTTTGCTGTAAGACAAAACTAGAAGCAAAACTACTGTGCAGCTCTAGTGGGAGAATTCCACAATTTTTTTCCCATTGCTTCCAGTTTTGCACATTTAGAAACTGAAATTGATACTTTTTGAAAATCAGTTTTTAAGCCATTTCATAGATGTGCATATTTTAAATTGGTTCAATTCAGATTCTAAGCACAAACCTGCAGGACCATGACATAATCCTGACTTGTCTCTGGCTGCATGTCATACTGGAAAAACAAATAATGACTAAGTTCTTCTTAACCCTTGTGTCTAGAAATGGGGTCCAACCGACCCCACACACGTAAAACTTGCATCATTTTCCATAGATCTCTACGTTTGCCTTAGTCCTTGCACATACAAGGGTTAAAAGCAAGTATAACTAGAATATAACTGCAATTCGTTTTCAAGTCTAAATGCCCTGATATGAGGACATTAAAGGTATGTCAAATGGATGAAAAAACAAGGCTGAGCCAAACGCATGGCTTTTTGGTAAGTATTTAAAAATAAGAAAAAACATCAGTAATCTTTTCCACGTAAATATTACAGAAAGTTGTCATTAACTATTGGTGATGTGTGGCAAAGGTTGAATCTCGCTAAGTGGCTGGTGCGACTTGGAAGAAAAGGGAGCCACTTGATATTCAACACTTGTTATATTTCTCTCACTTAACTAATTTATTAACCAAGTGAAAGGTTACATGCCACATGCTCAGGTGGTTTTAAATTAAATCTCTAACCCCTGACTATCATCCATATGCACATTATAGGAAGGAGCCTTTCTCACATTAAAAGTTCCTTCATCGGGAATCTAAACTCTGAAGTATAATTTTCCATCAAGTCATTCAGTCCTGCAAAGACACATGCTACATCTTACAGAAATAAAATTAATTCAATCAATTCTGTCCTTTACGTTTTAGATGTCAATTAATAGGTTTGAATATGGGTTGATTTATGGGTTGATTTTAGTCATTGTTCCACTCCATTAGTAGCTTTTTTACAATCTTATTTTACCATAACTCATGCCCACTGGCATTTTTAGTAAATGTTCTTTTGAAAACTATCATACTTTCATGCATGCCACTTGGGGGTATTTTAACCAACTAAAATTGTTGGTTGTTGGGTTAGACTCAATCACAGACGGGAGCTGGGCTGAATCATGTGAAAGGTGAAGTTTGATTAAAAGCAACATCCTACAGTTACAACAGTGAGGAAGAAAACAGCAAGAAAGCTAAAGAAAAATTAATCCATATCATAAAAACAAAATAAATCCAGTCCTTTCACTAAAATACTGGAGTGATGGTTTATCAAATTGACTAAAAGCTTAATTCAGAATTTTCACTTCACTGAGAAAAAAAGATCAGAACCAAGAAAGCAATGCTTCTTAGCCAATTATTGCCTCGAGAAAGTGAAAAAAAAAGTTGAAAGTATTGTGGTGGGCAAATAAACATGCCTTCAGGTTGTTTTATTTCTTAACTGAGTTACATCTTAATTCACCTTTGTAAGATGTATTTCAGCATATGTATCTAACACAGAGACTGATTACTCTAAAGCAGCAGTTCTCAGTCCTGATCTTAAGGATACACATTCCTGAATGCCTAAGGAGTTTCCCTGCTGCCACACACCTGTCTTAAATGAACGGGCGATTAACAAGCATCTTCTGTGCTTGACGGCATGCTGAGGAGGCAATGCAACCATCTGAATCAGTTGTGTTTGAGCACAGACATCTAAAATGTGAAGGACATAGCCTATGCTTCAGTAGCACTGCTACTGGTTTGTTCTTACAACAAACCAAATATTAACATCAATTTAATGTCTTAATTAAAAGGCTTACGTCCCAAAATATATCCTTGACATTTATTGAAAAAGAAAACCTAAACTTAAAAATCCCTGGAAAATCAAAAGCATGTTTGCCTACTGCTGACATTACACTACTTTACTAAAACCCCTTTCTAGGTGTAACAATGTTGTCCTCCGCCATGCAGAGTTGACTGAATGAGGCACAATTTAGATTTATTGTCTTTCTGGAATCTTATTTTTTTCCATATGGCATATATTTGAGAATAATATAAATCCTAAATGCCCATCCATCACAAAAAAACTCCACTTATGACAACTAACGTTAAAAAAATGTTAGAAAAGTCTACTAAATGCTGCTCTTTTGGATTATGGAACAATGATGGTGTTATTCTTAATGCAGTGACAGGAGTGAACCACTCTCTATTTCTTCTTTCTTATCTAATTGTTCGTCCTGGCTTTATTCAATTAAAAAATATTTTATAGATCTGTAAGGAAATTAAATGTTGCTATAACACATTTTATTCAAAGAATCTTCACATAGTGCGACTGTGGGTAGAAAGGATCTCCAGTAGCAGTCTGTATTACAGAAAATTTGAAGAAACTTCTGACTGAAGACGCTCTGCTTCTTGACGCTCAAGTTTGCTCATGACTTTCATGATTTTACATACAATCCTTCACACCATCATGTTTAGAGATCCTCAAGAAGTTTATTTAGTTTCTTAAAACATCCTCCCTTGTCCATTTTTGGCATTCATGTGAATACCAAAAGAAATATTGCTCACCACAATTTCGGTTAAAATGGTTGATGTAACTCACCCACTGAGAACAACTATAAAGTCCATGACATTCCACCCATTCCTCAGGTAGGACCCTTTATGGAAAACAAAACCAAGCGCAACCAGCTTGATCCCAGCCTCGAAGCAGAATATCCCAATAAAGTAAGGTTCTGTCTTCTCCTGTGGGAGTAAAGTCAGTACAGATGTCAGAAGGGTCTTCAGAGAAAAACTATATCTTAGTTACATAATAAAGTGTGGCATGTTGATGAAATGCACTATGCAATCATAAAAACTGTCTTTGTTTAGACTCAGACAAGAATTATGCTAATAATATAAAGTTTCACCCTGTATGTTGGCAGAAATAATTATGGGATGTCCTTTAATTCCCTTTAAATCCACCAGGAATAAAAAGGAAAATTGTTAACTCATCAACACACAGCTCAACTACACCTATTCAATATGGCCAGTTTCATTTCTTTTTTTGCAATATAAACCTTTTAATGTGCTTTCTTTTGAAACAAATGACAAATTTGTGCATTTTTAACCAGCTGCAACTGAATGTTGAAAAGTTGAGTAAGTGATTTTGGACTATGCGACCACATGGCCTGTGAGGAGTATTTTATTTTTTTAACTTTCACACTTAGTTTACATTGTTAGGTTTTAACAAAAAAAGAAGGTTGATTTGGAGAAGAAAAATCTAATCCCTCTTAGACCCAACATATGTCTATTAGAATCCAAATGAGTATTTCCAAAAAACCCATCAGAGCAAGAGGTGACAGAAATTTGAGCTGTCTTTCACAAACATAAAAAGTGATTTATTAAAAGTTGTGTTATTTATAGTTTGATTAGAATAAATTTTCATACATAACTACGACATTTAAACTGTTTCTAAATCTAAATCTGTAAATCTTTCATCATGGTCATGAAGAAAGTCGTAACTCAATAGTAAACATGAAGACTATTACTGTTGGAAACAAAAATGTTTTGAAAAAAAGTTGACTGGTTATGTAAAAATAACTGTTCAATAGAATTAATTTAAACTGCTTGAATATTTTTGCCTGATGTAATTTTTGTAAAATGTTTCTTTGTTGTCTAAAATACTTTTAAGGGGGAATGTTATGTAAAATTGACTTGGTGGTTTTACTGGTATGTTTTGGGTCATTAGCTGTGTTTTCATTGACCTTCAATTGCGCAGATTAGAAATCTGAAAAATAACAGCTTGATGGAAAAACAACAAAACTCACGTTTTTTATAAAGTTTTCACACTAGGATGAGGAGGATTTTCATCTGTATCAAAATTTGTGTATTTCACAAAACTGCAATAGAAACACGTTTTTGCAATTTTGTTATTCCTTACCTGATAAAACAACAAACAAAGCATAGTTTACCAATTTTAACTTTGGACTTTTTTCAATAAAACCACAAAAATTTCCTTAAGCTCTACTTAATTAATCTATGTTATTTTATGAACTAAGACGCAGCATTTGAACACAACACATCATCATTTATATCAGCAAATAATAGAACAAAACAACCTGCAACAGCCACACAGTTGTTTTTAACGCCCTCTGATTCCAGGAAACCATTGTTAAACCAGATTTCTTCCTCACCAGCCTCTTTGCCATGGGGGTCTTGTCTTCTCCAGGGAGGTGCTGCTCCAAGGCCAGGACAACACAGTTAGCAGTGATGGTAGCCAGGATCATGTACTCGAAAGGCGTAAAGGTCAAGAGGTTAAGGAAAGTTCTTTTATCCCAAGGACAAAAACAGAAAAAAAACTGAACATGAAAAACAGAGAAAAACAGTCAAGTTAGCAGTGCTCACTAAATATATTCAAAACATATTTATTGGAAAATGGAGAAAAAAAAAACTGTGTGATGGATGAAGTACCACCATGGTACATTTTTCCTTGTATTGAAGGCAATCTGTTACAGAGACTGCAAGTATCCATGGCAACATGCTTTTAAAAGTGCTTTTGAGGAAGAGAAAGAAGAGCAGGTTAGGGAGGGAACAAGTGCGCTGTGAAGTCACCTTGGCCCGACAGTGTAACTGCACAAAGTACAGTAAACAACTCGGGTTTCTTTCTCTTCCAGTAGCTGACATGACAGCAAGCTAAAGCCTTTATTTACTCAGCCTACTGTCGCTGCGTCACAAGTCTTTGAAGATTGTGTGCCTTCTGGCAAAGAGACTAAGGTTTTAATTAAAACTCCTAAGATGCATACAGGGTTAATGTCTGAACAGAGACAGGAACGGCATTCATTTACTGTTTAAAGCCGAAATCATGAAAAACACTGCACTGATCCACCAATGTGTCACTGAGGTAACACTCAGAAACATGTCTGGCATTATGTTTCCTCATTTCATCTTACAGTAAATCTACAGAGGTAATTGGTAATTGTAGCTCAAATAATCTGCAAGTTTTTTGAGTAGTTTTCAATTCCATCTGGTAAGCTTTGATTATTTTATTTTTTTTATGACAGCAAAGGATAAACAAACATGCCCATTATAACTGCACTCCTAATTAGCATGTCGTTACATACGTTTACCTTTTAACGCACAGCAAGAGTGCTTGCCGCTCCCAAGCCTTCCAAAGCCGTAAGACAAATTTTGAGCAAATTCTTTTAAGACGCCAGATAATACAGAACTACTAAAGAACTGAGATTTCACTGGCACTCTGGAGAGTGACACATGTACATGTGTTAAGTGGCATAAACTATTTAAGCCCCAACATTTGTGACATTCAGTTCACCAGAGTTCCCGAGAGGGATGTGCTGCTCATTATTAATTTTCCTGCTAAGAGCGAAACGGGGTCACTGACTCAAGGAGGAGAGCTTAGATGGGGTCCTCCGAGACACGTAACGACTCACATTGACAATGTCGGGATCAGAAAGTAGTTGGAAATAGATAACGATGCAAATACTCCTCACTCAGTTGATCCATCATTAATCTCACCCTCGGTCTTGATAACTACCACCTGTTTTCATATATTTGGAAGGTTTTGGCCCCTTTATCTACTAATCACATTTCCATTTTTCTAAATTAACATAAAATTATTCTTACTCTTTCAACTTGAGTAATGAGTAATTACTGATTATCCATGCTCAGAAAGATGTTCAAAGTTTCAGATATTTTTTATTGCCTCTCTTTATAAGCTGATGTTTTAAATCTGCCCAACACTAGGCCTTGTGCTGTGCACCTTCACCTCAGAGTACAGAGGGCTAAATGCAGACCACCTTTTACAGATTTGTTTTTATTTAACAAACATTTAGAAAACAATCATTATCACCAAATCATCATTTTCCTGCCACTTTGCAGTCATCCTTTACTTTAATCCAGTTTGTCTTGAAAAGTTTGAGTAAAATACATTAAATATTGTGCTTGTAGCACTGTAAAATATAAAAAAGTAAATACTTATTATGGATCAGAATGACTATTTTAGTAAAGTACAGAGACAACAATAATAAAGTTTTGTTTTTTTATGACTGACTTCCTCATCTGGTCTCAGGTAATCTTTTGTATTTTTCTTCCTTGTTCTTGTACATATTTGTTTGTGCTGTTTTCCTTAAAGATTCTAAGGATTAATTTATTACATTCAACAAGAAAAGGCCAAATTAATGTGGTGGTGGAGCAACACATGTCCCCTTTCCTCCAGAATAAATAATAATAACAAATGATCTCTGTCAACACTGACTGAAGTCAAACATCTCAGACATCTTGTCTTGTACAAGAGTCCAAACATGTTCAAATGACCAGAAAATTAGTTTTTTCTTCTGAAATTGATTACATATTAACATGG
Organism: Poecilia picta; assembly: GCA_033032245.1. Lineage (NCBI taxonomy): Eukaryota > Metazoa > Chordata > Actinopteri > Cyprinodontiformes > Poeciliidae > Poecilia > Poecilia picta. The sequence continues at coordinate 15,319,910 of CM065369.1, read as the reverse complement.
TTTATTGTAATCAATTACAGTAAACTTCCTTAGTCTTTTGCTAAAGATTTGTTATGTTTCATCTCTCATACTTGACAGTAATTAATTGACTTTGATGGATCACAAATTCTGCTTTAAATTAGAGTCACAATGTTGTAGTCCAAACAAATGGAAAGGTTTTCTGCATTAGAAAAAAAAAAAACATTAATAAGTAAATATAATAATTATACTAAATGTATCAAACATATTGCTGCCAAATATAATTGATTAATATACCGTGCCTGGCAAAAGTATTCATATTCAGTTCAATGTTGTTTTTTGTTTTGTTTTGTTTTGTTTTTTTATTGGGTGCTCGATTGCAACAGACTGGTATATAATTGTGAAGCAGAAAGAAAATTATTTAAATGTCAGACATAAAAGGATTAGGCTAAAAACAAACATTTTAAACTTTCAACATTAAATGGAGCACTTTCCAGTCTACTATATGGAAATAGAAAGCCAATGGGACAACACCAAACCTACCAAGACATAATTGTCTACCTAAAATGACAGGTCAGGCCAAGAGAGAGGCAACAAGAGAAGCAACCAAGAGGTTCACAGTAACCTGGGAGGATCTGGAGAAATCCACAGTTCATGGGAGATCATCTCTGTGTGGGACAAGACATGAGCTGCCACAAATCAGCTTCAAAGCAGCTTCAGAAAAAGAGCAGCCTAAAGTGTGTCCCAAGCTAGGTAGGAGACACAGCAACGTGTGAAAAGGCTGCTCTGGCTAGATGAGACCAAAACTGAACTTTTTCCCCCTACACATGGAGCACAAAGTGTTGGTGAAAAATAACACTATTTAACGCTATGTCCCCTCCTGCGAAACATGGTAGTGGCAGCATTATGGTGTGGGGATGTTTTTCTTTAGCAGGGACAGGAAAGCTGGTCGGCACACACATGAAATACTAACATACAGTTAGAACTGCGGTCAAAGGCAGTTTAAAAACACACTGACTCAAATGGTTGAACGACAACTCACACTATGTTTGGCCAGATTTCTATTTAGAAAAATGTAGAAAATCCATTCATCCCGTTCTTCCAGTTCACAATTATATCGTACCATGTGATGGCCTGCTACATAAAAACCCAGTAAAAACACATTACTCTTTTGGTTTCCCCAGGGACCTGGATACTTTTCAAAGTGCTATTTTTCCACATGCGAGTGTGGCTGTCCCGGACCAATAAATTTACAATAAGCAAGCGACTCGCTGAATTCTCTGGTAGAAGTGTGCAACAACCAGTGTTACTTGACTTGTAAATATTCACAGGGATTTGCTTTGCACCCACATTCTCAGATTTTTGGACGTTTCAGGTCTCACCCAGTCAACACTCTGACACGTGCTGTTTTCACAGCCGCCAAATTACTACACTGGCCATTTTCTCTCCCACACATGCACTGACCCTCTGCCTCTGCTGATGCACACATCAGCGGCCAGCTAGTGTTGACCACTCTCCCGACTCCCACACGCCCACTGAGAGCATGTGGTTAGGTAACTGTAGGAGACTGGCACGGCGATCTGGAGGGGGTGTGAGGCAGGAGGAGAGGTGGGCAGATATGGCAGCAGAGCGGTGCTGCCGAGCTGATGATGCAAGGAACTGAGCTCTAACAGACCCGTGAGGACAAAAAGAAAGTCGGCAAGCGTCTTTTGTCGTCTTGTTGTTGCAGAATTGTGCACATGATGTTCAATGACACAACAAATCCCTTGGAAAGCTTTCCGAAGAAAGAGAAACGGCTTGCCAGCACTACAGCAGGGAACCAGAGAAGCGCTTGCCTGCTGAATTTGAACTGACTCCTACTCATGGCCAGGTTCATATTCCAATGAGCACTAAGGCAGCAGAGATGTGCCTACATGACACCCCCACAGTGAGCAGAGCTGCCTCTAATGATCATCACATGCTTGCTTTCTGTTCCCTGCCAGAACCAGAACAGAGTAAGTTGCACAGCAACATATGAACGTGATTTTTTTTTCTCACTAAATTGGAGTCATTATTGTGGAGAAGACAGAAGCTCAGCAAACAGAACTAAGAGTCTTTGAGAAAGAAAGGGAAAGAAAAAACTTCGCTATCCATGGTTCTGAACTGACAACAGCAACAACTTATTAAAAAACAAACAAAAAAAAAAACATTTTAAAACACAAATCATGCTTTTAATGTAAGGATATGGCCACTCTATTATCCGCCGTGCATATTTCCTAATGATGTTGTCCTCTGCAAATATAAAGAGCGACCTGTTGACGGTGAGGCAGTTCTGCCGGTGAGGGACGGGGTTGTACAGAGCCATGGTCCGGGCCCGCTGCGCTTTGGCTTGCTTCATGGAAGCGGTCAGCCCGCCGGACGCGGCGTCCTGCCCGTCGCCACCGCGCTCCAAGTCGCCATCCCCGGAGTCCACCGTGGCGGGAGCGGACTCGTCTCCGAACCGAGCCATTCTACAGTGCGATAAAATAAAATAAAAAAAAATAAATAAATAAGGAGTCAACCAATTTAGACAGTCTTACTTACGAGGAAAAGTGTGAAGGATGTAAGGATTTTCCACCTTTAGTCCGATGTCAGCTTTTCGAGCTGTAAGATTCCTTTACAAGTTGCACAATCCTCTCACTCCATCTCCACGAGGAGAAAAAAAGCTATTATACCATTCAGCTGCTTCAATTTTCTGAAAAAACCTTCCGTGAATCAAATCAAGGTAGCAAAGAAATCAACAGTTTCAGCGCGCGCAACAATCAGCTCTGAGCAACTTTTAATGCGCGCGCCGCTCTAACTAGGGCAGTTTATAGGACGACAAAAAAAAAAAAAAAAAAAAAAAAAAAGGAGAGAGAAAAATATCCACTGAAGTTGTAATTTTCTACCAACGTCCAAGCCGGTAGTGAATTGGCAAAGCGCGGGAAACAAAAACTACGACATGCCCATCAGAAAGGAGAGTTCCGAGACTCGTTTTTCAAAACTTTACCCATCTTCCCGCTGTGGTTGACTTCTGGAAAAAAAAAAAAAAAAAAGCCAGTTTGCCTTATCTCTTGAAGCGTCTTTCGCGTTTGAACTGATCACCCACTGGAAAGGAGGGAGGGAGGGAAGGGGAGGGGGAGGGAGAACAAAAATCATCAAGCAGGAGCGCATAAAGCACCGCCTGTTCCCTCCCACAGCGCTGCACTTCGTGGACATTTCAAAATTCATCTGAATGGAAGCTGCCGGAGAGGAGGGACGTGCATTTAGTTACCATAGCAATTAGAGTTTGTTGAGGATGAACAAAAACACATCCTCCAAAACAACAACAACAAAAAAAGTGACTATATTCAGCAGGCTGTGTGGGTTCAAAACGCAATTATGTAAAGCTGCTGGTGGGTTGCTGTGGGAAAAGAAACGTGTGAAATCAAAATCAAACTCTGTACAACATAATGCGCAGAACGACATGCGGCATCTGGAGAGATGAGAGGTTTGTTCCTCCATAGGAAGAGTTTTGGCCGCCTGACAGACGTACAGTGTTGTCATCTTTCCATTAACAGTGGCAGATTGTTACAACATGTGAAAACTGGGCCGTTGTGCTAATATTGGATTAAAAGTCAGGGGTAAAAATAGAACGTGAAATAGATCTTAGGGCCGCTCCCTTTTTTTTTTTTTTTTTTTTTTGAGGGACAGCAGAAGAAAGCAGGGTCTTTTTCACTCACTCCCACAAGTGAGACCTCATTAGGCGACTCTCACTCCATCTGCACCCCCCACCCCTCCAGTGTTTTACTGAAGATGACCACTTCAGCCCCCACAGAACTGATGCTGACGTTTTTTTTGTTTGTTTGTTTTTTTCTTTTGATGATAACAATCAATGACGGGATTAGTCACCTTGAAATCCTAGCTCAATTTCTCAGGTTAATAGCCGATTGATGGGTCCTACTGTGCAGACAGGCAGCGAGGGACGGTGAAAACAAGGGAAAGGAAAAGTGACAAAATCTCACTTGGCAAACAAGTTGAGATAGTGGAAGGAGAAAAGACTTAACAGGATCTATGAATAAGTTCCAGAAAATACTTTTGCTTGCCTGCTCTTTACTGTACCGGAACCAGGTTGAAGTGTCACTTCATGCAAGATCTAAAATACACAAGCAAATAAAATCCTGATTGACAACCATTTCTACTTTATGGTAGAGTTTACATTTCCTTGTAAACATATTCACACTATTAAAAGTGTTAATCTACAAATTCAGAATGCATTAGTTCTGTAAAAAAAAAGAGAACAAACAACAAAAAGAAAACAATAGACAGGTCAGGCATATTGCTGTGCAGAAGTTTGTATCCGATTACAACACAACAACCTGAGTTTTGAGAACAACAAACCTAACAAAATATCATCAAAGACCTAATTTGACAAGTAGAGCAACGAGGGTATTGATCAAAAAATATTCCAGGAAGCTCAAGGTAACTTTGGCTGAGCTGCAGAAATACATAGCTTAGGCAGAAGAACATGTTGACAGAACAGCTATTAGTCATGCAGTCCACAAATCTGGCCATTATGAAACAGCAGCAGGAAAAGAGACACTTTTTGAAAGAAAGACATGAGACTTAAAGAAAACTCTCTGGTCTAAAGAGATCAAAACTGAACTATTTTACTAATATTCAAAGCAACATATGAAGTAGAAAACCAGCACAGCACATTGCTTTGAATACACCATCTCCACTGCAAGGACATGGTGGTGGCGGTTCATGCTAAGGAGACATTTTTCTTCTGTAGGAACAATGCAGATGTAATAGGTGGAGGAAAATCCTAGAAGAAAATATTTTAAAGGCTGCAACAGACAACGTGATGCACAAAGATGCCCCTCTGTCCAATATATATGTGCTAAATCTGTGTTATGAAGTTTCAACATGTGCAAAACTGGAAAAGACATACCTAGGGAAACATGACTCTGTGGCTCAGGGAGACAGGATGTAAGAATGTGAACTATTCCTGACAAAAGAAAATATGAAAAAAGAATTCCCTTCCACATGACAATTAAGCCATAATTTGTGCAGGTCTATCAAACAAAGAAAAATCCCAATATAACACATACAGGTTATGGCTGTAAAGTCCCAAAATATAGAATATGGGTGTGAATATTTTTTGTAAGCCCTCATTACAAAAAAAAAAACATCTCGTGTGTTTGCCTTACAGAAATATTTGTCCATCTCTGCCAAAAGCACATATCTCTCCCCGCGCTCGTGTCTCCAGCTCTCTCTTTTGCTGTTGTTTCCATAGCTACATAGCTCCCTTGAATTCCTGCTTCTTTCTTTTCATTTCTGCCAACAAAAGCCATGTTGCACAATGGAGCAACCTCATCCTACAGAAATCTGCTTCCCCCAACACACAAACACGAGCACACCTCCCAATCGGGGTCACTGGACATCTTGCGGGGAGGAAGCTGACAGACTTGTGCACAGCACCGTCGCCACACTGATGCTCCAAACAACAGTATGCAGATGACCAGGTGCAGCCTGCTTTAAGACTGTTTGGCTTTTGTTTGCAGCCTACTCAGAGAAGTATAAAAATAGCGCCGTTAAGCGAGCACAAAAGCTTTAATAAATTTGCCGGGGCCTTACCAAACTTTGAGAAAGCTTAAGTCTGCTCCCACAGCTGAAATAGGCATACAGTTTTTACATTTTTTGGTCAAATAAGCAGCAAAGAGTCACATCTTCAACATCATGTATGCAGAGAGGGGAAGGCTGAGGAAGTTTGGCTGCAGGTGACATGCATCGAGAGCTGAAACGTTAATGGCACTTTGTGCCAGAGCTCTGAAGGGCATTTATATAATTGCAGACAAGCTTTCACCCAACATTGACTGGAGTGGTTTTAGCATTTTATTTTTCTCTCTGTTCCCTAGCAACAGACACTCTCTCTTCTGAGTTATGTCAGTTTGATTCATCTAATAATGGCTTCTTATATCGCCGCAGATTGGCGCAAAGCCGTGTCGGTCTATGTCGCATATTTACATAACCAGTCACACATTTCTTAACGAGAGTCCAAATTTGTTTAGTAACACCTAAATTTGGGTCAGAATGTTGGAATAATGTGGAGAAATCTCAATTAAAAAGGCCTGTGAGAGGGAGAAAAAATAAAAATCTCACACATTCAATCGCCGGCTCTACAAACATGTCATATTACCCATTAAAAAGTGTTAATAGTCTTTTAACATTCTCGGGAGAAGCTCACCAGCATTCAGAAACTCTACCGCTTACTTCCTCACACATCAGCTCTACTTTGATTCCCTAGCATCCCCTAATGGACAAATAACCACAATACATTCATAGATCCTCCCCAGAAATTACATTAATCGTCTATTTTGATACATTTTATTTTTATATGTGTTGTAGCTTGTGAAGGACACAGGCCTAATAATAATAATAATAATAAAGTGGAAATAGAGAGGAGCTCAGTAAATAGAAAGCAGAAGAAGCAGTAGAAGAAGAAGAAGAAGAAGAAGAAGAAGAAGAAGAGGAAGAAGGAGAAGAAGAAGAAGAAGAAGAAGAAGAAGAAGAAGAAGAGAAGAGGGATTGTTATGATGATTGACTGGAGATTGCACTGATACAGCGCCTCTTCACGTTCAAGTGGTGAAAGGTAGACGATCAAACCGCTCCAGAGTTCACAGGTTCACAGGTAAGCATGAAGAGCTCCACCATTAATTGCACTATAAGAAATCTGAACAGACAAACCGCAGCAAAAAACCAAAAAAAAAGTGGCTAGAACTGATTTGACAACAACAACAAAAGTCATATTAATAACTGAAACAAATACAGACATACACACTACTTCTCAAAATACGATGTGGGAAATATTTCAAATGCGATTACGAATACATGGGAAATTTTAAAAAACGCATTTAAGGTAGCAAGAAGAAAAAAAGTAATTTTGAATCATTTATTTTCAAAGGTAAAAAAAAGGATTCAGCGTTAACAATCTGGATGTTGCTGTCATATTACTGGTTATTTTTCAGATGAAATTGGAGTCAGTTCCCTGTGATATGCCAATTGTGTGTGAGTGGGAGTGTTGTTTTATTTAAAGAACGAGAGACAAAGTCTCTTGAATTTTAGCATGATGCCAGCAAATATGACAAATAAGGAACTGAGAAAAGCAATGCTTGTTGAAGCACATCGCACAGAAACATATTCCTGAATCAAAATGTGGGATAGATTGTGGTTAAAATGAGAAAACTTAAGACAATTGGTGCATTTATTGCAAAGTCACAAATTTGCAGATTATCAGATCTAACCTATTTGTGAATGTACAGTGCCTGACAAAAGTATTAACTCCCCTTAGACTCTTTTATTTGGATTTTATGTGAAAAATCAACACAAAGTAGTATAAATACTAAAAAAAATTAAAAGGATGCGTGGTCCAAAAAGGAGGCTAAAACAAGACACATTTGCATATTTTAAATCGTATTAAGGGGAACATACAATATTAGGAAGAATGTGCTTCAGACATAAGAGACCAAAATGTTAGAATGAGCTTCCAAAAGGCCAATGCCTCTTAACATACCAAAAATACACAGACTGGTTTAGACCACAGTAAATCCATGTATTAAGTCTAATCTAAATCCAGTAAGGAATCTGTGGCAAGACCTTCAAAAAACGTTTACAAAAATGTCCTTCATCCAATCTGAATGAGTTTGTGCTACTTTCCGAAGAAAAATGGGAAAATATCAGTCTATGTGCATAAAGCTGGCAGAGGCATGACCCACAAGACCTGCAGGTGTAACAGCAGCAAAGTGTTCTTCAAAGCCCTGGGTCAGGGAAGCTGAATGCCAGAGCACATCACACATTTAAGAATTATACTTACAAAAACTTTCTGAGCAAAGCACATTTATTTTCTACCAATTCACAAATATTGACTACCTTGTGTTGGTCTATCCCAATTTCACACAATCGCAATAAACTATGTCGAAATTAGAGGTTGAAATGTGACAAAATGCCAAGTGTAAAACTGCTTTCAAAAGTCTGAATATATATATGTAAGTCACTCCAATATCAAGATGACGCTAAGAAGGGTGTGAAATGAAAAGCTGCAACAAAATGAAATAAAATGGCTGACTATTTGCATGGTCTTAAATAATATGTTGAGATGTCTTAAAGCTCCAGGGTAAATAATTTGTGGGTGTTTCTGAACAAAAAAAAATTAAAAAGCATAGTGGTTTGTGAATGCATCGGTTAATTTGAGCACATCTATAAAAGACACTTAAAAGTGCGGTGTGAGTATGAGATTGTCCCTGGAGGGACGTAAAATCATAGATGTACCAGTTAAATCTTCATAAACATGTCTGCAAATTTGCCCCATGAGTGTGGCCTCATCGCAAAAAATAAGTTTAAGATATATTCAAAAAGTGCACTGAACCTAAAACAAAATCCTGCTAGCTGCATCTCATATATGTTCAGATAGCTACATTAGATAAAATTAAGATAAAATGTTTGTTAAGTAATGTATTATTATTATTATTGTTCAGCTCTAAGTTGAATTGTAATTCTGTGCACCACAATCCAACACTCGTGTACTATTTCACTTTCATTTCATTTAAACCACAGAATTTACAGTCTAGCGAGATTTTCAAACGTTCTCAGCAATCACCGGATCGTAGCAAGATAATCTTTTGTGTAACAATTATTTGCATAAAGTTCATATGTAATAATGAACTTCATTCCACACACAGTGGAATCAACTGAATCATTAGTTCTCCTAAGAGTATTTTCATTAATTATAATATTAAAAATTCATAATCTTAATTGTTACGTGAATATTATTATTACTAGAAGCAAAGAATGAGGCTGGCTGATTAAATAAATTTAGTTTTGTAGGAAAATTACTTTTCTTCAGGCACAAGAAGCAATATTATTATTCATTTATAATTTGAGCTTCTGACTAGTTAATTGCATCCAGTTTTGTTCTCTACCAACACTCGACATACTTCACTTTTCTCTTACTATTTTGTGCTGCAGCAGAAAAAAAAGATACTCGTAGACCCAAAACTATTAGATGAAAGCATATTTAAAATTGCTGTCTGAGTAATTTAGTCATAAAATAACCAATTAATTGCCACGGTTTTAGTTAACATGGAAATGTGTTGGTGTATTAAGTATCTGCTGAGGCTGTAGCGTGTCACATCTTCTAACTATGTTGATGACAGACAGACACGCCGCAGCAAGAGTAGCAGATGTAATTATTACTGTCAGTACTGGCTTACATTGTATTTCCAGCTCAGCAGTCCTTTTATTATTCATGCCTGCTCACATTTAGGTCTATTTAGAAACATGGAACTGGGCTGCCATAAAGAAGCTTTTTGTTGACAAGTCTCAGATCACGTTTTTGACCAAATCCGTCTCCACAAGGTTGTAATTTACAGGTTAATATGAAAAACCATGTATTATCCTTGTGATTTTTTTTTCTTTCGCTGAGGCTTTCATCGTACTCCTTGCAGATTTATCATCTTTACATGCACAGTTTAAAAGGAATCCTTTGAATTGGAAGCTCTTTTATACTTACTCCCACTCCTTCCTGCGGGCTTGTGGTGTGCTCTGTATTTTGTGAGCCTGGTGGGCCATAATGATGTCCTTCTGCTCCACAAGACCCCCGCGCCGCCGCAGTGCGGCGTGAGGGCTGAGGGACCCCGAGCCCTGATCGGACGAGCCGTCATCCCGACTGTAGGGCACGTCGAAACTGGCTGCACGAGGGGGCAAGCCGATGTTCTCAGGATCGCCGTGGGGGACCTGCAGGGAGCAGGAGCGAGCCCCCTGAGCCAGGCCAGGACGGGCAGACGGGATGGGCCTCCTCCAGTCCTCAGGCTCCGGCAGGGACAGGGAGGACTGGACGTGACTGTGTCCACGGTGCGATGGAGAGTGGAGAGTTGGTGTGAAGGAAAGGGAGAGGGACTGGTCGGAACTGGTGAGCATATCTGCGGGGATCAGGAGTTTGGCAGATTCACCATAATTCTACAAATGGGAAGGAAAGAGAAGCAGAAGATGACGAGTGTGAGATGGCCGTACTAATTAGAGAAACACTGACAAGCCAGAGGGGCGGGGGGGGGGGGGGGGCTCTTTCAATTTTGGTCCAGACTCAAATGTTTCAGCATCCTGCAAAGAGACTGCAATAAATTGAGGTCCAAGTGAAGCTCAGAGAATCACAACTTTTGTCTTTTGGTCCACACCACAATCTGTTATCTGTGTTTTTAATTCACTTTTCAAACAGATTCATGAACATTCTCTATAGATTTTTTTTCCTTTTGAGTTCAGAGATCCATATTATTTTATTGAGTGGAAATGCTGTAATTGTTCTCAAATAACAGCTAATGATTGATAGATTAGTAGCTTCTACTCCACTGTATTTAGCTCTAATTATCTAATGTGACTTGGATGTGTTAGACACTATAACGACGTACTGTTGTTGTGCACATGCCAACTTCTTCATTTAGCTGTTGAGACTTATTTTCCTGCTGATATTGCTGTAGAGCTTTTACATTTTTTTTGCGTCCTTTAGGCAGATAAGAATAGTCTGAATATCAGCTCTAGCTGAGTGATTCATTCACAATATTTTCTATGTAACGCTATGTGGTTTCTAACACATTCTAGTTAGAGATTAGGCATTTATCTTTTAGGTCTGACCTGCAGACTCCAGTTTTCATTGATTCTGTTTCTTCTGATTGCAACGTACAACAATTTCTTTGTTTGCAGCTGAATCCAACTGAAAATAAAGGATTTACTTTATTCCCATTTACGCATCAAAGCACACGTCTTGATTTTTGTCAAGCAGATAAAATTATTCAAAGTGAATGTTTTTGGCTGGTGAATTTATAGAGTAAAGATGGAGGGAGATTTAAGATTTATAGCATTTGATGAAAAAGTTTTTAAAAATTACTTCTTTTTTTGTCAGGCAGCTCATGATAAAACCAAAACCTTTTGGGTGAGCATTACATTAATGCTTTAATGTAAAAAAATAAACATTTCTGGCTACAAAGTGATGCTGACTTCACTCCTTTAACACTGCAGATGCTTTGTTTTTGCTTCTGTCTGTTTAAGGTCCGCTCTGTCCTCATTCAAGGACTGGTTCTATAAAGATGAGATAAAGGGATGAGGATTATTGCAGGTAGCACTGTAGGGATTATATTGTATTTTGGTTTACCATAAGACTGATCAACAACAGGAATATGTTTTTGTAAACCTAGAAGATTTGTTTTTTCTCTGAAGTCAATAATATGCAGATCTTATATTAAATTTTGTACACCAATAAAAACTGTGTTGATGCAGTAATTCATGCAAGAGGAGCATAAAGTACATAGAAATATACATACTTTTCAGTAGCCTGATTTATGTGCTCTCAAAACATCCATTTTTGATTTGTCCAATGTAGTATTCTAATTTTCTGAGACTCTCGACTGTAAGCCACAGTCAATCAAATTGCTAAAAAGAAAAAAAAATAGAAACCTATAGTAGTTTACATTATGTACAATATATCAATATAAAATTACAATTACACTTGCTGAAATGACTGGCAAGATGTGTGACTCTTTGCTCAGAAAGACAATATTGCTTTCAAACAAAACGTAGTTTGTTGCACCCTGAACAAGTTTTCTATTGCTTATACAGATTTGACCAAAACGGAGTTCATGAATCTTCATAGTTCTTGTGATTCTCAGAAAACAGGAGTTGCTCGCCCAGGGATCAACAGTTGACAGTTGGGTTTGAGTTTTGTCTTTTTTAGCCATAAAATACCAAAAAAAAAAAGAAAAGAAAAACAGATTTTTTTTTTCCTCTTTCTTTCTGCTGCCTGCAAAGTTTATTTCCCACTGAGACGGAGAAATGCGAGGGGGTCAGATGGAGTGTCAGAAGGCTGAAAAACAGCAAGTTTGCGCCGATCCGGTCGCTCAGGAGCCAGACGGAACAAGGCCGCTGGAAGCTGAAAGGAAGATGACTGAGTGTGGAGGAGCCGGAGCAGAAAAGCGCTCGATGACTCACTCATCATCAGCAGCAGGGGCTCCTCAGACATGAACTGGACACAGCCTGAGCTGAGCTCTGCCCTCCAACACAGGAGAAGCGCCTCTATGAAAGCTGGCAGAGGCTGCAAGGTCACCGCACACATTTAGAAGGGCAGTCTGATGGCACCTTTGTGCTGCGTGGCAGTGGGCTGTCTTTGATGGTAGCACAAAAGATGGTGCTGTAGGTGGTTTTATCAGTCTGCTGTGGAGCATCGGATGAGGGGCAATTAAAGGTCAAGGCTGCTTATATCAACAGGCTATAAACTATACAAGAGGAAGGGTGGATCCCTCACATCTGAGAGACTTATTCAAAGAGTAAAACCACTCAGTTTTTACATGGTTGTAAGATTTTTTTTTAATTTTTTTTTTATTATTATCTGTTCAATTTGAAACACCTTTTTGAAGGAGTTCTTGTTCATTTTCATTTACTTATTCACATTTCAGCTCCCAGGCTGTGATCTCCTTCAATTAGTGCCCACTAAAACAACAGGCGCCCCCCTTCTTCCAATTTGTTCACGTCAGCCGCACGTCGACAACCGCCTCGGAAATGCATTAACTAGCCAGTTAACGGGGTATTGTTAATTAGGCTGCCGCTTCTCTATTCCTGTGGAGTTAAGTGTTTGACGCGCAGGAGAGTGGAGGAGGGAGAGACAAAGCAGCACTCAGAAGTATGGAAATAGATTGCTAAAATGCACACTGGAGGATTGAAGCACTACCTGCGACAAATAGGGAAACATTAAAAAAATATATGTATATATGTATATATATATATAAAAATATCAGTGATCCCTGATCAATGGATCTGATCGGCTTACCTTGAGGCGCGGTGCGCTCCTTCATCCTGAGCTGGATCCTAAACCCATGTCCCCCCCGTACCCCCCCCCCCCCCCTCCCTCCTTTCTGTCTATCTGTCACTCAATCCGTACAAGTTTGATGCTCAGAGGAAGGTTTCTCCTCTCCTTGAGTTGCTGCTGGTCGCCGCTGTATGGCTATAAATACCGTCGGGTGGCTGGGAGCCAGAGCCGTGTGGCACACATGAGCGTAAACACGCGTGGAGACGAGATATGAGGAGAGGAAATAATCCCGACCATCTTCGCGCAGACCGGGCTGCCCGTGATATGAGTCACTTGGCGTGTGGATTACGACGCGCAGGGATGTGGCTCCAAAACTTCCCTAGGAGAGTTTAGTGGTTATTCTCAGATCGCTGGTTGAGGGAGGGATGATAATAATGGGGGGGTGGCAGGGGGGAGAGGAGGGAGGTTGATGGAGAAAATGCAACAGGTGTCTATGTGGAGCAGCAACGTGGGTGCAAATAACTCTGATATGTACCACTAGATGGTGAGCTAAAGCCACACTCTTTCCACTCCGCTGAAAACACCCCCAAAAAAAGGACAAGTTGCTGCTTATTTTGCATTTTATCCTCAAATCAAAAATCCCAACGCACACACACACCCACACACACAAAGAAATGATGATAAGTAACTTTCCGGGGCCCAGATGAAGTTTGATTGACTAAAAGAAACAAACACATTCTTATTTCAATCCTTTCCTGTGGTTTCTAAAGGTGCTAAAATAGCACAGAGAAGAAGCCTATTAAATAATACATTGTATTTATGAAACTAGTAATGACTCACTACGCCATCTTCTCACCATTTGATGAATCATTTTTAATGACAAATATCTGCCGAGTTGTAAACAAGACCTTGTTCCTGATCATTTCATTGGTCATCATTTTCCCCATGAAGCATACCAACAGTTTACTGGTTCAATTAAATGTTTCGATGTTTTCAGTATACTTAAACTTTAAATGAGTAAAAAGATCAGTTTAAATACAGGTGCTGGTCATAAAATTAGAATATAATGAAAAAGTAGATTTATTTCAGTAATTCCATTTAAAAAGTGAAACTTGTATATTATATTCATACATTACATACAAACTCATATATTTCAAATGTTTATTTCGTTTAATTTTGATGATTGCAAATGACAACAAATGAAAATCTCAAATTCAGCACATCAGAAAATTTGAATATTACTGAAGACCAATAAAAACAAAGGATTTATAGAAATGTTGGCCAACTGAAAAGTATGAACATGAAAAGTATGAGCATGTACAGCACTCAGTATTTAGTTGGGGCTCCTTTGGCCTGTATTACTGCAGCAATGCGGCGTGGCATGGAGTCTATCAGTCTGTGGCACTGCTCAGGTGTTATGATAGCCCAGGTTGCTCTAATAGTGGCTTTTAGCTCTTCTGAATTTTTGGGTTTGGTGTATTGCATCTTCTTCTTCACAATACCCCATAGATTTTCTATGGGGTTAAGGTCAGGAGAGTTTGCTGGCCAATTAAGAACAGGGATATCATGGTCCTTCAAACAGGGACTGGTAGCTTTGGCACTGTGTGCAGGTGCCAAGTCCTGTTGGAAAATGAAATCTGCATCTCCAAAACGTTGGTCAGCAGCAGGAAGCATGAAGTGCTCTAAAACTTCCTGGTATGTGGCTGCGTTGACCCTGGACCTCAGAAAACACAATGGACCAACACCAGCAGATGACATGGCACCCCAAACCATCACTGACTGTGGAAACTTTACACTGGACTTCAAGCAACGTGGATGAAGTGCCTCTCTTCTTTTCCTCTAGACTCTGGGACCTTGATTTCCAAAGGAAATGCAAAATTTACTTTCATCAGAGAACATGACTTCGGACCACTCACCAGCAGTCCAGTCCTGTTTCTCTTTAGCCCAGGCAAGACGCTTCTGACGCCGTCTGTGGTTCAAGAGTGGCTTGACACAAGGAATGCGGCAGCAGAAATCCATGTCTTTCATACGTCTGTGTGTGGTGGTTCATGAAGCACTCACTCCAGCTGCAGTCCACTCTTTGTGAATCTCCCCCACATTTTTGAATGGGTTTTGTTTCACAATCCTCTCCAGGGTGCGGTTATCTCTCTTGCTTGTACACTTTTTTCGACCACATCCTTTCCTTCCCTTCGCCTCTCTATTAATGTGCTTGGACACAGAGCTCTGTGAACAGCCAGCCTCTTGAGCGATGACCTTTTGTGTCTTGCCCTCCTTGTGCAAGGTGTCGATGGTCGTCTTTTGGACAACTGTCAAGTTAGCAGTCTTCCCCATGATTGTGTAGCCTATAGAACTAGACTGAAAGACCATTTAAAGGCCTTTGCAGGTGGTTTGAGTTAATTAGCTGATTAGAGTGTGGTACCAGGTGCCATCAATTTTGAACCTTTTCACAAGATTCTAATTTTCTGATATGTTGAATTTGAGATTTTCATTTGTTGTCATTTGTAATCATCAAAATTAAACGAAATAAACATTTGAAATATATGAGTTTGTATGTAATGTATGAATATAATATACAAGTTTCACTTTTTAAATGGAATTACTGAAATAAATCTACTTTTTCATTATATTCTAATTTTATGACCAGCACCTGTAGTTAACTATAATTACAAACAGTGTCTTTGTATTAAATAAGGTGTTTTTGAAAAGCAAAAGCATCATGTCTTCACACATCATCTTAGACCTTTTCAATTAAAAAAATGTGACAAAGAAAAAGTTTGTAACATAACATATATCTTGCATTACTTTTTTAAACATATAAATGTGAAATAAGAAATAAGTTATTTCAGATTCGGTTTTGTTTTTTGTCACACATATTTCAGATGCAAGTACATTTTACATCAATAAATAAAGGAAATGCAAAACGCAGTTTTAAAATGGTAATTGAATTTATCAAGAGGATAAAGCAACCAGCCCCCAAAACCCTCCAATGGTGCTGAATTAAGATTTGATTTAAAAAACAAATTGCCAGTTTTAATAAACACTTGACTGCAGTTGTTGCCACTCAAGGGGTTCAGCCAGTTATTTGCTTTGAATATTAGGGGTTTTTGATTAGCTTGATGGTCAGATGTAAAAAGACAAAAAGACAAATAAATCTGCCAGGTAGCAAAATGCTTGAAAATGTTATTTTCCCCATTTTTCTTTTAGGATTTGAACTGTTATTTGTTCGAAGAAATGAGTTGAAGTTCCGTTTTCTTTTAAAAAAAAATGTCTTTAATAGAGAAATATAATTGTTGATATTTGGTTTTGTGTGGTTTGGCTTTTTAGTTTTCAATCATTTCTTTTTTGTTGTAGTTGTTGTGTCTTTAGTTTTAAGTTTGAAGTCATTTCTGTGTTGGAATATGATGCCGGCTCCGCCCCCAACGCTGGAGTAGAGCGCTGTATCCTTTATTCTTGGTTGTTTTTTTTCCTTGATTATCTTGTTAATTTTACTGTGATCTGTTCATTTATTGTCAGATCCCCATAATACCTTCGGTCTTGTCTGTGTACCTGTTGTGTTTCACTCTCTGTGCCACCTTGTTTTGGATTTCAGCTTCATAGAGTTTGCTGAACTCTTTTTCATTAAACTCACCATCACACAATCCTGCCTGTTTCCTGTCTGCTTTTGGGACCTCCATCTCCACAAACCATGACAACAATATTGCTTTATAATACACACAACAGAATTTATGTTCATAGTTTTGATCTTTTGGTTCACTTGTAATGCAACTTTTATGTCAAATTTCCACAAATAAATTATTTGACAAATAATCTTACATGCAGTTTTGAAACCTTTTTTGTCTAGCTTAGTGCACTTATACTTGGGACCTCTTCTGGTGCTTAGGTTTCTTTTATTTAAGTAGTCTAATCATACAGTTCAAATGTGTAATTTTATTCTATTATTTTAAATTCACTCTATTCTAGCATATGTCAGGTTTTGAAAAAAAAAGTTTTGGAAGCTACCTTCTCTGGATAAGAAAGATGAAACCCTGTTTTTTTTTTGGGTGGTGGGGGTTGTCTTTATCAGGTATAATTACACCACTAGTGCTAATTACAGAGAATAGTTTGTCTTTGATTAAAACAGAGCCAGGATGGTCTATGTAATAATTAAAAGGTCACTCATGTTCTTTTTAAACCAATCCTGTTATTCCCAGGGCTGAGCATGAGTGGGACTCTGAGCAATGCAGAAACCATCTGCTGCCACCGACACTGGCGGAGAAATGAAGACTTCAAATCCACACGTGCTAGACGTTCACATTAAAGCTCTTGTTACCTGTCTAAATCTCTTGATGTTCCTCAGTGGGTCGCTTTGCATGTCTTTGTCTTAATCAAATCAGTGCTGTTCTTCATTCTCCTCATTCTGCTGACAGCTACGTAGCCATTTACCCCCAATCATCACTTAAGTGCTCAACTATCTCTACACTGTAAGTGCAGGGCTGAGCATTTCTGTGAGACGCTGTGGTTTTATGGAAGAGTGGTGAGAATTTAATAATTGGTTTAATTTGAGCTGTCCTATTCTTTCTATTCTTTAATAAGTTTTAAAAATCAGTTGAAAATATATTGTTGTGTCCTTTATTTATTATTTTTTGTAACAAACACCTTTTTTCCCCCAAACGCTTTCTATTTATTTCCAAATCAATACATCTTAAGATTTCTCAAATAAGACGCATACATTTATAAATTAACCTATTAATTAATTAATGATAACTTATTATTTTATAAAACCACTATTAAAATTTAGCGATTTCTTCTGTAGCTAGCCCATTTTTTTTTCTATTTCTCACCAATGTTGTTACATCATCTGTTAGACCAATACACTAACAGATATCGCGATATGCCGTCGGCTCCGCCCCCAACGCTGGAGTAGAGCAAACCTTCAATAAACAATGTTGCAGAAGTAGTGAAACTCAACGCCATACATTTTTTGAGTAGGTTTTTCCAAATCAGTCACACACTAAGGCCAACATGAAAATTCTCCAACGAGTCCTAAGTCAGTTCTGTAAGGTTATTAGCGGGAAACAATGGAGAAATCAAATTTAAAGTCCAAGACTTTTGCAGCCAGAGGGGCACAAAGTCTCGTTGGATGCGAGTGTGAAAGCTGAGTCCGACGTATTTTGCACGTACAAAACAGAAGAGTATTACTTAAATAATACTGGCTTGTGAAAATCTGCCATGAGGAAAATGCTTAAAAATAAACGGTAGCATAAAAATGTGCTTAAATGTAAATTCCGCAGTATAACTGCGACGTTTTCATGCTGGCGCAGAAATACCATTGGAATTTACACACATAAAATCTAGCATAACCACATTCACTCATCGATCTTTTATTTGACTATCATACTGTGTCATTATGACAACAGCAACAGTTACCTTCCTGCAGAAGAACACAGTTGCTATCGCAGTTTCATTCAACTGAACTTGAGTTCAGGCCATGATCCATTTCTTGCATCATTCCAGACTTTGTTTGGGTTTTAGAAATGCAGTAAGTTGTATTCCGCCATTTACACGCTCCGGGTGACGGCTGATGAGATTGCATGCTCCCTACTGACAATGTTTGACAATGATTTCATTTTATTTTAATGTAAATCTCTATGTCTGCAGCAGGTTAGCGATGGCTACGCTGTAGGTTTAGTTTCTCCAGATAAAGGGCGTGGTCTAAGGGACATATTGCGACCGCCGATTGGTCAGTTACTGACAAACCCCACAGAATGATTGGTAGATGGCATCATATCAATTCTAAGCAGTACAGAGACCGGGACACAATACTGGCTCCTGCTGGACACTGCAGTTAATTGTGTTTCCAGACATAATCATCATTTTATTTTTTGCTACTATTTATTATATGACAAAATATTTGAGAGCATATGTATCATATTTATTCCAAGTTCTCATTTTGAGAATATCATCACAAACTGGGAGTCATTTTGATCATCAATCGTTTTTATTTAATTTTTTTCTAAAATGCCAAATACATAACAGGATTTGAGAATAAATCCAAAGTTGAGTGCACAAAAATGTTTCACTGCAGGCGGTTTATGTACAAGAATGAAATCAACAACTTTTTTTTATTACAGAATTCAACGGCATCAATATTTAGAGTCAATTTTATTCAACCTAATAACGTTGACAAGACTGGATTCATTTGCACAGAAGATATCTTTAAACACGGCACATTGATTTAATGTACAAATCAGTGAATTTTGCTAAGTTGAAAGTGCATCAAAGACCACTGTATGCTCTCTTGTCTTTTTTTAATTACTTTAAACATTTAAACCATGTGGTCTCATAAACAGACCTGCATCTGTGAACTTCAAGAACGAACACCCCAAATATCCTCCACATATATTTACCCAGAAAATTATACTGGTTAGCAATTCCAAATTGATTGTACCAACATTGAGTAATATTAGTGTCAATATAATATGAGTCATCAATCATGATTCTTAAGCAGCTTTGTTGTGGCATCAAGACTAGTTGCCACAAACATCTGGCAAGAATTAACTTGTAAAAAAAAAAAAAAGAAATCAGTTTAAGAGTACATTATCAAGACAAGTTAAAATACCCACTTGGAGCAGCTCTTTAGTTCACTCTTTCTGTTTGCCAACAGTTTTCTGGAAATGTCCCTCTCAGATACTCAAATATGTACATTTTCCTAAAGAGACAACGTATTTGTTACGCAAGTGAACAATCTGGACAGAGAGCAATGAGTACAAACGTAACCTTTGAATATTTATACACTTTTAATTCACTGAACCTCCTCAAAACGTAATCTGGTGACGATGCCTCTACTGACTACAAGGTACAATGGATCTGAAATGCTATAATTCAGCTCGACACTATGCGTGCGATGGAAGAGAAGCCAAAAACACTTGCAAACTGTTTTAAATAAATAAAATCAAGTATGGGACAGACTATTTCTCAGAACAGATGATTCATTTAGATACATGAGTTACCTCATCCTCTCCCCCCTCTCAATCTATCAGTAGAGAATAATGAAAGTGCTCTTGTCAAACCTGTAAAAAAATAACTTTTACACCACAACCAGGCTAAAGCTGGAGAGTTTTTTTTGTCACAAAATTCTTGACAAATGTTTTGCTTATTGGTGGTCCTCCCCCCAGTCGCCCTGCTGCTGCTTGTCCCCCTCACCGCCCATTGGCTGGATTAGTTGTCATTTGTTGAAAGGAAGGCAGGCGGGAAGGATGACCGTGGAGCAGGCCGGGCCTGCCAAAGGCTCCGCCACTTCTCCCTCCAGCTCCGTCCACGTTCCCTTCTCTGGGCTGTAGCAGATGGTCGAAGACTTGTAGGCACCCTGAGGAAGGGGAGAATTAGACAGTTCCTTTTATTCCTCTCAATGATTGGATTTGTAACCCCAATCTTTCATGTATTATTGGGATTTCATTTGATGGATCAACACATACGTGGGAGGTGGAAAATGATGAATGCTTTTAAACATTTTTAAGAAAAGACTTCTGAAGAGTACAGCATGTATTAGTGTTTAATCCCCTTCACCCCGATAGCCCTAAATAAAATCCACTGCAACTGATCCCCTTCAGAAGTAATTTAATCAGTAAGCGGAGTACACACATGTGCAATTTGATCTCAGTATAAAATACTAAGATTTATTATCAAAAATACTTTCATTGTAATTAAATTATTATTCTTATTACTACTACTACTACTACTACTACTAATAATAATAATAATAATAAGGATAATAATAATAATAATAATAATAATAATAATAATAATAATAATAATAATAATAATAATAATAATAATAATAACAATTGTTATGATGCATAAATTAAAACATACTTTTAGAAAAGTATGTTCTAAAAAATGAAGCATGAACGTGGCTATCAGGAAGCAAAACGGGATAATATGAGGGCCAAGTATCACAGTGAATTTTTTCTATTACTTTACAGACTGCTTTACTACGGACTTTCATAAATGCAGCATTCTTTGGAAAAGATGGACAGCTGTGTCTGGGTTTAAATATATAAGTGTGATCACATTCCCTCTGTGGTCTGGATTTGTCACATAGCATTTTTCTAACAGTAATTTGAAACGAAACTAGAAATAGTTTACCAAGAGAGTGGTGTGTTTTCAACCACCATCAGCCACTGGATATGTGTACAGTTTTATGTTTTTATTTACTGTAAAGTACATTTACTACCATGCTCCAGCTGTAGCCACCCACGAGGAAGATGCTATCATCCAACACGGCACAGCCCGGACCACTGCGGCCCTCGAGTATCGGTGTCTGGAGGATGTTCCACTGGTCAGCTTTTGGGTCGTAACACTCGACCAACATAACATCTAGATGGGAGAAACCTGTCCAAGCAAAAGGAGGAGGAAACAGAAGAATGTGGGAAACAGAAGAATGTGTAAACTGTGCAGTCATTCTATATTTTACAATCAACCTTATATTCTGAGATTACAATCAAAATCTCCCAGTAGAGAAATCATTTTTTTTTTGTTTCTGTGTTTTCTCAATTTTCTTTCTGCTGTTTTTGTGTGGGCATGTTGAAAAGGGTTACATTAAGTACCTCTGTGAACAAATGTGTACTGAGAGGAACACAAACAAACAAGTAGTTCTGGTAGCACTGCCTGGCAACTGGCACAAAAATGTAACAACAAATATAAAGCAGTCTACAAAAATCAAATAACTTAAAGGTTTGAGCAACCCGTACACATTGTTGGAACGCATTCAAGTCACTAACATTTCATTCTAAACCACACATTTCTATAAAAACAAAAATGGACACTTTGTCTCTGAGAGCATGCAAGGACAGTTGTAAAAAAAAGCTTGCATTTACTTTCTGTCTGCAGATTCAAAGATTTCTTTCGCCAGTTCTGTTTCAGATTTTGCATTCTGAATGGCAGAATAAGGGGTTCACTAGATGACGAAGGCCAGCACCTGGGCATAGCAGCCAAACAATTTGTATACAACTATAACAAAGAGCACAAATCGCGACCCTTTGTCATTTCCTGAAAAGCCTGAGTTCTCACCTTTCAAATGGTTTCCACCGATGGCATACAGACGATCGTTCATCCCAGCCAGGACGTGAATGGCGCGCTTTGTGTTCATATCCTGTTTTCTAGCCCAAACATCCATTACGGGGTCATAGCAGTAGAGCCAGGACACATACTCGCCATTATGCACTCCACCTGTAACATGTAATCACAACCCCGTGTTGCTAATACAGTCAAAATATAACTTGGTTGCAAAAATGCAGTGCTTGTGTGCCTTGCGCTATATATAACGAAGTAAAACTATTTAATGAAATAAATGCAACTAATACCTAATGATTTTAAGGCATGGAGAGAGATTATGCATTTTTGATACAATCACATTTGCCTCTATAGGAGTATATTTGGATCTTTTGCTGAGTAGACGCTGTTTATTTTTTTTTTTTGTTGTCTTTTTACTCTAATAGAACATGATGTGTCACATTTAATGGCTGCTTCTCCCATCTGTTTTGTTCAAACAGGCTGGTGTCTTTGTTTGCATGTTTTAACGTCGCCACTATGACTGGAGTACAGATGAGTCAGTGCTACTAAGATCTGGCAGAAAAAGATAAGGTTTCAGTTTGTGACATTCTGCATTTGAATGACGGATCAAATAAAAATGAAAGGACCCCAAAGCAAACATGTACTCTCAAAACAAATAACACCAGGAACCAGGGTGGCTGTGAAGATTTTACCTTAGCATGATTGAGTCGATTTTAGTCTTTCTCCTTTTGTGTTACTAAATACATCAGAAATTGAAAAACCAGAATACATCATCCCCACCGTGAACATGGGGGAGACGATTTGTTTTTCAGAGACAAAGAGGTGGGATAGAGTTGATAAGAATGTGGATGTATGTGTCTAAATACAGCACAAATCCTCATTCAGCAGGATGAAACTATAGCTGAATAAATACTATAGATCAAAGCATATTTGTGAGTTGAAATGGCTCAACCAACGTCCTAAATCCAAGTGAAAGTCTTTAGCGAGACTTGAAAATTGCTACTCAGAAAAGCTCTCCATCCTAACTGAGTGACCCGTTTTGCAATTTGCAGAGTAATGTAGGGATCCTGCGGTGGTGAACAAAAATGCAGTCCACATGTTGAAATGTTCATTTTGTTTGAATTACAGTTTTCAGGTGTAATGTGGCAAATATGAAAAAGGTTCAAGAGAGATGACTACAGTACCATCATAAAAGTGTTGCCGTTTTAACATTCATGTTTTATTTTATATTTGCTTGTTTCAACACAGGTTTTTAACATAAAATGACGTTTATGCGTTTCAAAGGATGCAACTGTTGATATGCAAAATTGAGAAGGCAGAGCAGCTTGTCAATGTGGTCTGTGGCTGCATTTAACAGTGGAAAGCATGTTGATGTGCATGGAAATACAGATGCAGCTGGATTATGACATCTATTAAAGAATTATTCTGACTCACTTTAAACTTTTTTTCAATGCAACATCATGACATTCCTTTACCTGGAGTGTAACATATGTTATTTATGCAAAATTAAAAAAAAAAATTATTTTCTGAGCTTCTGTTTAAGAAATAGTTTTCCAATTCATAGTGGTTCATTGTGATTAAACACCTGACATCTTGCAGCAGCAGTATGCCGTATAAAGCAAATGACTGGTAACCGTTGCTTACAGGTGACCTATTTTTTCCTGACCTGATATGTAGATCTTGCCATTGTGCACCGCTCCTGCATGTGCAGCTAAAGGCTGCGGCAGAGATGACACGTAGTTCCACTCGTTCGTCTCCAGGTTGTAGGACTCCACACTGGAGAGGTAGCCCGTCTCGTTCCGACCTCCGATTACGTACAGGTGCTTGTCCAGGCGGCAGGCAAAGAAACTGGCTCTCCTGAGGAGGAGGAGTCAAACAAGCAACATCATCTATAACCCCTATCACACTTTTGTGGTTCTGCCTTCTCTGTTTTGATGGAGAGGATGAGAAGATAGGAAATGAACACTCTCACATCTCTTTACACATATAAACTGTAGCATGTCACTAGATAAGTCAGGTTATCAGTGATTTTTCAGATAAGTGGAAACCATGTGTCTACCTTCTCCACCCATGTAGTTGGTCTTCTTTGTCAGTTTTGCAGTTTTGGTTTCCATAAATTCGACCACACAATTAGGATACTATTTTGAAATTTCCTTTTTGGAGAGCAAAACTACCCAGGAACAAGTGGCTGTTGGCTTCTCCAAATACCAAGCCATGACTTGTACACCGCAGTTGGATGGCACTGCTTTAGAATCAATGCAAGTGCCAACAATGACTTTAAGTGCTGCTTCAGTTTAAAGGTAAAATCTATCTTGTGAGCTAAGACCTGTGTTACAAAGTGAAAGACGTTCAAGAAATGCTGTATGCTCTTCAAACTGTGAGCAAATGTCTCTGGCAAATTGTTCTTCTCCTGGAGTGAAAGAAGCATTATGCCAATAGTTAAAAAAATATATTATTTTTACTCCATTTTCTCTGGTGTTTACATTTGGCTCTTTTCTAGACCTGTCTCTTTTAAATTTAGAAGAAAAAGTTACAAACCTTTCCTGCATGGGAGGCAGTTGAATCCAGCTGTTGAATCTGGGGTCATAGCGGCTGACGAAATTAGTACTGTGCTTCCCTGAAAACAAACAAACAAAAACAAGAAATCCAAATAAGTGATACCGTTCAAATGATTTCATTCTTATACTAGTTAAAATGATTTAGTGAGAATAAAGCAGAACCAAAGTCAATTTCTTATTTGCGTATAATAAATTTGACAAAAAAGGCTGATTCTGACTTGACTATACAATTTTTTGTAAAGATTAGATTTAATCTCTAAGCTTTGAACAGTTAACACTACCAGTGTTTCACAAAAAGTACTGGAAGTGCCATAACATATTCCAGCGATAGCTGCAGTTAGTTTCTTGTTCCAATTGATGACGAGTGTTTACTGGAGTGTTGTTTGTTCACTCAGAGCTGACCTAACCCTTGAATAAATGTTTAAAACCACCTGAAGGGACATCACCTTTGACGGATTTTGAACCAATGGAAATGTGAAAGAGTGAAATATTAGTTGTGACTGTATTTTGTTGTACCGTTTGGGTTCCACTGGTCCTCTCCACCCAGCAGCAGCAGGAAGTTCTCCACCTCTACCACGCAGTGATGAGCGCTGTTGTAAGGCATTACTAAACGATAAACAGAAAATCAGGTCAGTTACTGTATTGTGTGGTGCAGCGTCTATCATACTGCATATTATACCAGTTCTGATGTTCTGGTATTTATATTCGAGCGAGTACATTAAAAAAAAGAAAAAAATTCCAAGGTTTTTAACGTATTTCAGAAAGTTAAAATTAAAACCTATTAATTGCATGGAAGCAATTGTGAAAATTGAGATTTTGCAACATGTTGATATTGAGGATGAGAACGATGACTTAATAGTGCAGCTTTAATTATGGCAGAGTTGGTGTTCTGCTAAAATGTGCCACAGCAGTAGATCTTCCAGAGATATGCTATGTCACTCCAATAAAGATAAACTGAAGAATATCATGGTCTTTTTTTTTTAATGTGTTTGACGTTAGACATCCACTGCAGCTGAGGGAGGATTTCTCTCCTATGTATGTTTTTGTGCTCCATGTCTCTCCTCCGTCTCCTCCTGCTGAAGTGACCCCATTGAGATGTAGAAAAATGGTCTTAGGTGACAGTCATAATGAACATGATCGTGTTCACTCAATAAATCTCGGGCCCCGTGCTTTTTGAGCACAAATCAGTGAAATGTTAAAGCCCACCTGTCTGTCTCCATCAGTCATTTCCACTGTCACCTCCCCACCGCCTGATGGATCACAGTTGCTGCAAAATTAGACAGCCTTGAATCTCATTTCTTTCCAATTGGCCTCTCCCTGCAATCTCACTCAGGCTGGATGACATGTGCCGGTCCTCGACGGGAGGGGAAGTCTCAGATAGGAACTAATGCTACATACGCTAAACACAGCTTTATCTCAGATGAGGGGGATTAGGCTGCCTGCCTTCAGTGCACCTCAAAGAGAGGTTCCATACAGCTGCCAAATTCTCTCACATGCTATTTACATTATCATTCAGTCAGCAGTATATAGGACACGGATCGGCAGCTTTTTATTTAGTATCTAGTGCCTGTACTTGCAAAAAAAGAAAAAGATCATGTTGTACTGATGCAGAAGATTATTGGTCTACAATGTCTAAGTGTCAGATCTGAAAGATTCTGGTGAATCTTGAATAAGAGGAAAATAAATAATAAGACAGAAGGAGAAAGAGCATGCCAATCATGACTTCCATATACAAACGTGACCTTGTTTCCATATTTTGTCACAGCACTACTATACAGTTCAAAATGTTTGACTAGAAATGTATGACCTACACCAGGTGTCCAAAGA
Organism: Poecilia picta; assembly: GCA_033032245.1. Lineage (NCBI taxonomy): Eukaryota > Metazoa > Chordata > Actinopteri > Cyprinodontiformes > Poeciliidae > Poecilia > Poecilia picta. The sequence continues at coordinate 15,293,690 of CM065369.1, read as the reverse complement.
GCCAGTTTCACTTTCTGTCCAGCTAAATCAGTGCTTTAGAGTCACTGTTAGAAAAAGACAACTCGTTATTTTTGATATCTACTATAGGAAAAGTGTTATCTTTTTTGAGGATAACACTTTTTTTTTGAAGAACTATCTAATCATTTCTGTTATTTCATTTTTTTCTATTTTTATTTCTAAAGAAAAACAACACTTTTTCAAAGAGAGGATTTATGCACTTTGTCATACGTGGAAAATATGTGAAAATAATTTGCTAAATGAAAGCACATAGTGGCCAACCTAATGACCAGGAAAATAGATATAAATGTATATTTTTTGTCATTTTGTGGTGGAAATTAATTGTGGAAATTACTGAAAAACTGTTAAAACAAGCATTTGTTTTTATTTTTATATTAAAAACCAACAATTGGTTCTTAATAATTTTTTAGCTAAAGTTATCTAGAACCAATGTTGGTTCTTTCATTGTGGGATAAAAGAACCACTCACAGCTCTGAAGCCGCAGGTTGCAGACCTCTGTTCCAATTATAAGTAATAAAATAATTATGAAATGGAAGAAAAATAATACATTATTTTCTTTTTTCCCCAAACAGAAATGTGAAAATTTGGTGTGCATACGTATCAAGCCCCACTGAATTGAGTGCAACCAAGCAAAAGTAGGGACATATAATAAATGCTGCTGTTATGTGAAGGCCTCGGAAGATTTTTTTAGAGAAGAAAACGGCCTCATAAAAACGAAGGAACACACCAGATAGGTCAGGGATAAAGTTGTAGAGAAGTTATAATAATAGATGTAAAGGTCTTATAAGCACAGTTCAGATTGTCATCTGAAAACTTAAATAATATGGCACAATTGCAAATCTACTAATATATGCCAGTCCACCTAAACTAAAAATCCTGGCAAATAATTTGCAGCCCAGGTTGTTGGGAAAATGTTGACAGAAGAACTTTAGCTTTTACAGAATATAGACAAGAAGAAGGCCACTGTTATAAGAAAGCCATTTTAAAAAATCCTTCTGTAGTTTGTAAATATGTAGAAGAAAGTTCTTTGGTAAGATGAGGCCAAAGCAGCCGAAAAAGTAACACTGCACATCACTTTGAACAACACCATGTAACATGGTGGTGGCAGCATCATGGGTGGGAGTTGTTTTCTTCATCAGGGTCAGAGAAGTTGGTCGGAGTTGATGGTAAAACGTCTGGAGCTTAAATCAGAGCAATTCTGAAGGAAAATCTGTTAGAAGCTGAAATGACTTGAGAGATGAACAGATGTGCATTTTCCAGCAGGAAAATAACTCCTAGACAAACACTCAGAGCTGCAGTGGACTGGTTTAGATTAAAGCATTTTTTGTGTAAGAATGGCCCAGTCAAAGACCAGCTGTAAATACGATTAAGATTATTTGGTAAAACCTGAAAATGGATGCTCTACTTGTAATCTAGCCGAGCTTGAGTTTTTTTGTTTTCAGTACACAAAGCAGTAGAAACTTTCCCATAAAAAGCATCAAAAGGTGGTTCTGCATAGTATTAACTGAAAGAGGCTGGAAATTGGATAGACCAAGACAACTTTGTCTTGGTCTATCCAATACAATTCTCTAGAAAACACACTGATGTTTTTGGCAGTAATGTAACAAAATATTAAAAAGTTAGGTATGAATACTTTTGCAAGGTGCCCTCCCTCTCCCTCTCTCTCTCTCTATATATACATATATATATCTATAGATATATATATATCTATAGATATATATATCTATATCTATAGATATATATATCTATAGATATATATATATGTCTGGCCATTTGCTCCCTTCCTTTTACTGACCCCTCTGGGTCAACAGCCATTCAGGGAGGAGCAGAATAACCAGGTGCTCCACAAGATGGGTATCACTGCAGTCTACAATAAGCTCTAGGGCTCACTAGAGGGAGTCAGAAGCCTCTGCATCGAAGCCACAGTGTTGGCTGGTTGAATGATTTCACAGCTAATGCACCACTGCTGCTTTAACGCCTTTGACAACAACACGATCAAATCCTGCTAAGGAGAATCCCTTTGTTCCACAAGGAAACATGCCGTCGTTACAATCCTTTGTTTTAGTTTTCCAGAGCAGGTTGTTTTAAGAAAGGGAGACAAATTTTGCCCATTAACGTAGGCTGAATCCCTCCCTGCCTTTGTCTTGTGTTCGGCCACGCTGCTGTGGGTACACTAGATGGCAAACTTTCCACTAGAATCGGCAAGCAGCGGGCATCTCAGACACAGCGAGGGGAATCAGATTCTGCCTAAATTGTGTTGATGAATGTCTTAATCAAAGGCTGTCCCTCTCAGGTTTCGCCTCATTGAAAAGTTATGATTGAATGTTAATAATCTTCTATTCCACATCCATTGTGAGGAAGCTACATCAGGTGGTCACTGATGTGTTAAGGGGATGATTTTGCAGTTTTGTCCTTCCACTTGGCCACGGACCATTTGAGTGTTAACTTTTTAGTCGTGAGCGTCAGAAATCCCTGTTGACCTTTTGCTTGTTGCATTTTATGCCTGCGAGTGTGAGTTTAATGAGAAAATGACAATATATACGCCTGTGAACTTCATATGCATGCCTCCACTGGTAAAAATGAACCCTTACAGACCAAAAATGAGCTTAAACAGCAGATTTTTTTCTTTTTTTTGCTAAAACAGCTTAGTACTCATAACAAGGTGAAGACAAAAAAAACACAAATTAAAACAGATACACTTAAGTTTGAGCCCCTCCGCCCACCTCAAAGAGACAAAACACAGAGCAGTGGATGATATGTATGAATGGAGAAAAGCAGCTGAGATATGACTCCGACAAAAACAAGGGACAAGAACTCAATATGTCCAGCAATGAGGATGCAAAGGAGAAATGTAGTTTCTCTGCTCTTGACCTTTGCAGTGTGGCAAAAATATAGTGGTGAGCCTCAAAAGGTCAGAGAAGACAGAGGTAGCAGACATATGGACACTTCATAGAGGTGAGAGCAGTATGGATGTGTTTGCACATTCCCAAAGGTCTCAAGCATCTCCTGTTCAAAACCCAACGTTTCTTCAAAGGGACACAAAACATGACAAGTTTGTTTAAAGATTATAATTCAATTCATATATCTCTTATTGTGCTATCAAGCCAATTAATATGTGCATTAACTCAGCTTGCAAGTGACACAAGGTCAACAAGTTGACTGCCACCCCATGCAGCAGTATGCACAGGTGTACCTTAATCCAACCATTGATCAATGCGAGCGAAAAAATCACGTTACATTTAGAATCTATCGAGGGCAGATGTCATTTCTTATTGTTCCGTCTCTGCCTGCAATAGATCATTAGATCCAAGCAAATCTCATCATGCATCCTGCCAGCGTATTTCAGCAAAAACAAGGGAACCCGGGCATGAAGCTCCACAATGCTGTGAAGTCACGCTCTGATTAAAAACTTATATTAAAAGTGATGGTGATACATTATTACCTGAAGGATTTAGGGAACTCCTTACTCTCATTTTCTGCGGAAATTAACCCGTGTTAAAGTCATCCACAGGAACAACTATTTCTCATCATAATAGCCACTGAAACAAGACGCCTCGGGTGCAGAGGAGGCGAGAGCCTTTTTGCAAACTCACTTGTGAGGATCTTCCATGTCTTTTTCTCGTCGTCATAGTACTGGACCAAATTGCTGGGAAGACGATCGGGTCCAGGAGGCAAACCACCCACCAGGAGCAGCATCCGCTTATTGGAACGGATTCTGTAATGCCAAAGGTGGAGAGGTTTTTTTGGAAAAAGAAAAAAAAACATTCAGGACATTTTTTAAAAATTATTTCATATAAAGAAATATATAAGCTTTTGCTTTGACTTTTAATTTCAATCTCCCCATAACATGAGGTCATAATAAACCTCGTGAGCAAATTCATTATAATTAGCTAAATTTGCTCAATCGCCTATATATCCTTATGATGTGTTACTGAATGGTTATTGTACACTAAAGATGTGTTTTCAATTAGCTGTGAAGCGAGGATGGTCCTGCAGGGTGCCATGCTGGAGGCTAAAAGCACAGCACAGAACATAAACCTGACTATACACTGTCTCCATTTCATTGGCTACAGTCGTTCATGTGACTTCTCTAACCCAATTGTTGGACGTTTCCTGCTTTTCGTAGATCAAATATAACCTGAAAGCGGCACCCTTTACTGCAAATTAATTACCATTATTGGATTCTAAATTACCATCAGTGCAGTTCCATAAATTTATCACAATATGCAACGAAAACAATGAATGTAGCTCGTTTTTTTTTTTTTCCACGCTTGGGTAAATCGCAGTTGTTTCAGTATACGTCTGGCAATATATGGAAGCCCTACAGAAATGTTTTTGGGGTAATTCATATGCAAATGAGGTCATGGACATAAATAATAGTGATTAATTGAGAGGAGAGAAACACTGCCATATTAAACTAATTATGAGGAGTCTTGATTTGTTGCACATTTGGGTGACTATGTGGGAAAAGATTTATTATTTGGACAGGGAAGGAATAGATATAGGTTGCATTGTGATAAAAATTGATTGTAACAAACAAAAAATGTAATAATTCTAAAGAAAAACAGAGAAGTTTTATAAAATCACTCAACTTATTGCAAATACAAGATGCTTCTCAAACTGCCAATCCAGACAAACATGAACATAATGTGTGGATAGTTTCACATATATACTAATAACTTTCCTCACAGCCTAAAGAAATTGTTATAATAAAATACACAAAATTAGCTTAACTCTTGTTACATTTTTTTTTCATGTAATTTCAATTCCAGGAAAACTCTTTCATTTGGATCATAAATTCTGTGCAATTACCATGTAATTACAATGGCAACAACTCAATTTCAGCATTTCAGGCTCTGTTTAATAAAGCCGCTTCCAATCAGTCACAGAAAATCCATAAAGATTCTCACATCTCGTCCACATTCATTTAATATGAGCAACCTAAACATTTGAGGAAATAAAAAAAGGTTGTTTTGTTTTAGCTCTATCTTAGTTTGACACATGTCTGCTTTGCTGCTATGGATGAAGTGCAGTAGAGAGTACATTAAAGCTCTACACAGCTGTCTCGTGTCAGAGGAAACGCCCCACCATCTTCATAATCTGACCATCAACCCTCAAAGGTGTAACTGGTCTCGTACGCAGCAGTTTCATTTGTTGTTATATTTCAGCACCGTAATTACTCTCACATCCCGCACTTGTTTGAATTAATGTCTATGAGCTTATACCTTTCCTTGCCTCTGTTATCCTCACCTGCTTGCCACGGTCTGCCTGCAGTGCTGTCTGAATGGCATCAGGTGGTAGTTCATGGCATCCAGCAGCAGTTTCTGGCACACGGGGTCACTCCTCATGAAGTCCACAGACTGCACCCTCTCCACGAGCTCTGGGGCGGGTATGAGGGCAAAGCGCAGCCTCTTCATGAGGTCCGGAGCGTAGTGCATGCGTGTCTCCCGGTCATGCTCCAGCCAGAGGACAGACATCTGGAAGAGAGCCAGCTCTGACTCCACTGGCGGAGGCAGAGCGTCCAGCATGGCGCACATCTCCTCAAAGTTCAGCAGCAGTACATCCTCCACCAGGTACTTGTTGGCCAGCTTCTTGGTCTCGTCGAGCCCGTGCAGCGCAGCAATCTTGCAGATTTGCTTGTAGTTCTGCACAGAGATCTGATCATTGAGGAACTGCACACTTAGCTTGGTTATCTGGGGGATGTTGAGGATCTTGCTGACTGACAGCACCTCTTCCACTGTGTCCAGGGAAAGAGTAACATTGGCAGTGTAGAGGTACTCCAGCACTAGCCGTAGTCCGATGGAGGAGCAGCCCTGCAGGACCAGGTTGTTGATGGGCCTGGCACTGGTGGTCACCAGCTTGTCGTCCGGGGAGGACGAGGGGGTCCCACTGCTGCCCTGATCCCCCTTGCTTCCCTCATTGCTAATCACATTATGGGAGGAGAAGAGGGATCTGAAATACTGTGAGCAGGACGCCAACACAGCTTTGTGGCAGTGAAACTGCTGTCCCTGGGCAGTTAGAGTCACATCACAGAAAAGCTGCTTTCTCCACAGGAGGTTGAGCCCATGCAGCAAGGTGTCACTGTGCGTTGGGTCAAAGGTGGATGTTCTGTCACCCGATCTGGACATGACTTCCTGACTGTGAACGCCACCTAGGCAACAAATAAGCAATGCAAGCCATTTATTTACACACCAAACATCTGCACCACACGAGATCTCTCAGTAAGTCATCTCTCCATCCAGGGCAGCGGGTTAGGAAAACCTGCCGCCAGCTGCGGCTTCTGGCGCCTCCAACTTTGGGATCGCGGTCGTAAAGCAGCAAACAGAAACGCAGCAGTACTTCCCACAAAGCGCCGCTCTTATGCATGCTCGGCTGAAGTGCGAGCTGCTTTTTTTTTTTTTTTAGAGCCCGGAGGACGGAGCTCGGCCGGCGTGGAGCCGAGGGAGCCGGAGACGCTGCGGCGCTTTTCCCTCTCCTTAGCGCGGCTGAAGTTGTCGAGGGGAACCGGAGGGGGTTCGGGGTGGTGGTGGTGGTGGTGGGGGGGGTGGGGGGGGGTTAAGAGAGAGCCGCCTCCTCCGCCGCGTTGGACCCGAACAACATGCAGCAATCCAGCTATCTTTACTCCAGTCTTAGTGCGCACACACCCCTCAACACCGAGGACATTACACTGATTTACGGAGTCAAATACAAAAGCAATTAGTTTGTCTCCGAGCCCCGCCAGCAGCAGCAGCAGCGGCGGCAGCAGCAGTGCGGGCGTAAAAAAAACGGACGTGAGTATTCGGATAATATTCGCATAAATGCATCTCTCGGCAAAGTTAAAACACATTTAGCGTCGCTTTTTTTTTTTTTTTTTTTTTTTTTGTTTGTTTGTTTCTAATGCTCGTACACAAGCTGGTTCGGTGTGCGTAAACTTGGACCCAAACATGCCGTAGCGTCGTCCCTAAAAGCGCCTGTCACAACTAAATGATGTGAGCAGCTTTCCTGAGAAGGGAAGACCAAAACTTACCTGACTTCTGCTCTTCACGCCAAAAAAAAAAGAAGAGAGAAAGAAAGTACGATTCAGGATCCAAATATCTCCCCAATATTCCTTTGTTCTTCTGTCTTTTTTTCCTCTTTTTTAAAGAATATCCCTTTCCTTTAAACTCTTTCCTCCGACGTGTCTCCAAATAACCATTGACTCCAACTCACAAAGTCACTATTTCGGGGCTATTTGTTGACGTTGATCATTTGTTCTTCTGAATTAACAAGAAGTGTGTGTGAGTGTGTGAGAGGGAGCTGTGCTTTCTGCAAGAGAAGAAGAAGAAGAAGAAATATACGTGTGACAAATTATGCTACCAAGAAACAACACATCATTATCCTTGGGCCTGGGGCTCAGTGAGTCGTAACGAGAGTAATAGGAAATCCACGGTTGGGGAGAGAAACGGTCGTGCATGGCCGGTGGAGAGAGACCATGCAGGGGTATGGATGCTGGAGAGACTCGCAAAATTATGGCTCAAGGCTATTGTAAAAACTGTCGAGCGTAAATGACTGCGATTTCAAACATCTTTGGAAGAAAGAAAAGAGAAAAGGGGGGAGAGAAAAGAAAAAAAAAACCCGACTCTTTCCCCTCGCTGTTATAGAGAGAACCGTCAAGTTTTAGTGCGCATTGCTAATTAGTCAATTTCTCTCTGCCTTCACAGCCCGACGACTTTGCTGCTGAGCTGAAACTGCTAATTTCTGGGACCAGCCTTTTTTTGGCTGTGAACTGGATGGATGAATGGCTTGTCTCGCACAAATGACAAAAAGCCCCTGCCTTAATCTCCATCGCCAAAATAACCCCCCTCATCTCATTCTGCTCCTGCTAGTCCTTCAAAAGAAGATGCTTTTGCACTAAGACAAGTTTTGCATCTGTATAATAAATGGCATCTACTATGATGCCCATATTGTTTATATTGAGAAGTGGAAGCATTTTTTTTTAAATTCCTCCTCTCACTCTGTGACAAAGGCATCACAGCACACATCCTCAAAGTGATGCAAAGTTTACAGAAACAGGCACATAAAGTGGTTTATTATGAACTATGATGTTTGATCAGCTTATTACAAAAATGAATTCATCACCTATTACTGGTTTAAGTTAACATAATCTTTAATTTGACAGAAATTAAAGCCTAAGATAAAGTAGGAACACATCGAAAACACTATTGTGACAGTAGTGTTCACAATAGTGTTATAGTGGTGGTGGCAGCATAATGCTCTGGGAATGCTTTCAGCTTCAGGGACATGCAGGCTGTTCAGGTTGTGTAGCTAAAAAAACAAGGCAGTCCTGGAAACTAACCTGCTGTTGGAGATACTTTCATAGTGCAATTATGTTGTTGTGATGCACCCTTTAAAGACTTAATGCACAGTCACAATATGATGCTGCCGCCACCATGAGAATGGTGTGCTTAATGTAAGGTGTAATGTTAGCTTTCCACCACACGTTGCATTTTGCTAGAAGTCCGAAAAGTTACATTTCAGCTTCATCTGACCAGAGGAGCTTCTTCTACATGTTTCTTGAGCTCACTTTCCACAATTTGCCAATCTTTCCACTGTTCATAAAACTCAGATTTCTGAAAAGCACTAACTAGTAGTTGGCATCTCAACTGATTATCACAATAAAGCTGAGGATCTCTGCAGCTCCTCCAGAGTTGCCATGGATATCTTGGCCATTTCTCCTTGCTCAGCCTTTCAGTTTAGATACATAGTTATTTCTTTGTTGGTTTACTGCTATGCCACTCTTTCCAATTTTGATTATGGAATGAACATGGCGATAAAACTGCTCAATATATATTGAGATTGAAACACCAATTAGATTATATCTGACAGCATTTGATTGCATCCATATTTATTTATAGGTATAAGAGTAAAGGAGGCTTAATACACATCATAGTTTTCTGATATATTTTATTTACACATTCTTATTACTTAGCTGCTTCATTATGTACAGCAATGTTTTGCTAGAAGACATAAAATCCAAACAATCTGTTGTACCATAATACAAAGGAAGAAAAAAAGAACAGTATAAATATTTTTGTCTAAATCTAAAAGACAAAACTTCAGAAGATGAATAATAATAGGTCTTTGTTGTTTGCATGCGCATCTATTGTGAGAGAAGTTCCAGTAGCGTGAAAAATCACCTAAATGTGACTTCATACAGAGACGGAAACTTCCTCCAGCTTGAGGTCCCCGTGTCACTACCACAAAGACACCAATTCTTCATATATAAATTAGGATTCTGTCTTTAAGCTCACAAACGTGAAAAATCAGGTATCACTTATTAGGACCGCAAACTGTCAATTACACCCAGAGCTCAATTAGAGTAAATAAACTTACATGCGGGACTCCCCTGGGACCCATAGAGACAGTTGCCTCACAAGTTCCGAAAATGACAGATAGGGATAAATGGGTTTGTTCATGTACTATGAAATAGAGAAGCACAACGCTATCGCCAAGCAGTAACGGGCCATATATATAGGTAGCATTTTTAAGCGATGGAGCCGTACTATTGTTTGATGTTTGAGTGCTTGACAAGCACGCAGCCAGCATATCTCCCTCCCCCCCCCCCCTGCGCCCATTCAATTCACTCTGGTTGAACTCTATGAGATGACTGATTAGACTGTATGCGCTCCATCTCAAAAATTAATACAAAAAAAAATCATTATCACTAAAGGAAAACTGTAGCACTGTAATATTAATTGGAAGTTTAAGGCAAGTGTGGAGTCAGTTTGTATTGTTGTTTACACAACCGATATTGGGTTGCCTCATTCTAAGAGGTCTCCTCACTGGCATTACAGTAATTCACCGTACTTCAGTTTTGCAGCCACATACTGTTATCTTTACTAGCTTTCAGTTAGCAGTACATTACCCGAGTCTCGGGCGAGCTATTCTAATGCAATAAAATGACCATTTCCAACTCTTTCAGCTCTTTGTAGCAACTCAGTCTCCTGAGGCCACTGGTCTTCAGATTGCAGGGCGTTTATGGTTGTAGGTTGTTGCAGTATGCAGGAGGAGGAGGGAGAGGGTCATCAGATAAGAGAGGAATTTCTAGACTAATTAAACCCTTTGAGAATCACACTACAGTGATTTACAACTCTCTGTACCAGTTAACCCGACTCATTTTTATCTGTCATATTACTCAGATACCATATCTACCTCTATTGCTTAAAAGTCTTTTTTTTTGTCTGCAAGATTATGGAAACAAGAAGGGGAGATAATAGAATAAACATCAAGTGAGTTTTAAAAACAGTTTCTCACTCATAATGAGAGCTTTAAAGGGCATCTAGTGTGTCCAATGAAATAGTAATAAGCACACAACTCTTTGCATAATACTTACCCTATATTAAGCTTTTTCATTGTTTAAGATGGTACAACATTGTGCTCCTACAACAGCAAAATAAACAGCATAATCATGTCAGTATCACCATATCCTTGGGTTACTGAATAAAGAGCGAGCATTTAATCCAATCAGTGCGATGAAACAAAGAAAAGCAAAGTTGTGAATAGCAAAGTCTACCAGGCATAATTCCTTTTGGCTGGCTCCTGCAGAGGGGTATGCTAAGATAGAAAGTATTATTTTCCTAAATGGAAGGTGTCAGATGGTCACGGAAATGTGATCGGCTGTTCAAGATCACTGCTTCCCATCTGCAATTTGTGACGTGTGAAAGATTCAGCCCAAATGTGCTCACCGAGCGTAAATCCTCAGCACTTTCTCTTATCGTGGAAAAGCAAGATAACCAGCTGTTTACAGATCAGAGAACATATCATATTAATATCATGGAGGGTGGGGCAGGGGTGGTGGGGGCAGGGGGGGAGGGTGATATCATCTTGTTTGTAAAATATTTTGTTAACTAAGTGTGGTGTGGTATGGCAACCTATAAAGTGAAAGTTGTAATTTGTGTTTTTTTTTTTAGGGGAGGTGAGGAGCGTTAAAAGAAGTTTTTTTTTTTTTTTGCAAAGAAGGAAAGAATTAAAGGGAGAAAGCAGAAAACTGTTTCCACTCCCTAGGAAAGACCCGAATGAGGTAAAAAAAAAAAAAAAAAAATCACAGGAACTACATGTTTGCCTAACCGTTCACTGAGCTGTCTATCATCCATCAATGCACATGTCTGAGGTGGACATTTACCCTTTTGCCAACATCTTCCTATGTATTCCAGCCAAGTCAATTGCAAACCAATTTATCAGTAAGAATACACTTAATTTTTTTGGCTCCTAAAATAAAAACAGAGCTATAAAATGGGGTTAATTGGAAGGTTATGCCTTTACTTCCTTAGGGGTTAGGGGTCTGTCCTGTAACTTGCGGGTTGCCGGTTTGAAAACCATCCCCGTCCATCATTATTGTGTCGTTGGACAGAGTGGTGGTCAGAGGGCTCGGTGGTGGCGAATGGCAGCCTAGCTTCTGCGTCAGGGCAACAATATACTTTACTTTGAATGGGTGAATGACCTCAGACTTGATGAAGTGCAAAACAAAAGCAGGACATTTACCATTTGTAACCGTAAGTGTTTTTAATAAGGTTACATGAATCCTTACATGACCCCCACTTTACCCCTTGCACCTCTCTCTTAGCCTTATGTTTCTAAAGGGTGACCCCTTGTTTGTGGAACATGACCTTTAAAAAGGAAGACAAATGTTATTATTGTCCTAGCTAATACATTTTAGTTATACATTTTCTGATATATATATATATATCATGTTTGATATTATTATTATTAATTGTAGTTATTTATCAACGGGAAGATCAAATAATTCCACATTTTAAATATTATACCATACTACTAATAGTTTACGTAGCTGAACCAATGTTATTCCCTTATTTATATATATGTCACATGTAAAAAAGAAAAAAACAAATATACGTTCTGATGTGCTATTAACATAATGAAACATTTTGGTACAAACTATCCGTGGTGTGTAATGTTTAGATATACTTCATTATACTCCAAGGATTTTTCAACAGTAGTATAATTACTAAAGTCTACTTTTAGTTATTCATACAGATAAACCTGGTATTGGGATTCACCCTAAGAGTCACACTGATCTCTCAAATGTGTTCACTGACATGATGATCAAAAATATTTAATGAGTTGAAGTAAGACTTCTAATTGAATAATGTTAAAATTGACATCAAAGATATTGACTGAATATTACAGTTCTACACCTTTAACCCCATGTGCAAACTGTCCTGTTTCCACATGTGACAAAAGAAAAAGTTTTGCAGCCCTTAAATTTTTCAGGTATATGAGCTGCACTAGCTAACCCGCTCACACATGTAAATACTTTCTCAGTTATTTTCTTATTGGCACAAGAACCACTAAAGTGTACTTTCAAGTGCTGTGATGTTTTGTGTTATGCATAATTGTTAACCATTACAGAAAAATGAAAGACTATTTGTCATTTAAGTCTTTTTTTTAACCATGTCAAGAACCACTGGAATGTGTTTTCTGGGTACATGCAGATATAATATGTAGTTGGAGGAGTTATGATGTAGCCCATTAAAGTAAGTTACTAATCACGTCAACATTTACATGCTTCAGTTAGAGGAGTCACACGCCTTAAACATTTGAAAAAATGAAAGCAAATTTGAAATATATCGAAGTACGGTAGCTTTATTTGCTAATAGGTCACATTTAACATTCTGCTTTTGTTCTTCCTTTGCAGGCATAAAAATGTTTGCAGATTTAATGATTATTTGCATGACACAATTCTTGGTTTGACACACAACATAGACATTCCCTGAGAACTGGTGACGTTTCAGTTTTTTTAAGGAATGCACAATTTCTCTGTGGAATATCTCTAACCAGTGCTTGACCGAAGTGCTAAGGCGAAGGGGGAGTGGTAGAGATCGGGACAACCCTTGAAAATGGGACTTAGCCATAGTATACCACTTGTTTAACCCATAAGTAATTTGGATGTGGAAACCCATTAGCTCTTGCTTGTCATTTCAGATCAAACTTTGTCAAAGATGATTTATAAAATCTCCTTTGTGCAATAAACTGAAGGCACTTATATTTGTCATTCAGGGAAAATGGGAGGCCTGCTGTTTTAAACCCCTAGATCCCCCACACATGGCGTCGCCACCACAGACACGGCTCACAGAATCAGCCAGCAGCCGGGAGGTGAGCAGAAAGGAACAGGCGGTGTCCCCTCCAGAGTGAGCACAGGAGTGTGTGTGTGTGTGTGTGTGTGTGTGTGTGTGTGTGTGTGTGGTGTGTGTGTGTGTGTGTGTGTGTGGCATTCTCAGATGACAAAAGAATACCAGTTGTGCAGTTCAGGTGGGAGGACTCATGGAGGTGGTGTGGAGGAGTCACCTGAGGGAGAACCTTGACTTTTGGGACCGGGGGCTTCAGAGGACACCCGGAGTTGCAGAGAAGGCCATGGAGAAGGCTTGGGGGGCTTGAGGGAGAAGAGGGGGCTGATGTTGCACAGTCTCCCCAGTGTGATGCATCTACCTTCAGGGTGGCAGCAGGCGTGGAGTGGGGTGCGATGGAGCGAGCACGGGCTCAGTGGCGCGGTCACCAAGGGACGCTGAAGCTGCTGTAGCAGGACTGATAGTTATTCCTTGAGAGGATTGCAAGATGAGCCCCATTGTATTAGCAAACCCCTTTCTACCGAAGCACTATCAATGTTCTCAAGCCTTTTAAAGAATCAAGAATATCTGATATATCGCTGCTTTATTTTAATTTATTTCCCCCTGATCTCTTGAGTAATGATACTTTTAATAAAACATACAGTTTTTCTCTAACATATTGAGGGTTTTGCTGGGAATCAGAATTATTGGTACTGTCAGAGTAAAACTTCTGCAAATGCATTTGGCAATAAACCCCCTGCAAATCATTGCATAGTGACTTAAGATTTGCACACATTAAGCTTTTTTTTAATTTCTGAGCCATACTTTTGTGTTGCAACTGTTCGAGTCATATCTTTTAGAAATTCTCTGTGTCTAATATGGTCAGCACTCCCAATTATTCACTCCAGTGACAAGTGAAACAAATGGGACCAACCAGTGCATTCTGTATTATCTACACCCCTTGGATTCCCTGACAATAATTAATACAATAGCAAGCTGCTGTTACCAGCCCTGACGACATGGGCTCGACAACATAAGCTCTCCCTTTTCCAAGAGCTCTTGAGAGCAAATTACATCCAGCAGCGAGGTCGTATATGTCGTGGTCACCCCAGCAGCCTGGCGGCGTCATTCGGCTGCCGTCTGGGAGCTCAGATCAAGCCTCAGATGAAGATCCCACTGCATGGCGCTGTTAACGTCGCAAGGTCATTATTCACATCATTACTCCATGGATGTAAGGTGCAAGGTATATGTCAAGAATATATGAATGTAGCCCTCACGTTGGGATATACGCCGCTTTTAACAGCAAAGGCTGGCCTCATATATCAGTGAAGTTCATTAACATGCCACATGGTTTTACTGATGCGTTGTGCTGACCACCTCGCTGGTCACACACCATTATGTGTTTACTTTATTTTGTGAGAAACAACTGGTAAGACTAAACAAAAACAATTCCCGCAGTGACTCAAGAAAGTATTCACACCCTCAAAACCTTTTCCCATACTGTCATGTTACAGCCACAAACTGCATTGCAATTGAGGTTAGATGTGAAAGATATGACACACTGTGGTGATTAATAGCATATGAATTAACAATAAAAATAATTCATGGTTTTCATTTTTCATATAAAAATAAGTTTTCATAGAAGTGTCTATTTGGTTGGATCACTGTCCACTTCAGTTAAGTCTGCAGGTCTTTTTTGGTGTGTATCTTCCAGTTTACCTAGAGGCTAAAATACTCTGTCAGATTCTCAGTTGAATTGAGGTCTGAACTTTGACTGGGCCATTCAAACACATGAGCATGCTTTGATCTAACCGTTTTCTAATGTAACGCTTGAATTATTTGTAGGTTAGTTGTACTTCTGGGAGGTGGATCTCTACAGGAGTCTCAAGTCTTTTACACCCTCTAACAAATTTACTTCTAGGATTTCCCTCTTCTAAACTTGGTCCATCTTTTCATCAACTTTGACCAGCTTCTTTATACCTCCTGCTAAACCAGTTTCAAAATTTATGTCAAATATGTGCTGCCTGTTGTGCTCCTTGGTATTTGTGATGATGTCTGTTGACTAATGTTTTCTAACAAACCTCTAATGTGTTTATAGTACTTTTCGATTTTAATACAGCTGGAGCGTGTATTGACACTGAATTACATATATAAATGGATCTCTTTTTTAGAAATTAGGCTACTTGTGAAGGCAGTTGGGTGCATTAGATTTTATAAGAATTGAGAGAAATGCATGACACACTTTTCAACACATTATTTGACATCAATTTCATAATAATGTACTATATTGTGCTGCTTTTTTACATAAATCCCAATTCTAATGTGGAAAAAGGTTCAAAGTGTATGAATATTTTTGCAAGGAACTAGAAGTTGTATTAAAACAATCAAGCTGACCGGTGTGTTTCTCTAAGAGCTGCCATGCAGTTATACGAACCCTTGTGAATTTTGCCTATGAGAATATTAACAGGTCTTTTTTTTAATTATAGAGGCACGCATCCCCACAACATCCATTAAAGGAATGCCTTGCTAATTTTAAACCCTCACAGCAGGCATTTTGGCACCAACAGAAGAAAAGTGGATGAGTTTCTCTTTAACAGCTGTAATTTGTGTTTTCCAATCACCATGCTGATTTCTGCTCATTATACTCCGGTTTCACACCGGTAAGTGAGCAAAGTTTGGATTGATTGACTCTAATTAACTAAAAAATGTTCCAAGCCACGGATTTATTATCATGCTAGCTAGCCACAAATGTCAGAGACTTTCACAAATTATTATCCTCTTAAGATAAATATCTTTGGAATCAAATGAGTGTGGAAGCACCAGGAGCACGTATTGTTATACTGATGAATTTGTTTGTCATGTTTTCTGCTGAGCTCAACATGAAGGACTCACCTGGGCAAACACACAGTTCCAGAGTATGGTTAAGTAGTGTAGTATGACTGACTGATGGGATGCTTTAGTTTGTTAAAGTTTTTTGAAATTTAAAACCTACTTTAACTCAGAGAAGTAGGATTAAAAGTGTGTGTTTTTTTCTAATCTAATCAAATTAAAATAACAAAGAGAAGCTTATGCGCTGGGTCATCTTTTCCCTTTTGTGTGCCCCACAAACTTGGCAGCGTCTCCCCTCATTGATATTTTAGACACAGTGGCACCCCCCTCTCAACTCAAATTCTTTTCTTGACTTCTTCAGCTCCAAGGCTCAAGTCTCTACTTTCTCATGAACAAAAACGAGACGTTTCAGAGGACACCTCCATTTCCCCGGTTTTAAAAAGACCTCAGAGCAGAATTTTGTTTAGCCAGAGAAGACAGAACGTTGCTCTGATTCGCTCGGCTTCACCTCGGCGATCAAAACTGATTACTGAGGTGAATCCAAACGAAACGGACCCATCGTCTGCATGGTGGAGCCGGGCTGAAATTGAGAATCACGCTGCCAGTAAATCAGATCCCCCCACTCCCACCAAACATGCTTCTTGCAGAATCTACCTTTAGACCGAACTACAAAAATCTGCTATCCTGGCTTTGATCCATCACACAGTGCAACAGCACGGCAAGGAATGTGCTATAAATTTTATCCTCAACATAGTGAAACAAGCATCAAATATGGAAGAAAATATGTCTCAGCTGTCAGGCACTCCTCATTAGTACTTTTACAGTCTACCCTGTTTAGAGTAGCAGCTTTTAGGCGTGTGCACCTCGAGGCACGCCTGCAGATAAATGTGATGACATCCAGTCGTGGCTCACTTTCATTTATTTAGGGGATTGATTAGATGCATGGTGAGCAGATAAATGTGTTGTAGAGGCACTTTCATGTAAGATATTGCTGTATAGTCAGTGAAGGATAGGAAGAATATAAGATGGACTGAGCATTTTTCTTTTTGAGCTGTTTTTGATGAGGTGGTGGTACCTTGACTCTGCGCCGCATTATTTGCTGTAGCATTTGTGCATGTGTGAATGTACAACAGTTTAGGCTCACAAACCTTGAGAAAAGTCCCTAAAATTCTGAAAATGAATCCTAAATGCTGACATTTTTAATACAATTATAACCATCCTACACCAAACAGACCTGAGACGACAGGTCCACATGAAATTATCGAATAGGTCAGTCTTTCTGAAAATGTCTTTTGCTGTGGTCCAATGAAATCAATCCAGATTCAGTCTATCGCTCAGAAAACGCAGATGAGAATCTGAAGTGTTTACATTTTGGTAATTTGTGGATTAGACCTAACAAATCTGAGAGTTTCCAATAATCTCGGTTGTGCAGTTTCCACTTCTTTTTACAGGGAAAGAGAAATAAAAGAGTATCTACCATGACTGCTGCTCCTCTCTATCCTGCCTGTCTGTGTGGTGTGACCTGCTCAGCTGTCTCTCAGACCGACAGCCGTCTGGTATAAACAATACCGAATGCTACTATTACACAAGTTGTTATTAATTACGGCCTTCAAAGCAAACTGCTGTGTGAAGTGGAACTCTCATGTTCTTTGTAAAACAGAAATGTATCATAAGCGCAAAAGATCATGTAATGAGTCAAATGATCAACAGGGCATATTAAAACAAGGTCAGTCTGATGTCTTTGCACAGTTATCCCTCGGCAAAGATTCTCAGAAGAACAAGATGCCCTGTACTGAAGATTTTTTTGTAGCAGTTTGATGATTCAGGAAGAATAAAACTGCATGTTTTAGCAGAAGTGAGTGTTAGGATATTAAAGCAGTTTTCTAAAATCCAGTTAACCAAGTGTTGGGTAAAACAACATATATGGGTGTGTGTGTGTGTTTAACTTAGAATACATTCCCAAAGCTCTTGTACTTCAAGTAACTAATAAAATGCCAATGAATTCATTTTACAAAATGAGTATGCCTTTTTTCCATTTTTTCTTTACAAAATACTCATATATAGATGATAAATAGATTTTTAAGAGCATGCATAGATATTTTATTCAGTCCAATACATAACAGTTATTTTTCTATTATTTTCTATTTTTCTATTAATGTGCAAAAAAATGACTGTCTTGGGAATAAATAAGTTTATATATATATATATATATATATATATATATATATATATATATATATATATATATATACACATACAGTATATATATATATAGATGGTAATGGCGAACCAACCGGACATTGTGGTGGTGGATAAAGAACAGAGGAAAGCCGTTGTGGTGGATGTAGCTATACCAAGTGACTACAACATCAGGAAAAAGGAGCATGAGAAACTGGAGAAATACCAGGGCCTCAGGGAGGATCTGGAAAAGAACTGGAAGGTGAAGACCACAGTGGTGCCTGTGGTCATCGGGGCCCTCGGGGCAGTCACCCCCAAACTGGAGCAGTGGCTAAAACAGATCCCAGGAACAACATCAGACATCTCAGTCCAGAAATGTGCAGTACTAGGCACAGCCAAGATACTGCGCAGAACCCTCAAGCTCCCAGGCCTCTGGTAGAGGACCCGAGCTCAGAGGATGAAAGAGAGAGAGACCACCCGCAGAGGGTGAGAAGGGAATTTTTTTTATATTATATATATATATATATATATATATATATATATATATATATATATATATATATATATATAGTTTAATAGTGTTCTGTGTTTAAAACCCAGCTTAGTAAAGCCAAATGTGATTATTTTCCAAACTAGGTTCCTGTGTACTGTAATTATCTCTGTCTGACTATATAAGCTTTGTATCAGCTATTATATTGCTGTTATTGTCTCGTTTCAGTTTATGCTGAATTTGTGTTTTACTGTAAAAAAAAAACAGTTTAGAATCAAAAACAACAATTTTAAACGTACAGAACAATTTATCTTCCTTTTTAGTTGTAAATATAAATAACTGTAATAAAAAGTTATCTAAAACGTTTGACCTATACAAGATTTGGACTCCTGAATTTGAAGTTTGAGAACCCCAGAAGTAGATAATGTTTCAGACAGTTATCTTTCCAGTGTTGTTGTGTTCACACTGCCCCCTTCTGTCCTGACTAGTAGGAGAGGTCTCTGATAAAACAACAACAAACCCCCCAATGATCTGTCAGCACAGATAGACAGGATGAAAAACCGTAGTTTTAAGAAGTTAAGGTGGTGTCACAATGATAGCCCCAAATAAAACTTCCATGAATAATGTTAAACATCAATTATTTAGCTGTTCATTTTACAGTGTTATGACATTTAACATGTTTTCCCCTTTGCATCTTTTTAAAAGCCACAGTTTACGCTTAACTTTTGAAGTCTATATGAAGCAGTTAATATGATGTGTCGCACTGATATGACTGTTTAAACACTATGAAACAAAAATCAATTTTCTACAAGAACTAAATGTGATTCAGTTAAGAATCCAAATTGAAAACAGCGTTTCCCCAGGGTTCTTTAGAAAGCCAGTGGATAGTGCGCACACAACATCCCTTTGTGCACACTATTTACCCCTGGATTGCTCCAGGCTAATGTCTCAATAATTTTCACTCCTTTCTCAGGTCCTTCCCACAAAGGACTTAACTAATGATCCATGGACAAAATGAAGCATTTAAATTTATTCATTAATCATTCATCTCCAGCTCATTGAAAATGCTAAACTTCCACAAAATTAAGATTGAATATTGAAAAGTGATTGAGGGAGACAGCTTTCAGTGGGTGAAGACATCGGAGGAGAGCGGGGTACCGCAACAAAAACAGGGTGCTCTCCTCAAGACGGTGGTCGCATGGACGTGGTCAAAGTGGCCAAAGTGCACTAAATGCTACTTAAGGTCACGAGGTTTCACTGGTTGTAATTAGATCTTGAAATCTGGAGAAGCGTAGAATTTCTGTCAACACTGCCTGTAATTATTCTCTTTTCCAATTAATGGTGACATAGATTAATTATCTGATGAGGCAAAGCCAATTGCAATCATTCACCCAGCTAAAATTAGATCAGTCCTGACAGCAGCATGAAAGTCACCTGTTTCATTGTTATGGATTTGCTGCAAGTGAAGAGGGGGGGGGAGATAGTGAAGCATGCTAGGGTAAGTAAGTTGTCTCGTACAGGTGAATGTCCAATTACACTGCTACTTGAACTGGAGGTATCTACTCATTCACTTCAGTGGCATCTGGACTGGTTTGCTTGTTCTTCTCAGCGTTTTTGGTGGTGGTAGAGCTCTCTCTGAAGGACTGTAGAAACACCGATATGAGCTCAATTTCTTCCGAAAACTTCCCCTGTTTTAACAAGACAAAAGAACAAACAGACCAATTTGTATAGAAGCATTAATATGCTAAGTTCATAGTTTGTGCATTCCCCAGACACAGTTGATGTGTTTGGCAGTGTGCAACGTGCACCAACCATCAGACTTTGACCTTTCAACTCCATATACCCTCTGCTCTCTTGTTCACTTCAGCTGACCACCTGGATTTTATTATTTAGTCAGTTCCTCCTAGTTTACGCAAAATAAAGAATATTTCTCAAAACAGTTAGCTAGTCTCTCACAATGAAGCGTGTTTTGCCATTAGTTTTGCTTTTATTTCAACTTACTAGTAAGTAAGACCACAAACATCCTGCATCTTTTTCTCTAAAGGAGGCTTGAGCACAGCTATTTGTTAAACTATGTATAGCAAGCATTTTTCCAAGACAAACACACTCATCCCATTCTTGTCACTGAGCTGAGACAAATAATTTGTTTTCCAATATGAAGGATAAAGAATGACACAAATATGCTGGAAATTACATGACTGTCTTTAAATTAGGCAAAAGTAAATTCCCTATGTTTTTTGCTGTGTTAAGAGTTGGTTTTTTTTGAGCTGATAATAATGAAAAGAAAAAAACATAATTATTTATTTTTAATTTAAAAAAAGAAAAATCTAACCTTTTTGGTGCCTGTGGATGTCAAGGCAAAAAGTTTAGACATCATGTCATATTACCTGTCATCTAACTTGCCGACTGCCTAGAACTCATTTCTAATTGACCATCTCTCCATGTGGGTTTTTTCATTTTGGCAAGTTTGCTTCTGTGTATGCATCTTAAAATGATATGTTTCATCCTTCAAAGAAATCAGATTCAACTGAGTCGCCGAGAACCAAAAGGATTTTGGAGCTTTGGCTGTGTTAAGTGTTTTGGATCCAAACACCTGAATCTTTGCAGACATTTTTGTCTGCATCTGTGCTCAATGATTTCTAAAGTATGTCAAGTCCAGAGCAAAGAACCAACAAGGAGAGCAACAGTGCTGTCATGTTTAAAAACTGACAGAAGCACTGCTGTACACTGTTACCAGATGTGTCTGAAGCCAAAAGGACCGTCATAGGGAAGCCGCATATCTGGGTATACAGCCAGCTTCATTAGCAACAACTACTACAGAATGTGTCAGACTCAAAAGGCACATTCCATTTTTTTCTTTTTTACATGGGTATGAAGTATTATTTGAAATGCTGGCAGAGATTTTAGCATTGCAATGTTTTTTGCTCTTTCAACACTTCCCCTCAGAATTACAATTAGGTCATAAAATCCCTCATTTGACTGTCAAAATCATATTCCGTTTGATATCTGAGGAACAACTAGGCTCTTGGTAGGTTTAAGCAAGTTAATTCTTATAGAAACTATTAAAAACAACTATTCCCTAAATAAATGATGTAGAACTTAGTAGTAGACCTGTCTTGTAGAGTACAAGCAGACTGTGTTGAGTATATTTGTAAACTGTTTGATTTTAACCATGGAAATAAAAGGAATGTCTATTTTTCTTTATAACAGTAGTTAAGAATTCGAAGAGAAGGTGTAAAGCTTCAGATTAAATTAATTTGACCGACGAGTCATGAGAGACTGACCTGATGTTTATGAGGCTGATTGAGTAATGGACTTTAAAGTCACTGAAAGTGGCTACAAGTATGAGAGTAAAGTTACCGGCTTGCTCTTATTTTTGTAGGGAGGCAGAATAACGCTCCTGGTGAACCGTGTCCAGGTTCAGTGCTCCTCTGCTTTAAAAACCTCGGCATCCAGATTTTCTATTAAACTGCCTGGCAGTGTCAACTAGCTTGGGAATGTGAACCAGCCTGGCCATGCAGAAATTCTCTGACTAACAATTATATCAGAAACAGGATCTTGGATTACTGTCCCCTGGGACTGGGGCAGTGGGCGTCTGCTCCAATCATTACTGGCCATTCAACAAAGCTCTGCACTGCTCTCTGCTGTTAGCCATTGTCAATTATGCCATCCCTAGTGTAAACTCGCAGAACACAAAGCTGAACTGCCAGTTCTGGCAGGAGTGTAACAGGATGACAGCCCACCGCCCCTCCGATCCCACCCCCACCCACCCCAGGGTTTCTCTGCCTTCCTTCCCTCAAGCTAGTTATGAGAAAACTGCCATTTGGCGTCTGAAAGAGCAAACCTGACCTTTCTTATGTTCTGCTTGTGGGGTTAAGTGGACATGATGGATTAGTGTAGGCCTCATCAGGACTCAGCCTGGTTTAACTCCAGTAACAACCAGTTTCACTTCCATTGATTTCTGCATTCCCTTAGTTCTAAAAAGCCAAATAATATTTAGAATCGCGTCAATTTACTTTCAATTCATAGTGCAGCATCTCAAGACCTCATTATCAAGGTCTTAAAATTTACGCAGTAGTGCAGAGTGTAAATTTACGCCTGTTCTTAAACTCTAAGGCGCATTTCTTTGGCTCCTAAGGGTTATTTCTCCTTGTGTACGTTATGGAGGATAGTCCTTCTCCTGCACTCTTCTTTAGGAGCCAGTTTAAAGTGAGTGCTGCCTGCTCTGATGGAACCTGTGCTGAGCTGTGACGGGTGACGGTGCGGTGCGCTTGAATACACCAGCTCTTTTGTCCTTCACACTCTGCAGCTCCCTGATAGCTCCTCCCCCTGTGCCCCACTACTCCCTGCCTTGAACAGTGATCTGCTGGGGCCTTTTGAGGCTGGGCTGTTGAGAAATAGCTGCTCCCTGTAATGTCTAGACCGGACCCGTCAAAGAACATGTCAGTAAGCCGGAGGAGAGGAAACAGAGGAGACCTCTTAATAGTTTTTTCACCAAACATGTTAAATTAGGTGTGCCACATTAAAATAACTTAATGCATTTGGCAAACATGGCCACTTTTAGATTTGGAGGGAGCCATTGTTAAGATAAAGATGAAGTAAAAAAGAGGATATAGATCATAACAGGGTGGCACACCACCTGGCTCTGTGGAAATGCTGGACAGGACATTTTTATAAAGATTCATCACTGTCCCGCTGTCCGCTTCGACCTCATCGCACATCACAGAACAGATTAGACACCGATTATCCTCTAATTGAAGATCCCTACTTTTCAACCTTGCAGAATATGCTCCTACTCTTGTGCAAGGCAGACAGAAGGTTATCATATTCACAAAGAAGAGAAAGTTGTAACACATGGATATCCCCCATGTGTTGTGGTCTGTATTAACTAACATGAAAACAAAACAGAAAATAGGCTCCAACAGTTCATTTGCTGTTAGCGATCAGGTGGTTCAGGAACACACTCAGAGCCGTGTAAAAGTATTCACACCCCTCTAACTTTTGTACGTTACAAAAACAAACTTCATTAGGACTTCATATGATGGACAAACACAAAGAAGTGCATAATTGTGAACTGAATTTAAAGCTATACATAGTTTCCATAAAATTTTACACCTGAATATCTGAAATGTGCGGCATGCATCTGTATTTAGTCCCCGTGATAAAATACTGCTAACCACCTTTAACTGTGGTTAAAGTTGCAGGTGTTTAGGGGGGTTGTCTGCACCAGCTTTGGGAAATTAGATATTTTTTGTACTTTGTAGAAAATTTCACTTTCCGTGAGCTAGGATGGAGTGTCCATTCTATCTCATTAAACATAAATTTGGAAGTCCCACTAAAAACTTCTATCTCTTCTTTCTTTATTGATTTATATTTCCATGGCCATCAGGCATGTCACATATTGAGCTGTAGATCAAGAAACATAGCTCTACACAATTCTACTATAGCACTATCTGCATGTGAAGAGTTTTTGTTCTGATGGAAGACAGAAAAAAACTCTCTAGTGCTACATAAGTTGCTAGTTGGGGTTTTGTGGTGGCACGGGGGTAAAGCACAACCGCTGTATGTCCTCAAATATATGTCCTTAATCTTCGATGCGGCCATCACAGGTTCTAGTCCTGGCCTGATGACCTTTGCCACATGTCTTCCCCCTGTCTCACTACCCACTTTCCTGCCTGACCACTCTCAAATAAAGACCACAGAGCCAATAAAACTTAAAGGGAAAAGTTACTAATTACTTCTGTACTAGTTTCTAGTTACTAGTTTCTGACCAGTACAGAATTCTGATGCTTTCAAGATTCTGGAGTACAGATTTGTGGAGTACACAACTAATAGTTGTAGAGTCACAGATTCCCTGCTCTCCATAATGGATTTCTATAGCTCCTCCAGAGCTACCTTCAGCAGTGGCTGAGTCTCTGATTCATGCTTTTCTTGCTTAGCATTTCAGTTTTATTGATGGCCATGTCTTGTTTGTTTTGTTAACTTTAAGTGGTCCAATACTCTTCTTTATATATATATATTATAATATAATTCCCTTCTCACCCTCCGCGGGTGGTCTGTTTCATCCTCTGAGCTCGGGTCCTCTACCAGAGGTCTAGGAGCTTGAGGTTCTCCTCCAGTATCTTGGCTGTGCCTAGTACTGCACATTTCTGGACTGAGATGTCTGATGTTGTTCCTGGGATCTGTTTTAGCCACTGCTCCAGTTTGGGGGTTTCTGCCCCGAGGGCCCCGATGACCACAGGCACCACTGTGGTCTTCACCTTCCAGTTCTTTTCGAGTTCCTCTCTGAGGCCCTGGTATTTTTCCAGTTTCTCTGCTCCTTTTTCCTGATGTTGTAGTCATTTGGTATAGCTACATCCACCACAACAGCTTTCCTCTGTTCTTTATATTATATTATATATATAAAATATTATATAATATATATATATATATATATATATATATATATATATATAACATTTTCAGCTTTGTAGTGAAGTGAAATTATAAATACGTGGATTCTTTAGGCAACTTCTTAGGCACATTTTATTTTTAAGAGTATTACAGTATGCATTTTTTTTTAACTTAGAACAGTTTTTCATTACAGTCCACATTAATGATTGCACCTGTCCAATAAAAGCCTACCAAAACACATAATTAAGAATGTCATGTGACAAAATTTTAAAAAATTATCAAGGAGTGTGAATACTTTTTGAAAGCACTATGTATACTTATTCAGAGAGGCAGACAGACGTACAGTAATTGAATAAATCTACCCAGTCACACAGATAATTTGTCACATCAGTCTGATGAGTGAATGTATAGACTGTAATATAAGAGTAGTGTCTTTAACTCCACTGCAGCACTGAGACAAGTCACTTTGGTAGATATTTGCCTGGCTGCTCTTGCTTGGCAAAACGACACAAGGCAACTGACTAGCTGGATCAGGCTCAAACAATGCAACGCATAACATGGAGTTACTGTAGTATGCAAAAGAATATGCTACCATCTGTTAGCATACCTATGCTGGGATGATGTTGAATGAAAGGGATTTGCTATGTAAAAGCATAGTGCAGTTGGTGCAGTTTTCCAGCCTGTTTTCTGCATATATGTGCAAATACCTGGGCAATTGATATTTTCTGGGAAGTTTGTCGGGCAACAGTCTGGCACTCTTCCAGGTCAACCAAGAAGCGGAGTCTGCGTTGTTCTAAGTATTTTACCAAAACCTTGTGCATCCTCTTCTGCAACAAAGAGAGCTGGGGGGAAGAGAAGGCAGAAAAAAGGAATTGGTAAGGCAGGAGAGGAAATTAATGGCAGTGTTCAAGAAGAATGATGGAGGGGAATAGAGAAAGCAGTCAATAGCCCATTCTGCAGTACACGGGCCTGACAGGAATTTCACAGTCTCTTGGTTTCTCTGCCCACTCGTGTGCACTCATCAGAATCCAGTCACATCTGGCTGCCAGGATGGGGGGTTAATTTTCTCTAAATGCTTCAGCAGTTTTGTTCTAGCCGAGGCAAACTCTGTGACTGCAAAGCTGATGAGTAAAATATTTCTACTTCACCCAGTTTAACTTTATACCAATCCCCTCAAGACATATTTTACACATACACACAAAGTCATGAACCCCCCACAGAAACCAGAAATTATTCCCAGTCTCTTGGAAAGACATGCTGCTTGCTTTATTATTTGAACACAGTTTCAAGCAAAGAGGTTTAAATTCTGATAGATGTCGTTGCTTTTCTTCCCTCCTCCATCTCTGCACTCTCCCTACAAAGCTTATCATTGCTTGGCAATGTGTTCCCCAGTGCATTGAAAACTAAAGCAAATTAGCTCAGTCATCAGCTCCTGAAGGAAAGACAATAACAAGAATGGTCTTTATGGTGTACCCTGTTAAAACCTAAGAGCTGAAAGCCTTCACATAAACAGAGCAGTGCTAACATCTACACTCAATTCTAAATTGTTTTAAAAAGATGTTCCTGAAAAGATATTCAAGTCCTTTATGTTTAAAGAAAAAAAATGAGAAAAATTACCAACTAATATCAGAAAAATGTCCTGTCATTTGGAAATGTATCAGAAATGAAGTATTTCTTATTGTCTGTTTCTGTTCTGTGATTGAAATTACATTTTAAGACACCTGTCGTTAATATTCATCAAACTTGTACTTGTATTTAAACAAAATCCTGTGCCGTGTTCTTCTTTAAAACTGTTATAATCCTAAATTTCTGCATCTGAAAATCTTCAGGATACTTGTTGAGTTGCATTTAGTTCTGCCGATCATGGTGTTGAGTAAAACAAATTGAGCATATGTTATCGGTTCATCGTTCATTCTGTTTTGCATGTTCACAGATGAAGTCGATCTGCAGTAGACAAAGTGAGAGACTACTTTTTTTTTAAGAAGTAGACATCCTTGGAAATACCGATAAAAAGTACAGTAATTTGCCTTAATTGCAGTAAGTAGCAATTGTAATGGGGAATCTATTTTTATGCTTGGATTTTATGCCAATTGCTTTTTATTAATGTATTGTATTAACGACAGCTTTCATGTTCCACTTGGTAGCAAGGAGTTAATTTTAACAATTTTACATGTCAAAGTTGATGTCTACTCACAGGCCAGTATGACTTCTCACCATGTCGTGATCTTGAGTAAAAATGCAAGTTTCAGAGTATTAAACAAAAATTACAAACACAATGGCAAACACGACTCAGATGCTTTATTAAAGACAGCAACAATTATTTATGCAGATAGAAAAATGTCATGATAATATTAACTACAACCTTTAGTTTTAATGTTTTTTTTTATTTTTAGTCTTAGAGGAATTTAGCAAAATTTAGAAGTAGTTTTCAAGTGCTTATTGAACAGAATGTATACCTTTTTGTTTGTCCTCTGTTAATAGACTAATGCTGAGAATATAATTAGCTGATACTGGCTGGTTAATTAGTCGGGGTAGTTGTGCATGTAGACCCTGTGTGGCATATAGGCTATGTCAACATAATATTTGAAGCAAATGCATCTTCTTTGGTGTTTTCTGTGTTATTTATGTCATATTTTTGCTACTACAGCACAAAAATTATTGGATTTTGACAAATAAAAACCCCATAGGATATCATGTTCACCATTCTCTTAAAAATAGGAAACACAAGGGAACATGCCCTTCAAAAATGATGTGCTGTGATCTTCTCAAGTCAGGACACAGCTACAGGAAAGTAGCTGCTCACCAAAACTTAACCAACATTTAGAGCAATAAAATTGTGACCAACATGGCGGGACAAGTACCAAAGTTTATCTTGTGAACACACACAATGAGGGGGAAGGCAAAGCAGATTAACAATAAATCTCCAAACTCACTGTAAGAGAACTGGAGAATTATTTTAGAGTAATTTAGCAAAAGCTAAATCTATTTTAATGCTTACTGCACATCTTAACCAGACAGGGTTGGCAATAAATGTGGAGGGCACTGTATGTGACATCTCTGAGTGAACCGCATGTGAAAGAAAATCTGTGGCAGGCTGGCTTAGATGGAGACACCATGTGTGCTTCAGTGTCAGAAAGAAAGTGGAACCTGGTACTTAAAGCCATATATCTTCATTTCTTCACAAGGCAGAGTCACAACAGTGTGATTGGGGAAATGAAGTAACGTGAAGGTTGTAAAACCTGGCAAAGCTCATCTAAAAGATGGGTTTATTAAATAAAAAAAAGAGGTAATGATTATTCAAACAAGTATAAGTTACTCATGTTTCATCTCTCAAATGACCCCAAAGCTGTGCATTGCATTTACCTTGTGAGCTTGTGATAAACAAATCAATAAAACATGATCTAATTTACTAAGATTTGTATTAACTGCTTTGCATGATGAAAACATTATGAGGATAATTGGATATATGAAACAGGAAAGAAGCGGTTTTAAATGTTCACGTTGAAATCAGATTAAAAATAATGCCCCATCTACATGTCTGATATGCCGTTGATCATAAGCTTGTTATAAAACTAAAATTAGGCATAAAGCAGAAGCCGAGAGGCTGCAGTAGAAGAAGTGAGGGGCTGAAACAAACAAAAACGGTGAAGGCTGAATCCAGAGTAAAAGAAAATCAGGCTTTGATCATGAGCGTGGAAAATCCTGTCCACAGGATTTTATTTTTGCATGCATTTTTCACTTGATAACATTCATGCAGTTAGATGAGGAATTGCTCAAGTAAAGGTATTAGTCATTTTTGGAACAAATAATATATGTTTTTCATTGCAAGAGCAGTGTGTCTTCTTCCTGGTGTTATGGCTGTCATATGTAATTCCATTCCAGTTAAAAAGTGTCGAAAACTATAAAGATTAAAAAGTAAAATGCTGCAGAGGTGTCTCCCTTAACTAGTCAAGTGTGGACTTGAGCTATTTTACTGCTGAATGCACATCCATTGTCTGATCGTAACCTGTGGTTGCTGTTGATCTCTTACCAACTCATGCAGTGAGGAAATTTGTAACCCAACAATAATGAAATGTTTTACCTGTGAGAATATTGCAGAGCTATAATTATAAAAGTGTTGAAGTTTTTGCATGTACCATCAAACACTGTGTATTTTTTAGTACCAAAAACACACAGTGATCATTACAATATGCCACATCCATCATCCTCCTCCACTTAAATTATCTAATCATTATTAAATTGCAGCGGTAACCTTCAGAATAAATGCAAAACTAAATCACCTTAAAATTTCGGTCCAAGCACAGAAAGCACAAGAGGAAAAAGAGATAATAGTAAAAAATAATAAAACATAATTGAAAAGAGACAATATGTTTAAAAGTTTCACTGTACCTCTATGTAATAGCTACACTTTTTATATGCAAGGTTTTTCATTCTCAGTGCAAGTACTGACTCCTGCCTGGCTTCCAAAAGCCTCTTCTTCAGATCTTCATACTCGATTGCTAGTCGTTCATTCTCAGCACGTGCAACCTCCAGGAAGTCCTACACACAGGTGAAGAAAATAGCATTATGTCAACTACGTATGTTTTACACTGACAAAGCCTCTCGGCTGCCATGATCTTACCGACTCCTGCATGATGCCCCATGTCATGGCAGCATCATGGCATGGGGCTACATTCCTCATGCAGGGACAAAGAAGCTAGTCAGAGTTAATGGGAAGATAGATGAAGCCCTGAATGGAAAACCTGTAAGAGGCTGAAAAAGAATTGAGGTCGGGGTTCATCTTCTAAATGGATAATGACTCCAAATATGCAGCCAGTGCTACAATGACTGGTTTAGATCAAAGCATTATAGTGTGTTATTAATATGTTAGAATGGGCTAGAAAAGATCCTTCGGTACATCCAACAGGATTCAAGGATATTGATATGGACAGTCAAAAACAAAAACACAGCAGTGTTTTATTTGGAAGTGTACATTCTGCTGTCACTAGCAGGAAAAGCAATGTAGTCATTTCCTGCAGATCATCTCGATGCCCAACATTCGTCTCAAAGCACACCAGATTTTGTCCATCTTCCCACTTTCATCTCCAACAGCTACAATACCTGCTAAACAGTTTAACAGGCAGTTTTTCCTCCACAACAGGTAAAGTGTTATCTTCTACACATTGCTGCATGTTACCCTAATCTCCATCAAAAACAGAAAACAAAAATTCCCAGCACACAGAAAAAAAACTGCATTTCATGGTGTGGGGAACAAGCATAAGAGGCCACTGTGAAAGAGCATGCAGCTAATATCAGAGAGGTGATAAAACTTTACATGATCAAAATGATCAATGCTTCCAAAAATTGGATATAATAGATAAAACATACATTTAGCATACTGTAAAAAAAGGGAAGAAACATCGCTATGTAGTGGTACGGACATCTATAATCTCTTTTAAGATGTACGCATTCCATATTTTGTCTCCTCAATAAACCAGAATAAATAATAGGAATACAGCAATGGACACCTTTTCTGTGAAATAAAGCAAAAAAATTCACAGCAACGACGCCTTTCGGTGCACGTCGCCTTTTCATCAGAACAATGTTTCCTGAGTGCTGGATAAGGGGACGTGAGAATATCTCAACTGTACCTGCAGACATAATGAAGTGTGTCTCTGCAGTAAAACAGAACAGCACTAAAGTGATGAGTTTAACCCAGCAGAAAGAGGGGCTGTAAACATGACAAATGCCTGCTATTGATTTCAGGTTTAATTACTCCATGCAGCACTGACAAAGCCCATCTGATGCTGTTGTGAAGTGTAAATGGAACAAATTACACTTCATTGCCCATAAGAAACTGATAGCGTCGGCAGTTTGCATTGTTTACTCTGTCCTCGCCCAAACGTCAACGCCTGATCAAATCAAAACATAGGTGCGTGCTTGAAAATTGAAATTCGTTCACCTACTTATGGATTTAATAGAGAGGAAGTGTGGCTCCTCTTAAAATAAACACATTCAACCTGGATGTGTGTATTTTTGTGCATTTTCGATATTACCAAAGATGACCCCACGTAAACTTCCTGTAACAGTGTGAAAAGAACAGACAAGCTGTGGTCAGCATATTTATTAGGATTTTCACATTCGAAGGTGTCTAATCATTCTGCTTCATGCACCATGATTTCCGGATGCACACTCTGCTTATTATGTTATGCTAATACAGACATTATGTGTGGTTTATATTGGTCTCAGTGATTAAAGTGACCCATTTCCGTAGAACCTGAAACTCTGCCTGATCTTTTTATTTAGCAGGGAGTGTTGTTGTTGTATCATCTTATTTCTTCAAGTGAAAAAGACTAAACTCCTTTTTGCATGGCTAACTTTTATCCGGCTAATGGGAGTTGTGTCTATGAGGAAGACTTTTAATTCTTAAATTGTCTCACGCCAACAACTTCTTTAAAGTTGCTGCACTTGGATGCATGGCGGCTTAAGCTCCATTGCCTTTTCTTGTTTTGAACTAATGCATTCTTGATCACCGTTTAATGAAACTATATACCACATGGCGATTTCACATTAGATAAGCCATGTGAAACCCCATCAGCAAAGAGGCTCTGGCTGGGGCTGATAATCCTGCAGATGAAAACCTTACAATAAATAGGGGCTTCTCTTACAAAAAGGCTGTTCAAATGAATGTTATTTCTTGCAGAGCAGATTCATGTTTTGGAAGCGTGTTTCATGTTACAAATAAACACAAGTCAAGATGATGTGATCCCTTTTACAAATCCTATAGTGTCTTGTATTAAAATTGCTATTAAGAATGTTGGCCTACAGGTTACAAAAGCAGACACAGCATCACACCACGACATGCATCATCAAATTCGTCCAGACAAAAAGACTACAACAGCAGCGACTTGTCATTTGTGGCAAAAGCACTTAAACGAGATTGACCATGGCTTGTAATTTTAATTGCAGACTGTTCTGTTTTCTCTGTATCTTAAGGGACGTATTGTAACAAGCAATGTGCTGACACTAATCCAGAAACAAATAAACAAAGTGGTGTTTTTTTTTTTTTTTTAGATTTTGTTTTTTACAGCTCATCTCTGACTTCACAGCATTTGACACACAAATTCATGTATTTACAGACAGTTATTGTGACATCGTTTTGTTTTCTCTTACCTCCGTCTCTCCCTTTAGTCGTGTTCTGTCTCTCAGATTAGACAAGCTTCTCCTCCTGAGTCGCTCTGTTCGGAGCTGCCAGTTATTAATATCTGACTGCAAGGTGCTAATGGTGTGAGCAGCTGAGTTCTTTTGAAAGTCCACCACATCTAAATCTTTTCTGCAAGGAGATGACTGAATTAGTAGAACTTCTACAGTTGAAGTTATGTTTGGAGTGCAAACAAGCTGTGAACAGTCTTTATATCTCTTTGAGGTGGGTAGAAATGTACCAGTAGGAAAAAAATGGGAACCTTTTAAATATAACAGTGCTCATGATACTGATATTTTCTTTGAACTTACTCAAGCTCTTCTATGACTTTTGGGATGGCTTCAATATCTTTTTCCAATTCATGAGAAGACTCTTGGTATTCTTTAGTTTCGTTCCTAAAAACATTACACCTAATGGTATCGTTTCTAATTTTCCATATGGTGTCACTATGTAAATCCTGTAAGTAAAGACAATAAAGTAATTTAAAGATGAGTGTGAAACATATTTTGTTGAAATTATTTTGTCTAATAAACTATACTGCTGAATAGCTGCAACAATTCCGCTTTAAAAAATAAACTTGTTCTTACCTTAGCAGCTTTAAGCTGGTCACTTTTCAACTTGATGTCCTTCTCTATGTTGGCTGATGCGTCTTCATGTTTACTTTTAATCAATTCATGTTTTTCTATCAGTTCCTTCATTCTCTGTACAATAAAAACAATCAAATGTGTTAAAGTTACTACCATTCTTACAACACGACTAGTAAGAATGCTTGTAAAAGCATTAGATTAAATGGTTGTAAAGATGAACCCAACATGGCCGCCCCATGACTGCAGTTCCAAAACAATAAGATTTTGTTGTACTTCCCTTACAAGTTTCATCACCGTAGGTGGTAGCAGAATAACCTCAAATCCCTTTCCATGTAGTTTTGTTGTTTTCATCTTCCAAATCATGTCTGACCAATTACTCAGATTTGTTTTGGATTTTTTATTTGCCAAGCACACATCTGTTCATCTTCAGATTTGCTATGAAGATGCATGCATTATTTTAATCCCATGTTCCCTTGTCTTTCCTGTTTTGAATCTGGCCTATATAAATTATCTGTTTAACATCATTTTTGTATCCTACATGTGTGATTAGTACAGTATTAAAAAATATTTCAGTTACATTTCTTTCGCAATATTTTTTAGAGCTGTCTGTCAGTGACTTTCTTTAAAACAAGGATTTCTTAAAGGAAGATTTTCTTTTCATTCCATTTCTTTCATTTAATTTTTCCATAATGCTATGAAGGTTGGATTTTCCTAATACTACATTTTTAAAGCAACATTATGGTATAAAAATTGATTTATTTTAAGGCTTTCCACACATATTTTGAGATGCCATCAAATGTGGATGGTCCTTTGAGATAAGTTTTTTTTTATTATCATAAATTTTTAACAAATAAAAGCTAGGTTAGGTTATTTTTTCTGAATACAATGAATATGATGGGTTCAATATTTAAAGATTTTTTTCATCAATAGAGTGTGAATACCATGTATCCTCTTTCCCATGTTTTAGATGAGCAAGATGCAGAGGCCTCTGTGCTGTTTAACTGTTGTACTCCAGGAAAGCTATATGACACGGAATGTCTGAATTGTGATCAAGTAAAAAGGTGAAGTTTAAAATGTTTTTTAGAAAGATTCAGTTATATTTATTTTACGAGGGTTTTTTGGGAGGGTTTTTTCCTGAATTTCTTAAGAATGAGATCATTTATCTGCAATAAAATACATTTACACTTTTTTACGCAGGTGTAATTAAATGTGTCTATGTTTTATTTGATAACACACATAACACTTTTTTAATTAATTGCTGTGTTTAGATATAGAATTAATTTGTCAAGTGTACCTTCACAGTAGCCTCCATAGCTTGTGTTGCAGAGTATGATTCATCAAATTCTTTCTGCAGTTCTTGAGTGGCAAGTTCTGAAGAGTGATCATGTTTCTTTAATTCCGAAATGACTTCTGCAAGCTTCCCCTGATTGAAGAAGTAATAAAATAGCCGTTTAGCCTCATACTTTTAATTTAAATACAACAGGTATAGGTAACATTTACAAAATGTTAAGTGCTTTTAAGCATAAGTAAATAAATATATTCCATCATGTTGAAACATTTAAAGAAATTCCACAAATTTACCTTTAGCATCTCTACAGTACTCATGTGGTGAGTCAGTTCTTTTTTCAGACCCTCAAGAATTATCTGCAAAGCACAATAGGAACACTGAATATCACTGGAAGAAACAATCATGGCGTAATCTGGGAATTATAGATACAAAATAGACATATGTTTTCTCTGACCTTGGCTTCCTGGTCCTCCTTGACGACGAGACACTCCTGCTGTTCCATTTTAGCCTTTATGATACTATGTTGCTCCATAATCTCGTTCAATTCCTCCTTGGCCATTTCCCAATGCTCGTCATTCTCATTGATTTTCTGGAGCATCTGCTTCCTCTCCTGATGCAGATGTTTCACTTCTTTTTCGCTAACATAGCACACAGTAAAGTATACATATGGTATGAACACAAACAAGTGACTCACCATGTAGTGCATGGTAGAATTTAATAGGGAACTATACATATTTTAGCTCTAATTTGGCTTTAGTGCTGTACCTCTGACAAATTTTCGTCTGGTAGTCATCAATCTTCTGTTGAAGCTCCTTATTTTCTTTCAATAAGGCTTGAAGAGCTTCATTTCTTAAATAAAGTTGTGCCTTTGTAATGGTAAATTCTGCTTCCCATGTAGATATCTGTGGTTTAGATTCAACATAGTATAGAAAAACGGATCACAAATATATATATTGAGGACACTGCTGTTTTACAGTGACCTTGTGTTCCGGCATATAGAAAATTAAGTACCCTTACTGGAAAAAAACAAAAACAAAACAAAAAACTTACAGACTTTATCTGTGTTTTCGCATGTGAAAAAAATATGGCCACAAGTTCCTCATGGGATTACAATAATAAACATATAGGGAAAAATACCAGAAACTGAACACGTCTGAGAAACTTGTTTTTAGTGAATTGTGAGATACATGTGGAAGGTTTTCCTACATGCGTTTCACATCCTGCCATGCAATACAACTTCCGTATGTAAAACCTGTAGAAAATATTTCATGCATAGAGATTTTTCACATTTTACTAAAGATAATAATTATAATTTATAATATAATTTCCACATTAGAACTGCTTTTGTTAAACATGGAAATCACATATAATCTTAAGGGTCACAGATGATTTCCATGGATATTACATCTGACATTTAGTGTTACACAAGGGAAAATGCATGTGGTTTACACAGTTAAAAAAAAACACATCTTTCAATGTGCAAAATGTGATTTTAATGAGAAGTTTCATATGTACATATACTACCTTGTCATTTTTCAAATGTAAATTAATGTTTTCTTTTTCCATAAGACAATAACAATACTTACCTTCATTTGTGACTCTATTTGAATTAAATTTTGTTGCTCTCTAAGTTCTTCTGTCTTTTTTACTTCCTTCTCAATATCAAGATTGATATGTGAAATCTGTGACAGATAAACACACATACCACAATGGTGGGAAACAGCTTTTTGAATTTTTTTAAACATTTTATAGAAAGAAAGAGAAAGAAATTAGTAGTTACTTCATCCTCTATAGCTTTCTCAATATTAGCAACGTCAGGAAGCCGGTCAAGAAACTCTGTCTGCTTCTTTTCTTCTGAAAGGATAGCTTCTTTTGTTTTCTCGATCCCAATAAGCAGATTTTTCTCAAGTATCATCAAACTATTTAATTCGTTCCTACAAGACAAAAGCATATTAAATTTGTAGTTACGGTTTGATTTTTTTTTAAAAAAACACTCCTTGTAGACAACAGTATTGTTAAACAATTGATTTCCAATCACTTTCAAAGTTTGCTTTTTGTCATACATTTTCAGATCTTATTCAGATAGATATATTAATTGGTATAAATCAACTTAGAAATATTTTTGCCATCATCATATCTTTACCATCCATTTTCTTTACACCCTTGTCCCTTAGTGGGGTCAAGAGGTGCTGGTGCCTCTCCAGCTAACGTTCAGGGTGAGAGGCGGGGTCACCCTGGACAGGTCGCCAGTCTGTCGCAGGGCGACACAGAGACACACAGGACAAACAACCATTCACACACACACTCACACCTAGGGGCAATTTAGAAAAAACAATTAAACTGACAGTCATGTTTTTGGACTGTGGGAGGAAGCCGGAGTACCCAGAGAAAACCCACGCATGCGCAGAGAGAACATGCAAACTCCATGCAGAAGGACCGGGGCTCGAACCCAGAACCTTCTTGCTGCAAGGCAACAGCTCTACTAACTGCGCCGCTGCCTCCTTATCTTTACCTTTGACATTAAACATGTGCTATACTATGGGAACAAAAATCCAAATAATAAAAGATGTCAATGCCTATGTTATGTTGTAGGAAGAACAGCTACATTTAATGAGAAAAATCATTAGAAAGTCTATTCAAAAGGTGATATTTGTATTATATAGATTCATACATAATATTATTGATATATTCCCAGCAAATATTTGTGTCAGTTTTAATAATTAAAACTTTCACCTCATTAAAACCAACATTCAGTTTTTCTGGAAAATCTTAATAATAGATAAGACATTTTTTTTAAAAAAATCAAACATTTTAATCCTAAAATGTGGACCTGCTGAGATGTGTGTTCATGCATTGGCCATCCTTATGCACTCAATATAGGACCATGATCACTAATTGAGAGGTAAAGTCAGATTTAATCTAAAAAGAGGATAGACCACAGAGGACCTTAACATAAAGAATCGACAAGCTGTAGTCCATGTACCAAATACATCTGTGTGCAGTTCTTGAAGCCCTGACTCCAGCCACAGTCTGCACCTTGTGAATCTTCCCAAAACTCTTTTTGGACTTTGCTTCATAATCCTCTAAGGGTTAACATTATTCCTGTTATTTGTGCATATTTTTCTATCACGATTCTTTCCTTCCACTCAACTTTCCATTTAATATGCTTGGCTAAAACACTCTGTGAACACCAAACATCTTTGGGAATGCCAATTTGTGGTTTGCCCTCCTTGCATGCCAATCACTGTCTGCTGGACCACAGTTGAGTCAGAAATCTTCCATATATTGGCCAAAACATAATGTTTTTATTACCGTTTCTATATTACTTTTTATTAGTCTCGTTCAATGTTCTAATTTTCTGAATACAAAAAAGTGGGTTTTCATTTGCTGTGAGGCATAATCACCAAAAAGCTTGAAATATATGAGCATAAATATGAGTATTTCACTATTTGAACAAACTGTCATTAATGATGTTCTTTTTTTTCAATTGAACCAACAATAAAAGTTCTTATACAATGTTTCTTATACAATGACTACGTAGTAATCTACATGTTTTTTTGTTTTGTTTTTTTAAACTGGCCTGTAAAAGAGCATGTTTATCAAAATGGAATACAGTTGCTTCTAACTGCTACTGTGTAGACACTGCTTTTGGGTCATCTGTGTACAATTTTGCATTTTTCAAAAAAAATATTCAAATATATATAAATACTCACAATTCGTCATTTAGCTCATCTAATATTTCCTCATGTCTCTGCTGACGTGCCACCCTTTCTTCAGTGGCTTCAGTTTCCTGCTGTTTAAGCTCCATCTCAACCTGGAGGAGATCTTCTTTTGCGCATGCTTGAACCTCGTCAGCCTAAACAAGAAATGTGGTGTGATGTTTTTCAAGTTTATTTCAAAAACAGTTTTATGCAGTCAATGATATAAATAAATAAAAAAAGACATTATTCTGGTACCATCCAGAACCTAAGGCACATTCTTAAAAGGTCCCTAGGCCACTGTTTAAAAAGGAGTAAAACCTTACCTGTTGTAGATACTTAAATATGAAGATTTGTTCTTGCAGGGATGTTTTTATGACGATCTAGTTACAGTGCCTGCAAAGTATCTTTTTAACATTTTGTTATGTTATAATCACATGCTTTGTTGTATTTTATTGGGCTTTAAGTGATAAACCAACGTAATATACCACATAAATGTAAAGGGAAATGGTAAATGGCCTGTACTTGTATAATGCTTTAGAAATCCAGAGGATTCCACAGCACTTTACACTACATCCAGTCATTCACATATTCACGCACACATTGTGACAGTCTGACAGAAGCAAGCCCACTGTCAAGGTGGTTGAAATGGGTTAATATAGACATTTTAGCCGATAGTGATGTTTGATATTAATATTCCTTTTATGGCCGATAACCCGTATTTATCTAAATTATAAATATTTGCAGACAGTTTCTCTATAAGCAACAACATTGCTTATTTGCTTCAGTTAAAAACCCAACAATCCTGAGCTAAATAAATATCACTTGCTCATGTCTAATAAAATATCACATCATCAACTCCCTTCCAGGAACAAATACACAAATAGCAACAAGATGGAATTGATATATTGGTTATTAGTAGTGGCAGGTTTTAGCAATAGAACGGATAGCAATAACAATAAACTGGGCATCCCTAATAACTTATTTATACCTTATAGCTTAAATAAAGAACTTACAATTTATATCAAATTGTAGGTTTTAGAACAAAGGAAAACTTTCATGAAAAGACAAAATATAATTTTCTTCAATTATATGTTTTAGCAAAAGTTATAAAGGGGGTCTAAAGCCCCTTTGGAGCTGCAAACAACAGATAGGTGGCTTATCACCTAAAATTCCAATTAGGAAGCTGTAATGTGACAAATTGAAGGAAAAACATTGTATGCTTACGCAAAGGTTTGCAGTTTACTAAAGTTTTGAAGGCTCAGAAGGCAAACCTAAAACTCTTGAGTTTTATCTCCAGTGTGCCTTGGACAGCAGAATGAGACTAGAATTCATAAATGACTTGAATTCTACTTAAACCAATTCTTATGGTTTAAGAAAGAAATGTTAAGAAAACCAATGGGATTTAACCTTGAGTTTATAAAAAAAGTTATACCATTAGAAAATATATGCCAATCAGAACCCAAAACAACAAAGAGACCATCTGCATAAAATCGACTCAAATCAAATGGATTCACGATTTACTTTTACATGACACTAAATAGAGGCATTTCCTACCACAATGTTAACCCTTCAATAAGCAGCTGTTAAATACTAGCGAGAGTTTTTTTTTAATGATATTTGTTTGAAATAACAATCCCTCCCACCCACAGCCCTGCAAGAATAGACATGTATGGATAATAGCTGGACAGAGGCTAAAATACATTCAACTGAAGCATACCTCGGCTTGGGCAATTTCTAACAGATGTAAAACGTCTTCCTGGCGATCTTTGTTTTCTTTCACTATGGGGATTTGGTTTCTGGCAAACTCAGTATCTTCTTGTAATTTCTTGTTGAGCAATTCAGACTGCAAGACTTTCTCCTGGACCTCGTCAACTTTCTGATTTTCCCGTTTAAGCTGCCAAATCAACTCGGCGATGTCTCTACTGCAAGCATCGTGCTCTAGTGAAGGCAAAAGCCAATAATAAATAGCAAGCGTATTAGCTGGGTTAGAGAGCAACAGAACAGTACTTCTTCGCAGGAGATAAACAGATCTCAGATTATGTGATAGCTCACAGTCACTGACCCTTCTGAATAATTGCGGGATGCTCGTTTAGCTTCCACAGTGAAATAGCGTCAATTTTGTTCACCAAGACGTTTCGTCTTCTCTTCTCTTTCTGCAGAGCTTCCTCTGCAAACTGACGATCAGCCTCCAAACGCTCAACCAGATTCGTGACTTCAGAGAGGACATCTCCTAT
The DNA here is from genome assembly GCA_033032245.1 of Poecilia picta. Classification (NCBI taxonomy): domain Eukaryota; kingdom Metazoa; phylum Chordata; class Actinopteri; order Cyprinodontiformes; family Poeciliidae; genus Poecilia; species Poecilia picta. The sequence continues at coordinate 15,253,710 of CM065369.1, read as the reverse complement.
TTTCTCCTTTAGAAGTGATTGTTTATAACCTTCTAGAGGGGAAAAAAGTTATGATGATGACACATTCCTCCAGTTTACATTTGGCAAAACTTTTGTGAAATAATCAAGTCTACTTAACACAAGTGCATAGTGCTTAGGTTTAGATGTATTGGAGCCTTACAGAAAGAAAATAAGTCAGAAATGTTATTCATGTGTCCTGTTTTACCTTTTGCAGTAATCGCTCTCCCTTCAACATACAAGTCTGAAGGATCAGAATCTAAGTCTTCCAAAGGGAGTCTCTGAAGTCTGTGAAAACCATCAAAACCATGTGATAATTTATGCAGTCGGGAAAAAACCTAATTAAAAACAAGCAAATAATTCACCTTAAAGTTTCGATGTTTTGGAGCTTATCTGGATCAATCTCTGGTTTATGTTTTCCAGGCTGGCAAAAATTAAAGCACCAAAAAATGTGTTTTGTACTGATTTTATCATAATAATGATTTTTTTTCTCGATTCAATGTGATGCACACTTCATCATGGAGTATTTTTTTACCTTCAAAAACCATGTTTTTAATCGACTCTCCATGTCTTGGATATGGCAGATAGCAGTGCTGGCACATGGTGAGGGAGTGTTCAGTAAAGCACAAACCCGACGTCTACCAGTGCCGACAGCCTGAAGGTCTACTTGATCTAATGAAAGACAAAACGTAAGGATATTTAATTCCATCAGTTCTGTTTCTCGTGTACCTTAAATAGTCACTACAAAATAAGAAACACTTATCTTTACATAGCAGCAGAACTCACAGTTATTACAAGCAATAACCTTATAATGGAAATAAAAATAGAAACAAGCAGGCCTTACTTGGAGCAAACATGCACACAATTGTCATAATGATACTGTGCAAAGTAATTAATGAAATGTATTTGGCTGTGAAAGATATTTTGTTTTTCTATTCGCCAGCTGATTCTAGTGGCACAGCCTTTAAACTGAAAAAGGAAAAAAAAAAGAATGTCTCAAGACAAACCCAAGGGCACGTTTCCTATTTCTTCATGGTAAAAGGGCGCCATCTGGCGGGAAAATGGTGAAAGACACAGATACTGGAGTTCACAAACCTGAATTTAAAAGTAAACAATGCTTTAAGGAGAAGCCTTAAAAAATGTTGACAAAGAACATGTTGCTATTTTGAACCCTTTGTCACAGATGAAAAATATTTTCTTTGTGTACATTTCAAATTTCAAATTAAAATAAATATTTCAAACAGGTCAGAAAAGTTGTATTTTGTAATTTTAACTACTTTGTTGGTTTAATGATATTGATGCTATTGATGTCTGTATTTGCAAGAACGGCAAAATATAGTGTTATTTTGACCATTGTAAGTATTGTGATATTAAGTTTCCATTAATCCCTCCTTCCTTTGAAAATCAACTCAACAACCCTGATTTTTTTTTTTTTTCACAGAACCCAAAATGACTCTATTGCCATGGGTAGCAAAGTGTGGTACAAGGACCTCTCGTGATATTTGGCTTTCTTTTAGAGGAGAAAGTTTGGTTACAACGATTTATAGTACAAATGCAAAGATGAATGAAACCAAACTCCAAAGAGAAAATATTACAGATTCTCTGGGAAGTTAATTACAAGAAAAGTGTAATTACATCTGGGAAGTTAAATTTATGACTGTTAGGTGAAAGTAGACACAACACTATATTTAAAATATTGTTTACATATTATTTCCATAATAATACAAACTTTTCAGCAGCATTGGATTCTATAGAAACTTAAATTGTAGTGCCTTCCAAAAGTATTTATAATACAAATCTTTCCACATGTGACCATATGGCACCTTCAAACCTTAATGTATTTTATTGGAAGTTTATGGCTCAGACCTACACAGAGTAATGCATAACTGTCAAGTGGAAAGAAAAATACAGAATGGTTTTCAGATTTAAAGTGTTGAACTTAGTGTCACTTGAAACAATACTTTAAATCACAGACAAAATGTATTTACAGATTCGTCTTTGCTTAAATACCTCAAGCTCAGGTGGAGTGATTTCCATGACTTTGAGTATGTCACATTTTATTTAAAATTTTGTAATTGTTTAATAGGTTTTCCTGCATGAGGGAGAAAAAACAGATTCATTGTCATGCCAACAGGATACCTCACAAGAAGTGAAAAATTGTAAAGATCAGCAACATTTCATACTTGACAGCTTTTTAGCAATGACGATCATTTAACTGACCAAGTGTTTAATTTGTGAGTAGCCTCTGACAAAACACAGTGTAACCAGAATTAAAGGGAAACCAAGAATAAAGCTCATTTCCTGCTGGATAGCTTTTGTGAAAAATACACACTGAAATAACCAAGTGGAGCAGGAAAGTGGCAAGGTTTGCTCTAAGTCATGCTGACAGGGTTATAATGCACAAAAAAGAAACTCTTTCTAAGTCTGATAGCCAAACTGAAACGAGGTAGAGGAAACTACATATTTAGTCATACGTTTAAAATATCTTTGTCCACAGCCAGCAGCACCACACAGGGACCCTAACAAGTTAAAGGAGGTTTATTTAGACCTCCTTAAACTGCAAATGGACAAAAAAATAATAGTTCATTTAAAAGAAACAACTATCTAAATATTTTTCTACCGTCTATTGATGTATACTGCAGGTAACTGCAATTAACAGTTATTGGTGCCCATGTGTAAAAAACCTTTCTTAAAAATTTTGAAATGGAAATGAAATCTGTCTTTGATGCCGTTATCTAACACGACACTTTGGAGATTGTTTAAATCCTGACTCGATATACACAGTGCCACGTTGGGGTCACTGACCACACTTGTTTATAACAGTTTCAGTGACAAAAAAGGCCAGTAGAAAGTTTCTTGCGGCCATGTCCAGACTTGCAAAGATTAGCACAAGCATTTCTTTTTTTCTTGTCTTTCCTATTTTGAAAAGTACCAGAGTGTTGGAATATATTTAAATTAACAGGAAAGGAAAATATCAATTATTGACCAAAGTTTCTTAGACATTCTGATCAGCTTAAAAATGGTAAGTATAAATAACGAAAATGTTTCAGTTACATTATAGAGTAATTATGAATAGCTATTATAGTCAAATCAGATTAATTCTCCGTTTGGTTGTTTTCCCACACTATGTTGACCACATTATGGTCAAATCTAATTCTTATTAGTGTCTGATTATACCCACAGTTATGGTGGGTAGTGTAATAAAATACAAAGCCAACCACACTTATAAGCACCCACAACAAAGACGTGCTAAAAGCCTTGAATTAATTAATCTTTTATGCAGCAACAATCCCACTACAAAAATAAACTTTTATTTTGACACGATTTATTCAGTGAAGAAATTAACATGCTATTGTTGACACAAGATCACACCTATAGAGGAAAAATGAACAAGAGCATTTCTTAAAACTATATATTAATTACAATAATAATATTCATCCTGTCAATGTTCTAAAGATATTGAAAGTATTCAAGCAAAAACCTAAATGAAAGAAATAATTGTCAGATTATGCTACCGCAAGTAAATACTTTTAACCAAAGATTAACTAAATAAATAACTTAATGCCTGTTTCTCAATGGTGCTTCTGTGATAAATGCCATTCTGGCCAGATCCAAATGTACAAAACAGTGTTGGATTCACCAAAACAAAATGAGACTATTTAACTTTATCAAGTGTAATCATTTAGATTTTTTTTTTCTAAAATGTGTTCCACAAATCATTGCTTTATCCCCAGTGTAAAATAATTAAGCCTAGGTTTAATCAGTACATGTGTCGTTCTCTCTTGCTTGTTTTGTTTATTTGTGGTTGTTATTTACTTCCATACATGCACATTTTGTCCATTTCTCTCTCTAAATGATTATCTGCATATTCTTTGACTGCACAGTATATTTTTTTTCCTCACATTTAAATTTTGCCCTTACTGTACACGTTTATTCTTATTTTTATGTTTTGTCTTTGAATGGGCATTTGCCCACTTACCTAAACTTGCTGCTGTGACACCTGAATGACCCCACAGTGGGACAATAAGTATTTCTATTCTATCCTACTAGGCGCCAACATCCCTGATTACCTTGTTGACCAGCTTGTCCTTCACTGGATGGTAACGCGAGGGGTTTAACGTTTGGCATGTTGCAACTCTTCCAAGTGGGATATTTGCTGAACAATACCGAACTATCGAGACGTCCTTAAAGGTCCTGAGGGAAAGCAAAGGCAATTTCTATCGTCAAAACTAGCGTCATTGGATTTTTTAAAAAAACTTTAAAATACATCGAAATTGATCTTCTTTCACAATAAATCGTAGGGATTTAAACTCCCATGGTTACATTTTATTACAAAGTTGGTAAACGGGAGGTAAACATACCTTCACTCATCTCCGGATGTCGCTCTGTCAGCTAACGTTAACTTGACGTTTAATTAACCAAGCTAATGAGAAATTAATGAGCCGAGGGGGGTCGTTGTCATGGGAGAAAGTGAAAGCGGAAAATGCTATAGCTATCAACTTACTCAAACTTTTGGCTGCCACCTCTGCCTGTTGTGTTGGTGTCGCTCACCTATATGCTTAAAGGTTTTAAAAATGCTTCGTGTTTCCATGCAACAAGGTTAGGTTTGCTCCGAACGATTCAAGTTGCTGTCAAACTTCTGAGCGGTTTGCTGGTAACAACTTGCTCGGTCGTTGGGGATAAGTTGCGTTCAAGAGCCGTTGAGAAACGTCACAGGCGTATTTTACAAAGAGCGAATATTAATATTCTCTCTTTGAATGTTAATAACTGATAAGGTCAAATATTCGCAGAAAATTAGACAATAAAAAAAATAAATGCGCGTGTATGTTTAAAATAGAAATATAACATGCAGACTTGACTAACGATCATAATTGCAGTTTTTGATGCACTTCACATGTATCGTTATGGCAGGAACCTGTGGCTCCAGAGCCCCCATGAGGCTCTTTTGGCCCTTCACAGTGGGGTTGTATACAAAAATGAGTGACGCCACCAAAGGCGGGTCAGGGGGGTGTAATGGCCTCCCCTACATAAATTTGCTTGGCACAATATCCCCTCACCCTTTCTCTGCCGCCACCAACCACACTTCTAGCAGTTTGTTTGTTTGATTGTTACCTAGGGCTTTATTTTTTTTTTATTTTTATGGTTTCCTTTATTAGCAAGTCTATGGTCTCCCCAAGTCCCCAATCCCTCTCATCCATCAACCCCCAATGACAACGTCCCCCGCCCCCTTTCCAACTTTTCAAACAAACGGTAGCAGCATCATGCTGAGATGATGTGTTGTTCTCGTAGGGACAGGGAGGAAAGTTAGAGATGGATGGAGCAAAATCCAACCATCCTAACACATGTATCTGTTTTGCTTCCACGTCATACTCGTTCCACTGTTGTGTTGATCGGGCACATTTAATTCCAATAAAATATTTGTCTGTCGTTTCACAAAATGTAAAAAAAAAAAGAAAAAAGTTTAAGAGGTAGGAATACTTTTTTTTTCACTTCTTCTAAGTTTCAGTCTATGTTTTGTAGGTCGAATACAACGTGTCAGAAAAACAGAAATAGAATAGAATACACTTCATTGATCCCCACTGGGAAATTGCTTCATTTAAATAGAATTTAAATAGAACACCTTAATGTTCGCATTGTTCGCGAGAAGTTAAATGTTTATTCGTTTTATCATGGATATTTTCGGTAGAAAATATTTTGCGATTGCATTTGTATTCACACTTCCCTTAATTGACTTCAATCAATATCCAAATCTACTTGTCTAAATTACGTCATCTGCTCAAGACAAAAAGCTGAACCTGTAAAACTCATTTCATTTGGGCTCGTATAACTATACAGTTCGATAGTGTAATTCTTCTCTTGTGTCGCCAGCTTTTTATTAATATCATTACTGTTATATCCTATTTTATGTTCCGTGTTTGCATCAGTTTTTAACCCCTGTGCCGCCACACTGGCGCATGTGAAGAGATCCCGCATTACGTCATACCGGAGGCTGCCTTGTTCTGCTCGGCTCAGCCTGAGCGCTGCTGCACGAAAATTTCCACAACAACACAAGCTTTGCAGGAGAGCGGCGCGATAACCACGGCTCCTTTGCGCCGTGATGCAGCACCCCACGCCAAAGAAGTCGTGATTTCACCGCAGGGCGCGACGGATTCCCCCGGGCGGACGGCAGTCACGGTGCAGGACATGCCTCGAAATAAATTCTGGTAAGTCTGTGTGCAAAGTGCGCTGCCGCAGCTGCTTCTCCTGGTGGAAGCAGGCTGCAAAACAGAGAAGGGACCTTAACCTACTTTGTTACTCTTGGTGAAAATAGTTTAGTCAAGTTTGAGCAGTAAAAAAAAAAAAAAAACAAAAAAAACGAGATTTGCCGGATCAAAAGAGGTGAGATTTTTATTTACTTATTCCATTTTTTTTCTGCCAGCATCAAGACCACGCAGATTACTCTACAGCAGGGGACAGGTGATGCTTGAGTAGTGCGTGTTCTGTAAGGTGCCTGTTGCCAATCCTCCTGTCCAGGGACATGTTGCATGTATTGTTGTAATGGATTTTAGTCGTAATTTTACAAAGCGAAACACAACATGCCTCAGTCTATTCACAGGAGTGACTCTCCTTTGAAGCTTGTGATTGAAATGCAAATTAATATATGTATCATATCACATAGTTGGGCAAGAAAACACATGTTTAACCATTCTGCTTTTTATTCAAGCAAAGAACTCTCGTGAACTGAATTACAGCCTCAGCAGCCATAAATTTGTATCTGCCCTCTGAGTCCTAAAGTTTTTGCCCTTTTGCAACTGAAACCATGGTGATTATGGGGAGACGACACCTCCGTCAAGGCTCCATCACTGCCTGGTACGCAGCCTGCAGAGAAAGCTTGTATCTTCAGCTAAATAGCCTTTTTCTACAGCACCAGAGCACAAGAGCTAATTAACCTTAAGTCCCCATTGCAGCTTTTTTATTCCTGTCAGGAGGGTAGGATTTGGATGCTGGAATAGTTTACAGTCTCGTGATGTAAAAATAACTCTGCTCACTCAGTGGTAACAGCTGCCATAGTGTCTGGAGACCGACAGACTGGATTGTAACTTTGGTTACATTTGCCTTTGAACACAGTTTGTGTTCAAAGGCCTTGTATCATATTCTTTTTAAAAGTTGGCCCAGAATTGTAGTTCACAATGCTTGTATTGATTTCCTTGTCTAAAATTGAGAAATATGTAAAAAATAAAATAAAATTAAAGGAAAGAAGTGAGCGCACTTCAGTTGAGACTGTAGCTAAAAGTGGCAGAAGAATGATGATCTTCAATTCAAATTTTAGTTCATGTACTGATGATCTATGCTCAAATGTATCCAGTGAGGATGCTGAAGACTTTAGAAATGTTGTCTAAGTGCGGTGTTTTGGGGACTTATCAAACCGGTATCTCACTGAGAGATTTATAAGCGCTTTGTGGCGAGCCCAGACAGTCATAGTAATGGTCTCTAGTGACAAAAATTTTAATTCAAATGTTAAAATTGGAGCAACATTAAGGTAAACTTTGGAATTTAAGCTTGAGTTGTATATCTCCATAGGTTTTTTTCAAATCTTAGTTGGCCATGCTAGGTTGTGCAATTCTCACCTTTCTCTACATAATCAGCCTATGCTTTATTCAGGGGATTTAATTGCGGTGTCCTAATTAAATCACCATAACTCCCACCGCAGTTAGTTTCCACAGATCAAGATGTTGCTGGGCACTAAAATATAACTTTGGGCTAATGCTGGTTTAAATAGAAGCTTAAATACTCAGAAGGCATCTACAATCAAGCAATTTCTTTTTTATTTGGCTCAGACACACAGAGAGAAGAAAAATGCTGCTACAGCTAATTATCTGTAAAAGAAAGTTTTTTGTTACCAATAAAATGTATGCCCTTGACCAACAATCTTGAAGGCATCAGTGCTTTTGCAGGCACCTTGTGGTTTGGCTGTTTACTCCCTGCTTCTACTATCTTTCCTGGCATTGTGTAATCAGAGATTCATCTCTGTCCGTGTCCCACAGTTACGTACTGAGATTTTAGCTGCTTAACTATGGAAGGGCAAAAATGTGGTTTCAATTGTTTATGATCCATACTTATATACTTCCATACAGCTCACCCATGTTTCCTGCATAAAATATCTGTGCATCAAAAATGCTCAGCATATTCTTCATCATTCTCAACTTTTAAGCTGCCACAAATGCATTTGACTTATGCCACACCAATCTGTGTGATCCATATATGATGGGGTTTTCTGTTCTACACTGCATGATTCAAAGGATTCTTTTTGCTATTTAAGTTAGTCATCTGCTTTGAAAGCCAATGGAAATGTCTTTTGCGATTTATTTATGTTTCAGAACTTATTTTTAGGATATTTAGTTTTTTGTTTGTTTGTTTGTTTTTTTTTTTTACCAAAATACAATGATAAGTGTCTTTTAAAAATGCTCCATTGCTGGAGGTCCCAAAGTTCACCAAAGAGGACCCAACTCATTGGTCCTGTCCTCAGTGTTTTACGAAATGGCAGCAGAGACAGATTAAAACATAATTACAGGACTAAAACGTCTTTATTTTTGTTGTTACCTTGACATTTGCTTGTGACAAATACTGTGCACCATTAAAAAATAGCACAGGTCATTCCCCAGAGACTGCCTGGCAGTGCAACCCTATATGCCCATCCCTGCTTTCATAATGGCATGAGACAACTCATTTTTAAAGGCACTTATTTTCAAGTAGTGACAGAGTGACGGTGCCACAGCGAAAGAGTAATGTTTGCTGGGCAGATGCCAGGAATGAGGATTGGGTTGTGCAACTAGAGAGCCAGAAAAGCTGTTCAAGAATGCGAGGTCTTCTCATTTGTATTTAAAGATAGAGACGGCATATGCTGTATGCTTACAGCTTCTAATTTCAGATATCTTCAGCTAGGTCCATCCACGCGGTCAAGGTTTTGTTGTGCCACTTGCTCATATTATGGACGTCTGTTTGAAGGAGGAAGACTAGGCTTTGTAATAATCACACTTTGGAAAGATAAAGAAAAATGGCCACAGTGGCTTGTGAAAGCTATGCTGGCTATCTTCTGATAAACAAATTGTATTTTCTGTGCTGGTTTTTATATCGTCCCTACCAATAGATTGTATCTATCTCAGATATTTCCAAGGCTGAAAGCAAATGACAGAAGGTCCCATAACTGGCGCTCAATATATGATGGGGAAGGATATTAATGTTTGTCTGTAAGACTGTGCAAGATAAATGTCACATTACAGACAGAAGAAAGTGTCAAAAATAATTTAGCTTACATCACATAAACATGGCATTTTACCAGGACTGTGAAGTACACTTTTAGAAATGTATCTAAACCAGGGGTTGGCAATCCTGGTCCTCGAGGGCCAGTGTCCTGCAACTCTTAGATGTCTCCCTGATCCAACACGCTTGAATCCAATAGCTGAATCACCTCCTAAGGGCAGTCAGGTTCTCCAGAATCCTGCTAAAAACCTCATTAATTGACTCAGGTTTGTTGAAGTTGAGGCACATCTAAAAGTTGCAGGAGTCTGGCCCTCGAGGCCTGCACCCCTGGTCTAAACTATTTAGTCTGGTATAGAACTCCATTTTATCCAAAGGAAAAAAAGAAAACTAAAAACAATTTTACCATTCCTGCTGTTTAAAGTCCTTTCCATACAGTTCACTGGTTAATACAGTACTGAAGTAACCAGAGTTTCTCGCTATATCAAGCATAACGTAAGAATAAACGACTCATTCTCCACTTGTTGCTGCTCAATGCTTGTCAGTAGCTTGAAAAAATGCCTACTACACTCATCCCTTATAGGAGAAGGAAGAGTAATATCTCAAAAAAAATGCCCTTGCTAAATTAGAGTATTTGATACGAACATATAATTTGTTCCAAGTTAGCCAACGGTTTTCTGACATACCCTTCCTGTGATGTCAAGGGCTGATAATGTTCATCTTGGAGTAACTGGAGTTTTCTCTTGGTATATCAAGCCTAGAGTGGCAGAGTATAATGTATAATAACACAGTCCTCCCCCCCTCATGTTACTATAAATTGCTGGTTTGCTTAATGAAAGAAAACTCTCTCTTTAGGTTTTTCCTTCCTTAAAAAAAGGTGGGGAAATTTTAAGTGTTTAAAAAAATCTTTGCTTTTTTAAAGTTCTCAAGCAGCTAACAGTGAACTAGCTACGTTAACAGATAGCTTGACTAACGGACACATCAATAGTTTGCCATACTCCCCTCTGGTAATGTATAAATAGCAACATTATCAAAGATTGTAGTATTCTGTACATTAGGCAGTTTAAAATTACATAATGAATGTTTTTTATTAGTTCAATCCTGTAAGCTTGTAATATTTTTGATAACAGTATTACCATTGTCTGCATATTGCCACTGGATCATGATTAAAGCTTTTGCTTATAATACCATGTCACCTTGAAGTAATGGTATTTTTACTGAAAGTTATTAATGGGTGAATCCAATGGGTGAAACCATTTTCTGATTTCTGCGAGTTTTCGCAGTACAATATTTAAGCTTACCCGAGTCTGTGAAAGTGATTTAAAACAGCAAAGCTGACAGATTGTCTTGCAGAAAAAGTGTCTCTTCAACCTACTAGAGCAACTGTGCTCTCAGCTTGCCTAACGATTTTATACAAAGACGTTTAAAAACTTTTTTCTGCAAAACATTTTTTTTTTTTTTGGTGGGCTGTGGGAGGTGTTATGTGTGTGTGTTTATGTACAGAGCAACTGGGATCTTTGCTGCCATGGCAACAAACCACATGACTAGGTGTATTAGATTGCCTCGGACAGTGTGCAATGAGCCTTGGTGTGAGCACTCTCTCTGCAGCTCTGCTCCGTTTCAAAGTCTTGTTCCTGTCTAACTTTTAATCATTTCTGATAGGCATTGTTGTGAGACTTACTTCACGAGCAGATTTCCTTAAAATGCTTGTGAGGGTCAGATTGTAAGATCTGTTTACTTACTGTAGGACTGTGGAGCAGGTGGAGCTGTCGAACTACTTCAGCCCCTTTAAATGGAACAACTTTATCCTGCCACATATACCACAACTCCTGGCAAAACTAAAAAGTCAATCTGTCAAGAGCATTTGTGTAGTTTAATTGTGTAAAAAAAATTTAAAAGTTAAGCGCACATTTATTTAGCATCTAAAACTGTTGATTTTAACAGATGAACATTGCAAAAAAAAAAACTTAGAAAATGGTGCTTTATGGGTTTTTACCTGGTGGGTTTTGATATTAGCTATATGGACAGTTACTCAGGGAGGCAATAGACAGAGTGACTGTGGAGCCTTTAGGAAAAATAAAAACATAATGTATCTGTCAGTATTGCCTTGAAAAGGTTTTCTATTGCTTTAATGCTTGTCAAGTCAATAAGCACTTGTTGTTGGCACTCCAACTTGCTGTTGGGTCAAAGACTAAACTAAACTCCTAAAGGTCTGAGATTGATGTCATATGCAACTTACCAGATATGTGTCAGAATATCTTTATAGATTTGCTTATTGTGCTGATTTTTAGTTCAGTTGATTCGACTCTGTGATAGAACATTAATCAAGCACAGCTTAATGAGCAAAATATCAATGACCTCTCTTGGCAACTGTTATTAAGTTGTACATTTTAGACAGCAAGCAAATATTTTGTTCTTGAAGTTTATGTGTTAGAATAAGAGGAAATTAAGAAAACGTAAGAATTTGAAACCGTTTAACAAAGGTCAGGTAGATCAGAGTATCTTCACAAATGCAACCACAGTGCAGAATCCCCAGTCTGCAGTGTTAGTAGACAATGGTGAACAGACAGTCTTGGTGGTGGCTAAAGTTCACTGATGCATGTGGGGATTGAAGACTTGGCCATGTGGCACTGTCCAATAAATGAGCTACTGTAGCTCAACCTAATGCTGGCTATAATAGAAAGGTCTCAGAATACCTTGTGAATTGCAGAATTTAGGACCCAGGCTTTTCACAACGTTATGCTGAATCTGTATTGAAATCTACCAGTAGACGTTAAGAGTAAAACGCTACTTTTCTTTGTCTAAAATTAAAGAAGCTTTATGTTTGTTTCCAGTTGACATTTTGGACAGTGAATTGCCCAACATCTTATTTATTATTTGGTGAGTAAGTAATCACTCTGCTACTGTGAAGAACAATATCTGTCAGTCAACAATATCTCTCCGTACACAAGCAGGAATAACATTTTGGCCAACATGGGCACCCTGACTAGTACAAACTGCAGAGCACTGTGTATTCTGACACCTACCTTTCTAAAGCATCATTAACTATTTGAGCAGTTTGATGTACATGAGTTAATCTGTTTGATCAGATCGCATGTTCAGGCCTTCACTCCCTTAGGCCGTGAATTAGCATTGACCGCCATGACCCTGTTGTCTGTTGTCCTTTCACGACCATTTCTTCCTTTGATCAGTTGTAGCTAATAATGTTCACTGCACACTCTGAACGCCTCACAAAAGTAGCAATTTTGAAGACGCGATGACTTGATCACAATTTAGCCCATGCTTGCTTCTTTTAAAACCTTATGCTTGCCCACATTTAGACCCTTTAACACGTCAGCCATGAGGACACGATGTTCACTTGGTGCTTAATATATCCCGCCCATAGACAGGTGCCATGGTGAATAAATTATCACGGTTGTTCAGTGTTCAACTGTTTAGTTAAATGCTGTAAAGCTGAAAGTGTAATGATTCTGGCATTACTTTCTCTTCCTTTGAGCAGAATGATTGAAGATTGCGGGCGGAGGGGTGACAACATGGCAGACAGAAGGCAGCTGTATGTCGAGATGAGTAAGTGCTCAGGGCCACAGTTCAATGTGATGGATGGTGGACTGTTTTATGCTCTGACCGTAAAAACTGCATTTTTCTTTATATGTTTTGAGTAAGGCAAATATGAAGATCAAAAGTTTTTGCTGATGTCAACCAGACTTGATCCAGTTGCTGAAATTTTAATGTAGATAATTATGGTGTGTACGATTGAACCGAGTGACATAGAGCTCATTATTGTAGGGTATGTGTTTTTGACATCTTTTTAAAGGTTCATTGTAGCATTGTATGCATCCATTAGTTATATTTGCTCATCGTTTCAGTGTACTGGGGCTCTGATACAACCTAATCAGGTCATTTCACTCAATAGAGGCATTGAAAGCTTGTTTCTATAACAAGATGCCAAGTAGAACATCAAGAAAAGAACATGTCTACATTATAATAGTGGTCCATACAAAAGCTATTGCATTGTTTGAAAAATTGTTTGTAAGATGAGCCCAATAACACCCATATTAATTATTTTATGTTTTGTAAATTACCCAGAACATGAAATTGCTAGTTTCTGTAAAAACTAGGAGCAGATTTACAAAACATGCTAAATGTGTACAAACCACAGGTTGTTCCTTCTTCTAATTCTCAAACTACGTGACAACTTTTACAACAATTTTATTAAATACATGTAGTACAACTTAAAAAAGTTTCAGGAAATGATTACATGTTATGTTAGATATGCTAACATATGCTTAAAGCTAAATGCATGCCATGCAAACCAGAATGTAGTCCTCCTTCTGGTCTTAAACTACATGTACAGATCCCACTTGGGTTTGTAAGTGAGGAGAGGAAGTTTATGACCTGATGCTAGAAATTGCTTACATCTACTAGATTTCAGTTTTCAACTGCATGTTTAGTTAATGTGGTGCAGAAAAAAGCAGAATAGCAGATCAGCTTGCAGGACTTTACCTGAAGTGAGCTTGAAAGGATTTTTTTTTTTATCTTTGTCTAATGCATCTTAAAAGCAATTAATTGAACTGTTTGCTAAGCAGCTTTAGGTTTCACTACGGTTTACACACACAGAGGCTTCACCTCACTGAATTTTGAGTTCAGTTATAATTTCATTGTAAAAATAAAACCATCTCCTTTTCAGGGGCACAGGATTTGGATTCAATACGATTATCAACATACAGAACAGCCTGCAAACTCCGATTTGTGCAGAAGAAATGCAACTGTGAGTCTGATGTAGAACACATTTAACATTTAACCTTATCCCCTGCTAGCTGTCAACAAATACGGCTCTTTCCCTTACGGCTCTGTTTCCAGTGCATTTGGTTGATATTTGGAACGTCATTGAAGCTTTCCGAGAAAATGGTCTGAACACCATGGACCTCAATTCTGAGCTGGCTGTGGCTCGTCTGGAAGTGGTACTTTCCACCTTGTTCTTCCAACTTAACAAACGAATGCCAACCACTCACCAGATCAACATAGAGCAGTCCGTCGGCCTGCTACTCAACTTCCTGCTGGCAGCCTACGACCCGTGAGTAACAAGTCACGTGACAGTCCAGCTGTCAAAGTACAATTTCAAATTCAAGACTTCTGACTTCAGCAAAGGAAGTGCATTGGAAACTGTTCTCCAAATGTCACTGTTTTTTGTCACTTCATATGACAAAAGTGTTATGATTAAATTTTTGTATTTTATGTTTATTTTAGGGAAGGCCATGGCAAGATATCTGTCTTTGTTGTGAAGATGGCGCTTGCCTCGATCTGCGGAGGGAAGATTCTGGATAAATTAAGATGTAAGAAAATCATAGTACATGTAATTGTGAAAAATGATATTATAATCGTCCATTTTTCCAGTAATAAATTAACATAATGAATTTATAAATAGTTCATGGTGTCAGTAATGGGCTGTTTTAGAATTATTAACACAAGTTTGTTTGTTTTTTTCTAGGTGCACTTTCTACATCTTTGTCTGTTTAGTGTGCAGTTTTCGCATTACTTTCCTTCTCCATGTGTTCAACAGAAGTCATTATTCATTTTGTCATATCTTAGGCTTTATTACATAATGCACAAAATCTGTGGGAGTTGCAGCTTGTAAGAAAAAATGAGAGGGGTGGGTGTATCATTATAACTGCTTTACTTTGATTTGTTTACAGACCCAAGTGGGATAATTGTATTGTATGATTCTGCAATTAGCCAACTGCAGCGGCAACTGACAATTAGTTGAATTAATTAATATTGTGTTTCCCCCTCATTGCTCCCAGATATATTTTCACAGATATCGGATTCTGCTGGAGTAATGGTGCACTCGCAGTTTGACCAATTTCTGCGAGAGGTTCTCAAATTGCCGATGGCCGTGTTTGAGGGACCTTCTTTTGGTTACACTGAGCAAGCTGCACGAGCATGCTTCACTCAGCAGGTAAGGGTTCGTTCATCACTTAATGTACTAATGTAATGTTCTTGCAAACATATGCATACCCACTGAATGTTTGCAGATTTTGTCAATGTATTTGATGTAACCAACAAATTAGAGGAGAATTTATCAGAAGAAGGAAATTGACATGTGCCTTTCAAAAACTTTTACACAGGAACTGTCTGGAGTTTGGTGCATGCATTTGTGGTCAGCCATGGACCTCTTGTTTGCTTCTCTGATTATTGTTCTCCTCTCAGTTTAACGTTTTGTGTTTTATTTTATTTTGTGCTATCAAAGTAAAAAGGGTTGTATACAAATGCACACAACCCTGTTGGAGTTCTAATAGGAAAATAAAATAAAAAAAAGACGTTTATCCTTTTTGTTGAATTTCATAATTATGGCCTAATCTATGTTGGTGTGTCAGGTTAAATCCCTCCAAAAAGACATTTAGTTGTAGTGTGGCAAATTTGAAAAGTTCACTACTTGTGAATACTGCTGCGAGGCGCTGTCTCAGCATTGGCACGCTGTAGATAATTCCTTTGCTCTCCTTTGCTCTGAACGTCAACAGAAAAAGGTCTCCCTCAACACATTCCTTGATACGCTGATGTCAGACCCGCCCCCTCAGTGTTTGGTGTGGCTACCTCTCATGCATCGGCTTGCCAACGTTGAGAACGGTAAGAAACGTTCCGGCAATGTAGCTGGGAAGCTTTTAGGCCTGAGGAATATTTAAAGTTCGGCTTTGCATCACAGCCGCGTAATTAATCAAGCAAACACGCCGTGAAGCGAAGCGCTCACTACAGGGACATTACATGCACTGTATGAGTAAGAATGTGTGTGTTTATCTGCGATGGAGTCATCATCACAAGCAACCTCCATGTGAACAGAAGAGACACTTTGTCATGGGCACACATGCACACTGTGCCATGTGTGTAATTGCTTAAACCGAGCGGATTCAACAAAGCTTGCTCGGTGTCTTCGTGCATCTCTCTTGAAATTAATAAAAATGAATCCTATTTTCTGTGCGGTGTGCAAAATATCACAATTATTGTCTCATCATTTTTTTTTCCTGTTTTTGTGTTTGTGTGTTTTGTCATGGTGGTGTGCGTGTGTGTGCATGCGTCTGGCTCCTCCTCTCCTCCCTGCAGTGTTTCACCCGGTCGAGTGCTCCTACTGCCATACTGAGAGTATGATGGGCTTCCGCTACCGCTGC
The DNA here is from genome assembly GCA_033032245.1 of Poecilia picta. Taxonomy (NCBI): domain Eukaryota; kingdom Metazoa; phylum Chordata; class Actinopteri; order Cyprinodontiformes; family Poeciliidae; genus Poecilia; species Poecilia picta. Next base: position 15,237,316 of record CM065369.1, on the reverse strand, counting down.
CAGCAATGTCATAATTACCAGCTCTGTCAGGACTGCTTCTGGAGGGGGCATGCCAGCGGTTCCCATAGCAACCAGCACCAAATGAAGGAGTATACGTCATGGGTAAGGAAAGGAAAGGGGAGGGGGGGAGTGAGCTAGCTAAGGAAGGTGTGTCTGCATCGAACCATTCAGTGAGGCTATTTTTGTTCTGCTTCACTTCTTTGCAAGGAGGCAGGTGACAATATCACCCTGCTCATGTCATGTTTTTTTAAAAGATACCTGTTTTTCTACTAGAAATCCCCAGCTAAGAAGTTAACCCATGTCCTCAGTAAGTCACTGAGCTGTGCCTCCAGCAGAGAGCCCCTGCACCCCATGTTCCCCGATATGCCAGAGAAACCTCTCAACCTAGCTCATGTTGTGTAAGTTAATTTCCTGTTTTTTTTTTTTGTTATTTTTTTAAATAATATTTGCTAAACCAGATCAATGCCAGAGAGATCCCCAGTCTTCAACTTCAGTTTGATTTTTATCCCTTAACTGATAATGATCCTTTAGGTGCCTTAAAGTCTAACGTGAATCTGGACAATCTCCAGGGTCATTTGATCAATGCAGTTTAATTGTTCTACTCTGTAACACAGTTTCCACCTTTTTATCTGATTAGTCGACCTAATGGCACAATCATAAAAGGTCAATAGGCCTCACCACAGTCAGAAACCTTAAGATTTTTCTCATCAAAATGTTGCGCCACCTCTGAAACGTAGAAAATAGACACAAGGATTCTAAGCATTCAAGCCTATTAAATTTACCTTTTACATGTTTTGCTCGTTTCTTCCTAATTCTTAACTTTCAGACAAAGGTCACATCTGTAATAGTGTTACTGATCAAGTAGTTGCTCTGTGAGTTGACGCATTTTGCCCACATTTAAATTAAGTGTTTCGCAACATTTTGGGAAAAATCCACTCGGCTTCATTCATTTATATGTAAACTATGTCCAAAGTACAATGCCTCAACTTAAACTTTCTGTGACAAACTGTTTCAATCTGCTGAGAACTACGGGGAATTATGTGGTGTTCATCACCAAACTGGTTCCAATTCTTACCAAATAATGTAAAATCTGGTGTCAAAACTTTAACGCAAACGTTTCAGTTTTGAACCACGACAAAAACTTTAATCTTGTATTGTTGACCTGGTCAGATTGTAATAAATTGTTCTTTTCTCTGTTCTTTACTTCCTTCACACTAGAGACACGTGGTGAGTTTGTGTTAATTCCATTTTCACTTTGTCCTGTCACACTCGTCATCTGTCAGATCATTTACTGACATTCACAGTCGCAAACTTGTGCCAGTTGATTCCTTCCATGCATGACGCATAACTAATCGTATTTGTTGTCATATTCCTGTACATGCATAGAAATGGAAATCAGAGAAATATAGTCAAAAGGAAATCTACAAGACTTAAATGGGATTCTTTTAAAGATCCAACAACTGTTTGCTGTTTGCTTTCTTGTGACTGGATTAGAAAAAACTTTAATTTCTCACGCAGGCCACCAAGACCAGTAAATATAACCAACGACTACTCACTGTCCCACTCCATGCCTACATCAGGGAACCCTTACTCCACCAAAAAGTGAGTACGATCCCGCCAACAATGGTTGTCCTGGATTTTACAACAGATCTTTTCAGTGTGCCCCGTTCCCTAAAGGCCCTGTGACCCACACAATCTTTTGTGTCCATTCCTTTATTTGCCACACTGTGTGCGTGTGTGTGTTTGTGTGTGCAAACACTTGTTGTGGGTCCTAAAGCTGAATGTAAATGGCTTGCCTTACAGCCAGAATAATGATGCTGGCCAAAAAAAGTCTCGGTTTGGGGTTGCTCCACAGCTGTTAAAAGGGAAAGGGTAAGTGATGTATAGGCCTTACTGCTGCAGATGCATGTGCAAACTAATGCAGAGCAAAAATGTAGGACATAGTCTAAAGTGTCTCTGTCAGCAAAACAGTGTCAGTTCATTTAACACAGAGGGGTTTACTCAATTGTTCTCAAGAGGGTGTTTCGTGAAAATCATTTTCCATCAGCCCCCTGCATTCACACAAGAATAAGAAATACTAAGTGCTATCTCTTAATATGTTGATGTTGCAAATTGCATTGTCAGTTGCTTTGAAAGATAAAAAAAATATTTTTGCAGTTTATTTTTAAATTATAAACCGTTTGAGCTCCTCTGCACATGCATGTAAAAGACTGGGATTATTTTACCTTCCATAGCTCAACCCTAAAAACACAAAGATAAAGTGTTGTATTGCTTGGGCTATTAGCAGAGCAGAACATTTGACTGAATAGATTATAATGTGCAGACATTTTGATAGTTAACGCCAAGATACCACCTATTGTGTGTGAGAAGAATAGTCAAACTTATAGACACCTTTACAAAAGACAAGTAATATGACTAATATTTTAAAAATTAGTTGGCACATTTGCTAGATTTTATAAAAGCGAGTAACCAGCTAGGACTTTTAACAATGTTGCTTATAATTTAAGCCTTTGCTTCTTAACACTGAGCCAAAGGAAAGGAGTTCAGTGACTCTCCAGTGAGTGAGTTCTGATGCTTTGGCAGAGTTTCAATTCTTAACAGGAGTGACATGCTGTGGATTTTGAGACATAATGTTACTATTACATGTTCAACATCCACTAAAGGCATTCTGTAGATGAAGTCCAGTTTTTTTTTTTCTTTTTTTATCTTGAAGTAAAACTGATTTGCAATTTTGTTTAGGTCCAGTTAAAGATAAACAATAACAGACAATAAAGTGAAAAAAACAAAGTAATGTTTTGGTTTCCAAATCACATAATTTCACAATGCGCAAAGGTTTTAAATATTTAATTAATAAATTACCTAAATTCTTCAGGTTTATAACAACAGGACAACCAGCTTGCCAACTGTAATTTTAAAACTGAGCAATCTTAAAATGTGTGATTATCTGTTTTCTCCAACTATAAATAATTACTGACTGCCTGTTTGGTTGTTTTTATTGTTACGAGGAAAAACGTCCTACTTTTGGCCAGCTGACCAATAGAGTACAGCAACAACTAGGACAAGCGGCAGCATCGCATTATTCAGTACAACACAACATTAAGCGTAATTGATTATACTAACACTCATTTTAATCTGTGATTTAAAAAAAAAAGAAAAGCAAAACAAATACTACTGTAATGGAAGAGTTTTCCGAATGTGAAGGGAAAATATTGTATAATATTGTATACACGGAATAAGAAATGTTAGGTTCAAATATTGGCTCAGAAGATGTTATTTGTTCCCATCTCCATCTTTCTCTTCGCTGGATAGAAATCGGCTTTTCTGCTCAGAACGGCTGTTCTGTCTGTGGTGGCTTGTTGAAGGAGTCGGTGGCCCATGTTTTTTTTATGTCTTGGAGATTCCTTTCATTTGATTCAGAAGCAAATTATCAATGGGATAGAACTGAATCCTTTCAGGTTAAGGCTAAGCCTTCCTTCCCGGTTTATTTTGCCTTTCTCTCTGTGTGTTTCTGTTCTTTGTCTGAGTCAGCACACATGCCTACTGGAGATAACGGCTTCCAGGACACATCAAAAGCTGATTTAAGCAGCCAGATGCAGACTTTGGGAAACATTTAGCCACATCACATTACACAACCAATAAGAAAAGTGTTTTTTTATATGCCCAAAGCAGATGATATAATGTAGACAGACAAACATGACTTAATTTACTTAACAGGAAATTCTGAAGGGACCTAACGATGAACAATTAGAGTAGGGGTTTTCAAATCCAGGTCTCAAGTGTTGGTGTTCTGCAACTTTTAAATGTGACCCTGGGCTAACACATCTGAGTCAAATGGCTGAATTACCTCCAGAGTCTCTTAATGATCTCATTATTTGACTCTGGTGTGTTGACACAGACACGCATCTAAAAGTAGCAGGACACAGGCCCTGGAGATCTGGATTTGAAGACTCGCGATTTTGAATGTTGTCAGCTGAATAAAGGTTGATAATAAAGATTGTCAGCCTCAGCTCCACCAGCTGTTCTGCCTCTCTAGTCCCTCACACCGAGGCAGTTCCTCGTTTCGTGGTGCGATCGAGACGTCTTGGCGGTTCTTTTCTCTTGTTTCAGAACTAAATTGGAAAGCGTTTAAAGTTTATAATCTCTTTTGATAAAACAGGTACAGTCTCTACTCCACAAAAACACAACAAATAAAGCTTGTCTGAACTTTAAAAGGTACATAGATTAAATTGTAAACTATCAGGTACAATGAACCAAAACAAATTGCAACTGAGTTTATACCAAGTTGATGTTGCTTAATGCATCTGGTTTGTTGTGTTTGGTCACATGTTTGCCTTTCTTCTGAATCAGCATTAGGCTCGTACAATTTAGGAAAGTGTTCAACATTTTATTAGATAGCCATTGACAAGAAAATAGGTTATGTAACCTTGTTTTTATATACCCTTAGGTTTTTGTTTTTGTTAAAGAGACTGTTTCAAGCTGTTCTAGATAAAGACTACTGTCTGGGAGCTGATGTTAAGGTCTGACACACGCAGTGATATATTATAAGCTGGAATAGACCAGAAGGCATTAATTTCCCAAACTCATTGACTTCACGGCTTTAGGGTCATTGTTATGTGGTTTAACAATCTAAAGATCATCAGTGGAAAATATTATTTTAGCTCAGTCTAATGTAATGTTGAAGACCTTTACCCCAAGCGTTGGTCATAGTGTACGTATCTATGTATTTGAGCATTTTACAAACTTTCTTTAATTTCTATTATTGGCTGTTGAAATAAAATCATCTACATAAGAGATACTTTGAGCCACAGTACTTTTGCAGTCATTCAGAGAATCATCATGACATGTGTGTGTGATTCCACTGATGTTACATTAGCTGCTGTTTGGCAATGTATTAAGTTCCCAACAAGGAGATTTACATGGTGGTTAGAGGAGAGAGTCTGCTATTTACTTTAAATACCCTCATGTTCTATGTATTTCTAATCACTGCACAGTAATAACATAGAAAAAGAATTTAGAAAAATATTTACTAAGAAAATAGTTATCTGAAAAGACTAACTTCCTAGAGGAAGCTATAGCTAGCTACTACATGCTAGCTATAGAGCTAGTAGCTAGTAGTACTACATGCTAGCTATAGAGCTAGTAGCTATAGAGCTAGTAGCTATAGAGCTAGCATGTAGTAGCTCATAGAGCAGTTGTAAAAAAAATCAGTTAGCTTCAGTAGCCAAATCAAAAGGCTGCATGTTTGACATATTTCACCAATATATAGTCAAATATTTTTTTTAGTTCAGCAGTTCAGCTTTTAGACATTTTGTTGTTACCGGGCATGTCTTTAATTGTGCTTCTAGCCTCCATTTGTAGTGGCTCTCCCAAATATAATATGGCTTTGTTTATCTCTAGTCATCCATGAATAGTTGTTTTTCAGCCAATCTCCTCCCCTCCTTTGTTGTGTGCTTTTCTGCCTAGGTTTCCTCCAGCCCCTCACCCTGCACCCCTCCCCACACTCGCCCTCTTGTTGTCACCTGTGTAACATAATGTTTTATGTTTTGTGAAACCCTGCACTGTTCTAGGTTAAAGTACAACCTCGACGTTGCCGATAGACTTGCTGACGAGCATGTTCTAATTGGCCTCTATGTGAATCTGCTCCAAAACAGCCCCAGATCATGGTTAGTCAGTGGGCAAAGTGTTGTTCTGCTGACCTCTCATCTCACAGCCTTTGCTTTTAACCTGAAGTGCTTCTGAGCGTGTCACACTCCTAACAACGCATGATGTCAAGCAGTTTGAAATTTCCGTTTCTGTCGTCAGCGAGCCAAAACATGACTTTGTGAATGTTCCATTTCACAAACTTTCTGGTTTATTAGTTGTTGCCGAATTAAGTTTGTGAAAAGGGGGGAAAAAAAACCCCGCATTAAATTAACTACATATTCAAATGCCTAAGAAAGACAATTGATCAAGAAAGCACGTAAATAATTTTGGTGAGTTTGGTCTGGAAAACGTCTTGTCACTGAAGCATTTGTTTAATAACATTTATGTGCAAGCTGTTCTTTTGTTGTAACACTGTAAATATTCTCTCTGGTATGATGCCCTCTTTGTGTCGTAGTGTTTTATACAGTATATAGTGCCTTCCAAAAAATCCATAGCATATTTAGTCAAATAAAACACAAAGCTGTTGTGATAAATGAACAGAAAGTAGGGCACACCTGTGAAGTGACAGGATAAGCATCCATGATTTTCAATTTATTATTTTTATTTATTTATATTTTTTGAATAAAAATCTGAAAGTATGGAGTCCAAATGTGTTCCATGTCCAAGCATGCAACATACTGAAGACATAAAGTAGAGTTTTGATGGGTGGCACAACTGAAGGCTACCAAGACGTTGTCTTCTAGCTATAGCAGCAGGCTGCACAAGCAGAACATTAGTCAACGAAGCATTCAAGAGGCCCATGGTAACTGTTAAGAAGTGCAGAAACAGCTTAGGTGGTAGAATATGTTGACATGACAAATGTTAGCCCAGATTTACAAATCCCCCGTCCTCTGTTGGAGAGGGGCAACAAAAGCCGCTGCTGGAAGAAAACTATAAAAATTCACATTTAAAATCTGCCACTTAAGTTTTTGAGTATCACAAATATGTGGAAGAAAATTGCTGCTTATATAAATATTAACTTTTTTCTCCTAAACCCATAGTTCTATTTAATAATGAAAGTTTTCACTCTATTGTACAGCATCCAGACGGTGGTGGCAGGATCATATTTCAGTTATGCTTCTCTTCAACAGGAGGAAAGTAATATTTCTGAACTACAAAGATGTACTCTAAAAGACTTATAACTGTTATTGCGGCAAAAGGTGGTTTTACAAAGTGATATATTAGAGAGGATGAGTACAAATGCACTCCACACTTCTCAGATTTGTATTTGGAAAATAATGTTGAAGAGCATGTATCATTTTCTCCCTTTCATTCAACAGTTATGGGCGACTACCTCATATAATGAAACACATTTTACAGTTTGTGGTTGCAATGTGACAAGATGCGTAAAACTATTAATACTTCTGCAAGTACGTAAGTATTTCTATGTGTACGTGTGAATGTTAAACCGCATTTTCTGCTCTGGGGAATTTCTAACACAAAGCAATCAATGTTCTCATCTGCACATTCAAATAATACTTCAAATGCTTACTTTTTCATGTCTTTTGAATGCCTTAACTCATTTTGTGGACTGTGTGGAGCTGGCCTAACAACCTAATCAGACACTGTAAAGCAAAGCAATCCTCTTCCCTGTTTCTTCTGCATGTTTTTCTGCGTAGAGCTCCGCAGTATTAATTGTCATGTTGTGATTCTCTATTTTCCTCTTGAGCAGTTTGCTGGAAAGCAGTAACCATCAAGATGAGGAGCACAGTCTCATTGCTCGCTATGCTGCTAGACTGGCTGCTGATGCTACGGTGAGATATACCGTACAATATGATGTTTATTGCATGCAAATATTAGCGCATGTTTAATTGCTGTGTGGCGCAAAAAATAGCCTTGATGACACAAAGGGGTTAATATGTCCTGCTACTCCGTTTTCCAGTCTTTTCTGACATGGTAGTCATTTTATAGTAAACCGGAGTAGATTAGATGTATTGCTGATGACTTGACGCTTTACAGTCTTGTCTAAAATATGACATGAGTCAAAAGATGACATCACCCATGTAAAAGCTGCCTCCTGTGGCGTCTCTTGCTTGATTTCACCTGCAGGTTCAACAGCAGAGGGTCCCCATAGACCTCCCCTACTCTCTGGATGCCAACAAACAACAGAGGCAGCTCATTGCAGAGTTGGAGAGCAAAAACAGGTTAGAAATGACTGTCTTTATCAAATTGTTAAGACTATGTGCAAAACATCATTTGAACAAGGTTTTGTGTTCAGTTGGGCAGCTGACAAAAACAGTAACCATAGGACAGCTGGAATTTATTTATATATATATATATATATATATATATATATATATATATATATATATATATATATATATATATATATATATATATACAGTTATATATATATATATACAGTATATATAGAGAGAGAGAGAGAGAGAGATATGGACAGCTGGAATTTATACAGAATTTCACTCCCTGTAGTGCATACATTACCTTCTGAAATTTTAAATTATTTTTCTCCTTAGATAATAATCTCCTTCTCTTTCGTTGAAGAATTTTATTGTTTGCAATAAATTTTAGCATTTTCAACCTTTCATGTCTACTTCCATGGAATTCACTTATGCTTGTTGCATAGATGATCTTTATAGCAAAATGATTTTTTGTTTGTTTTTCTTTGTTTCTAATTTTAAAAAAAGTTTTATCAGAAAGATATTGTCACGTATATACATCAATATTCAGCTGCTGCAGATTAGATCAACATAATCATACAGATATGTTCCTCTGTTGCTGTTTTAATTTAAAGGTTGAGATTGAGTGTTTTTTTTGTTATCATGTATCCTCTTTGAAAAACAATGGAAATTATTTTTATGCTATATTAAGGTAATCACTTACAATATGTACATGGTTTTCACATTACAAATGAATGACGTATATGAGCTGTGCGAAGCTTTTAAACGAGAATATAGTGAAAAGGTCAGGTATAAATAATGAAACATTTTCTACAGTTGTATATTTAGGAGACTAATACTTGGCCAACGAGGTTGTCTGGATTCTAAGTCAATCTTTGTGATGATGTTAAATGGTGTTTGCAAGTCATAAGCCTGAAATGTTGCTGTTTTGCTCTGTGTTTAAAATATTTACAGACATAACTAAATCTTTCTTCTGGGAAAACAAAAAAAAAACTTTCTTGATCAACCTCCCCTGCATCCAGATCCAAAGCAAGTAGTCCATGAATATGGTTAAGCAGCTCTGCTCAGATTTTGGATACCACTAAACAGCTAAAAGATTATGTTGTTACTGAATGTTTCTGCTGCCCCCTACTGATGACAAGTAAAACACACTTGTTCAGTCACATTGTAGAGCTTTTATAAAGTGTTCAGCACAGAGACAAAATGCACATTGTGCTCCTTCAGAGCAGAAAATAATAAAGCTTTGCGTTTGTGCCGACCGCAGAGAAATCCTGCAGGAAATCCAGAGGCTGCGTCTTCAGCATGAGGAGGCTTCCCAGCCGCCACCAGACCGGGGCCAACAGAACCCCACCCTGCTCGCAGAGCTGCGACTTCTCAGGTAACTTCCTCAGTCAAACCAGCGCTTGCAAGAGAGGCACGGTTCCGCTGAGGAAGCTACAGAAACCATGCACAAGATGCAAATTAAGAGAACGTGTCGGCAACTGCAGATGTCGTCTTTTCACTCCTATTGGTCGAACATCGTGTTTTCTCACAACTCGTGTCTTTTGTTAGGCAACGCAAAGATGAGCTCGAACAAAGAATGTCTACTCTGCAGGAGAGTCGCAGGGAGCTCATGGTGCAGCTGGAGCAGCTAATGATGCTTCTCAAGGTACTACAGATGTTGCCTGTCATCTATTTGAGAGCACTGCAGTGTGGCCGAAAACAGAATGCAGTTTAGATGACTTTGTGTTCACTGGAGGAGTACTAACTGTATCCTGTGTCTTTTTCTAACTCAAGTGCTGAGTTCCTGTGCAAGTTGTGGTAAGACATGAGAAAATATAAAGGATTAAGGATCTTCCATGTCTAGAAAAGCATGGACAGCCTTTTAAGAAAAAAAGAAATATTCCCAGAATATATAGGCTCTCCCATCCAAAATGTATGAATGACTGAGTGTGGTGTAAAGTGCTTTGGAGTGCTCTGGACGATACAAGTATGGGCCATTTATCTTTTTTTTTTTTTTTTTTTACCATCACAGTATTTGTTTTTCACAGGTTCTCTCTTTAAAGCCTGACCACTGCAGAAATACCTGTTGTAATTTCACAGTAAAGTTTATTGCATATTGAATCTAGATGCTGATATTGTGCAATATGAATGAGTTGGTGTTGGCTTTATTTATTTATTTACTCTTTTGAAGTAGGTTTTGAGAACTGTCACAAACGATCATGTTGCCTTTTATAATAATTTCCCCAAACTATAGATATTAGATATTCCAGCATCCCAAAAATCAATGTGATGTTAAAAAAATCTCCAGCAGATACCTTCAACAAATACGATTCATATGCTCACATTGAGCCATATTATGTTAACTCTCTGCACCAAGGCATAATTTTCTCAAAAGCATAACATTTGATAACGAGTTGCACATTACAAACCATCAAACTTTTCATCACAATACGTAGCAACCTTTGTTCTAACAATCTGTGGCTTGGTTTCTTCCCACAAGAGTGCTGGAGCTCTTCAAAGCCCACATAAACCACTCCCTGCACTGGCTTAAGTGGAGAGCATATCAATCTAATTAGCCTTAAAGGATCAATGTTAATTCATTAAACTTGCATGAGGAAGCCACATGCTGGCCACAACTTTGTGGAAAAACAGATCAAATTATTTTTAAGGATCTAATTAGTGTTTTATAAATTTTAAATTATTGTTGTTTCCTTTTTTTAGCTAGAAGAAGATCAAAAACAAGCAAGTGTAAGTGAAAAATGTATTGCCTGGATGCCTGTGTGTGATGGATACATTTCTGCCCTGACGTTTTGATTTGTTTAGTTTTGCTTCAAGCAAAGTAGTTCCGTAATGTATCTGAGTCTAGGCATAAAGGGTTTTTATATTTTTATGTTGCCAACTTTAGTGTATTTAAGTTGTTGCTAAGTGATAGGGCAATTTGTAAAGCAAAAGAAAAAAACCCTGAAAAGTAAAGCCCCAGAGAGCCCGTACTTTGAAGAGTGTCTGTGAGCATGAATGTGGACTCCTGCCACAAATTCTCAAATGCATTTAAGACAGCTCTCTGATTGAACCATTCTAACACATGAATACCTTTATATGTAAATAGTTCTACTATAGCTGCTACAGGATTCCCGCAGTGACAGCCTGGTGTTCAGGGTGTTAGTTTTTCACCACTTATCTTAATGCATGTAAGCTAAAATGTTCAACTTTGTACTCACAACCAGGGAACCTTCTTCCACAGGTTTGCTGTGACCCGCTGTATGCATTGTGGAATATTTTACAAACTACTTCTTAAGTTGTTTTTTTTTCTACATTTGTGGATGGTTTGACAAATAAAATGACCTATTATTATATTTTCCCATCTGAGCTGGGGATCTCTGCAGCTCCTCCAGAGTAAGCACCTTCAAGTAATGGATTAGCACATTTCCTGAGATGCTGGGAGCTTGACTTGTTGTTTTATAACCTTACCCTGCTATTAACTTCTCCTAAACTTTATTTCTTACTTGTCTACTGGTTATTTGGTACTGATGATGCAGCTTGTTCAATAATATTTTCTAACAAACTTCCGTGGCCTTCATACAGCTGCATGAGATGGGGTAATGTAAATGTGGATTCTATTTACTGATTAGGTAACTTTGAAAGCACTTTGTTTGCACTGAAATTTATTTGAGCATATCGGAGAAAAGTGGAGTGATCACATATGAATGCCTCACTTTTCAGGCTTTTAGTTAAAAGAAAAAAGAAAATCTGCATAATTCTCCTTCCACTTCACAATTATGGTTTTGTGCTAATCCTAGCAACAACAAAAAAAATTCAAATGTAAATATTTTTGGTCTGACCTAACACTAAACACATCTTTATTGCTTCACATATCTTGCATGTGTGATATTTGCTTTGGTTCTTGCTTTTCAAAAACCTTAAATGAATAAAACCACAAAGAAGAATTGTTGAAAAATACTTGGTGTTGCTTTTTTTTAATTATTATTAAAGGTTTTCCTGCGACTATGTTGCGATTCAACCAGTTTTCTATAAGCACTGTGCCACAGCTTTGAAACACCCTGTATGCTCTGTAGACTCAGGGTCCCGGCTCTCCACGCTCCTCTCCCAGCCACACCATCAGCCGGCCGATCCCCACGCCGATCCACTCGGACTCTGCTGGCACCACTCCGACTCACACACCTCAGGACTCACTCATGGGCGTGGGAGGGGATGTTCAGGAGGCCTTCGCTCAGGGTAACATGGCGCAGCCTTCATTTTGCCTCTCGAATGCTCTGTGCTGTCACTTTTAAAACAATTTGGAATATTTTTTAAAGGTCCAAGGAGAAATTTGAGGAATGACCTTCTCATTGCTGCTGACTCCATAACCAGTACTATGTCATCGCTTGTGAAGGAGCTCAATTCAGGTAGAAGTAAATGGTATAGAAATAATTGATTTCCAAATAACGGCTTTTTAAAATCTGCTTCGTTCCACAGAAGGTGGTAGTGAGACAGAGAGCCTCTTGGATTCAGACTTTGGACAGTGTGACCTAATGGCTACGACTTCCTCAGATTTTTACTTCACTTATAAACCAAGGTATTTATCAGATACAGTAGCTATACTGGCTGAAGAATCTTTATATCATCAGGGCTTGAAAAGTGTTCTTTCTTGTATCAGATCTGCTAGAGCTGCAGAAGAAGAAAGTTTTGAAAACAATCTTGACCAGCAGCTAGAGGAGGAGCTCAAGTTGGAGGAGCTGGTAAAGCACAGACAAGAGACGGACAAAACGTGCTTGGTAAGTTCTGGCTTTAGATCATTTTGGCTTTGGGATGGCTAAGTTTGTTTTAACCAGCTTTATTGTTTCTCGGTTGTCCAGGTGACAATGCATCAGTGATTGTGGAAGTCCAGATGACTGGTAAGTTGTGTGGAAAGACTTCATCAGATTGAAGTGCTAAACTTCATGTTGTCAGAGGTCTGGAACTTAAAACAAATGTTTAATTTTCCTACCCAAAAAAGATTGTTTCCACTGCTGTGAGTGGTACATTTGAAAATGGCCATGCTTTTATATGCTAAGCTTAAATTTTATTTCCGTCTGAGGACCTTAGAAGACAGAAGTAGGAGGAAAAAAAATTAAAATTTTTCCACTACTTTTGTTGCATAGCAACCATTTCCTCCAAGAGATTGGGAATACTTTCCATTTACATACATCTAAGGTATCTTAAACATCATCAATATGATTTTGCAACATGTTTACATTTCTCTGCAGGTAAGCAACAATAGTAGAAGACACTGGAAGAAGCAACACTGGGCTGAAGACAGGCAGCATTGAAGACATGAAGAATTAAATCTGCGCTAAATCCAACCATAGAAATGCTACATTTATGTAAAGATATATTTTTTATCCAAGCACATATTTAAGGTAATACTGTGAGCTGGTGTGAAGAGATTAAATACTGAGCTTTCTATTACACCACAGGTGCCATAAAAACACAGTTATTTCCAAACTTTTGTTTAGTTTTCTTCTTTAGTTGTTTAGAAACCGTACACTGTAAGTACAAGGTGGTGAACCACTTTCTTTCAAAATCTCATGTTTTTGGACACAAGAGCCAAGCCTACATGTAAATTTCTCACCTGATTTTTAAGTCATAACACGAGAGTGCATAATGGTATAAACTGCTAACATCTGAAATATTTTTTATCTATTATTCTGGTCAAGATATGTGAACAAATTTATCACTATTTCATACATTTCTTACTGTTGCTACTTGTAAATGTATTTCTGTTCTTTTTGTGTGTTTAGTTTTTTTTTTTAAACAAGTGGATTATGTAAATGTTTTAGATGGTGAATCAGTAACAATGATGCACATTGCCTTAGCTGTCTTGCTTGACCTCCCATTGCAGTTCTTCTACAGTACTTGACAATGCAGCATCTAGCCTATATGCCAAAACACAACTACATTGATGCTGGTTGAGCTTAACCTCAATGAAACCGTGGTGTGGTTCTGCAAATTTAATCCTTGGTGAAGATGTTAACATGTATTCTAATAAATCTGGAATTTCTTTAAAAAAATATATTCTCACATTAAAACAATTGAAAAAAAAAAACAATAACAACAACAGATTGTTAATTTGGAGATATTTATTCTATGGAAAAGAAATTTCAAGTTAGAAAGTACCGTAATCATTTTGAACAAAATCACTTGTTACATAATTTTGGCCTCTACTGTATCTATTACTGTTCCTCTTTGCACAATGTCTCATTTATTGAGCATCTGTGGGGTTATCTTTCACTCCTCTGTTTTTCTTTCCAAATGTTTCTCTGAATGAATTAGGTCTTGTAAGGAGATGGACGCTTTAACAAGGTTGAGTTTGGTTCTGGCGAACCATTTCTGTGTGGATTTAGCCTTGTGTCTTGGATCGTCACACTACCAGAAGACCCAATGATGGCCCATTTGGCAAAAGCTAGCAAAGTTTTATTCAAACTGTCCTGGTATTTCAAAGAGTTTAGGATTGTACTCCAGGGACTTGGATACTTACAACATACTAGATCCCACAGCAACATAGGGGGCATGACATGCTTTACCTCGTATTCATTATCTGTGTCAATCCAGATCTAGATTAAGCAGTGCAAAATTACTAAAGCACAAGGTCACAGTTAAAGTTTTTTAGCGAATGGCACACACTTGTTTAAAAGGTAGAAATAGAAATTAGAAGAGAATTCTTTGGGTGCCATCAAGTATTTTCAAAATGGTTAGAATCAAATATTTATGTTAAGTTTTCTTTTACAGCCAAGGAATTGTTTGCATTAAAATCAAATTGTACTTTATTCACTATAAACTCAAATTATTTTTAGTGATGTACAAGTCAGAATTTAAATGAATGAAAGCTTAAAAATCAGCTACTGTTGGAAGGTTGAACACAGTTCAGATCTGGTTGAAATTGTATTGTGTTTGCAGTTTGGTAACAAACATGGATGATTATCTCACAGGAAGCTTCCAAAATAACAGAAATTTACTTTGTGTATTTGATCAAGACAGAAACCTATCTAATAACGCAAGACGTGTGTCCAAGACTGCACATTCCTTTTAGTAGTGTAGTCATTCTTGCTTTACGCCTGGCCTGCCGCTCTAAATAGTCTTTATTTTACTACACCGTCTGAAAGATGATTTGAAACAATTTGAACTGTGTAAAAAATGGAATCTATTTTCAGCCAGGTTAGAGTCCTGACGACCTAATATTTTTTACAGTGTTCATGTATTGATTGATTTTCAAGTTAATTTCCCATTTAAGCCATTTGTTTACCAAATTGTCTGCTGTCCTTCATCCACATTTTCTCCCCTTCAACTTGCTAGAGATTTAAGGTTTTATGGTTGGCATTAGTTGGGTTTCGGAAGCTTTAGAAAACTCAGCTGACTGAGAGCTGCACATGCACAGCTCTCAAGCTGACATAGTACCTTGTCAAAACAAACACTTAAAGGTGCCAGTTGTACCAGCACAAATCAATGAAGCAATCCAAACCAGTTTGTAGAAAAATCTTATAAAAGTTAGTGTTTTCACATAGAATTGCACTGTAGATGGAGATGCTACAAGAGGCAGACAAATTAATGTAGCACTATTAGGTAAATGAATTTAGCCAAGTATTAATCATAGATTACTCCTTTTCTCTGAGTCAATGTCATTACTCCCTCAAACCTCCACGTGGTTTGCACACCACCACAGGCTTTGTGAGTGTGCATGTAAAAATCTTTGCCCTGCCACCGTAAGAAAAATGGCAAACCCATTTAAAACCATAAATGTGTGAAATATATCTAGCTTGATTTATTTTTTCTTTTTCTTTTAACTTTCAAGCAAGTTCATAGCAGTAATTTTTGCATGGTGGTGATGCATAATAAAGTGTTGACACAATATCAAAATTTTTGCCTATGAACTCTCCTTTCTCCTTTTCCATTTCAGAATGGCACACTTCAATTGGCTCGGTTTGACTCCGCACATTTATTATCTGTCATAAATGCACCGTTGGCTACCCTCAACCTATTGTCTATAATTCATCACCAAGACTCACCATGGGAGGAAACATAAATGCAGTCATCTGAAACAGAATCTCATAGCTCTGTGAATATACTGAGTTGTTATCTTCATGACTTGGGCAGTAATAAAATGTACAATTAACATTTTTTCCTTTCTCATATTTCCCATTTGCAGTTTTTACAGAAGTGAACACGGTTAGTTCATATTCTTATTTTGCCCTTAACAAATACTTATCCCTATTACTTCGTTATCTTTCTCATTGTGTGATAATTGTTTAACCTTTCCACGTAGTCTCCACTTTGTCAGTTGTAAATCAGCCACAGCAGTTCCTTTTAAATCTTTCTTTGTCCACATTCAAGTGCAATACTGCCATCCAATGCTGACATAGGAGAAGTGCAGTTGTTTTAATGGCCGATTCTTTTGCAGTACTTTTTTTCTCTCTTTTTAACTCAAAGTATAACTTTTATGCTTTGCAATGACTTCCTTAAAATAGTTATAATGCACTACACTGGACCCTGCACTGTAGAAAAGCAGTTACGCTTTTTTATAAAGTTAGTTTTTCATGACGAGTCCATTTAAAGAAGTGTCAAGATTTCAATCATCAAAAGTTAACAAAAAATAATAATAATAATGACTAAATAAAAACACCAAACCTGGTTGGGACCTATTTCAGTGTTTTTCGTTGGTCATGGTAAGATCTAAACTCGCAGATATTAAAAATATATGTTTTGTGCATATTTCTTTGATTAAATTACCTTTATGTTCCGGCCACTTTTCCTCACATGGATGTAAATTATTAGACAACTGTACTGAATGCTTCATATTTCTTCTCTGACTGACATAAAATCTATTGATATTATGTGATGTAATAATAATAGTAATAATTTTGATATAACGTTATAATAGCTAGATATGGTTCTAATTTTTTTATTTGTTTTCTTTGAGATGTGCGTCTTATAGTAGTTTTATATGAAGGTACGGTGTTCATATTTGGCTTTAAACAAATACTCAAACTTTGTTAATTTAAACATTTTAAATATTACGCATTTGAATAAAAAAAATCAAATAAAAATTCTTCATAATATTTAAATCATAAGTTAGAACATTATTTATCAGTCGTTGTTTAAAGCTTTCTTTAATTAGCTGAGACCTTTTGCCCTGTACAGTGGTTTAATGCAATTTAGGTCTTTAATCTGCGTTGCTTTATAAATTAAAAAAGTATTTATTTTAAAGTGCTTTTTGTAAACGTTTTCTTATTAGCAAATATTTATATAAAAAAAAAATCAAAACGTGAGAAAGCGAGAAGACGGACGTTGTGAATGACCAACGCATGAGGACGCCATTGGCCGTCATAACAACAGATGTTATCTACGGACCAATCAGCTGTGACGCCGATGAAGCCCTATCCAATCAGTTTCCAGCTCTACGGTCTTCGTTTTTACGAGCCCTTGAGGGTGGGGCTGCTCAGCCGGAAAACTGCTTTCTGTTTTTTGACACATTGTAATCCGTGGATCGGAGTTAAGAGGTGAGTAAGATTTGCTATGTTGAATTATTTTTTTTAATCTGTGATTTGTTTTGATTCGCAGAGTGAGACGGGTTTTTTTGTATCCATAACGTGGTTATACGAGGTAGTAGCTGGTGCTTGTGGTGATGTTAGAGAGGGTCATATGTCGACTGTCACTGGTTTACAGTGAAGGCAACATTAGCATACAGTAACTTGGCTGTTAGTTGAACAAAATGTCCCGCTATCTCTTGAAATTATCTTTGGCCTAAGTATAAACCATCGCTCTTCCACTTGAATTGTTTTTGGCTTTTCCATACGTCGCTATTTTTGTTACAGTAAATTGAGTTAGCTTCATTCAACAGACTGACTTTAGCTGTTCCGGTGACACGTTTGCTTTAAAATCTGCAAATTAGCAGCGTTATCCTGCTTTTCCCTGGATAAATAACAATAGCGGAATGTATGTTATTAGCAGGAAACGGGAAGATTTAACGTCTTTGAGAAGTTTTCCTTAGCTTTACATTGATTTTTTTTTAAATTCCCCAGATGTGTACTGTGTGAACTCACTAGCCAACACATCTGTCCCCCCACCCGCCCTCCATCTACTCTGTTGCTTGAAGAGTGCTTTACACTCAAATCCACTCCGACTATATTTGCCTATGATTTTACTGTGTAAGATAAAGCTCAGACTGAAGTTAGCTCCTGCCATACAGAACTCAGTGATGATTGATTGCATCAGCATAACATGCAACCCTAATGGTTACTGTAAGTGTAAAGCAGCATCAGCCTTGAGCTGAGCACCATCAATCTGTTGCAGTGTAAATCTAAATTGACAGCTTGCAGCATAAACAGAAAAGCATCAGCCAGGCTCTTAGCATTGTTTGCTATCTGAGCTTCTGGAGAACTATATATTGCGTTGCTTGCAGAAGTATTTATGTCCTTTGAAGCTTTTCGCACTTAGTTATAGTTTCAGCCACAAACGGCAGCGACTTTTATTTGGATTTCATGTGATGGACCGGCACAAAGTAGAACATAACAAATGGAATGGAATGAAAAGTAGTTTGTTTTGTTTACTGTAGTTTTCAGCCCTCTTTAATCTGACACATCTGAAAGAAATACAATGTTGCAAATTGGTCTCAGAAATGACCTATTAATTAAATTGAGTCCAACTGTGTGTAATTTAAACAGGATATAGAGCTGCTCTGTGAAGGCTTTATAGGTTATTGTAGTTACTTCACATTAGAGGACAAACATCACAATAAAAATCAAATAACACACCAGAGAAGCCGGAAATCAAGATGTAGAGAGGTTTAAAGCAGGGTTTGGTTGTAAAGCGATGCTCAACCCTCAAGGAGCTCTGTTCAGTTCATCATGACTCTGCTGCCAACCCGCCAGGATCCTAACAGCCGTCTTAAATCTGACAGGCCTGATAAGGAGACAATTGTTCCGACAAGCAGCTTGTGGTATCTCTGGAGAAGTTGCAGAGATCCACAGATCAGCTGTGAGAATCTGTCAACAGGACGAGCAAAAGTTGCCACAAATAGAGGCTTTGAGGAAGAAGACGGTCTGGTCAGATGAGACCAAAATTGAACTTTTTAGGCTACATCCAAAATGTGTTGTGTGTCAAAGAGCTGACAGTACATTACCCTGAACACACCTTGAACAGAGATGATTGGAAGATGAGTGGAGCTAAATGCAGAGTAATCCTGGATTTGAGATTGCAGCAATGGTTCACCTTTGAGCAGGATAGCAACCATAAATGATACAACCAGAGCTACAAAGGATAGGTTAAGGTCAAAGCATGTTGATGTTTTAGGTTGGCCTAGTCAAAGTCTTAGTTAGAGTCTGTAGCAAAGCAGTCATTCTCCATCCAGTCTTACTGAGGTTGAATTATTCTGCAAAAAGAAAAATAAATACTTAAATTAGTCACTTCATAGAATGAAATTGCAGATTTCAATGATGATGAATTAATTATGTGATTAACATTTGGCATGTGATCCACTGGCTAAAGCTGGATAATTCACTTCAGTAAAACAGCAACAAAACCAAACAGTAAAGTGGTTGACAACATGTTTATCTAAATCTAATCTAGATCTGGAATGTACACCTACAAAGAGAAAGATGTACAAATGCTGCTTCATAATGTATTAAGTGAAAAAATACTTTCCAGATTTATTCAAAGTAAAGAAAAATACTTTAGCTCAGAATATTTAACCACAGAGTGCTAATTTTTTTAAAAAGGTACAAAAATGTACCTAATTCATCTTCTTTAAGATGAATTAGCTGAATTGAGAAACCAAAGTCTTGGTCGTCTTTTTCAGGGTTGTATTAGTCAGCTGCTTTGTTGAAGAACCATTGGCTTACTAACCATAACCTGATGGGGGCGCTGGAGTTTTAACTATATGCACAGACTGCTTGCCAAAAGCTTTTGCTACATTGAAGAACAATCATATTCAGGTCTGGGTTTGCAATTTAAACAAGTGAACAGCAATTACATGTCTTTAACGGTGTGTTAAATCTAATATGACAAGCAAAACAAAAAACACACCAGGTTTACTCTTTTAGGGTTTGAATCTATTTAAATAAGACACGGTATTTTTAAATGGTTACATATCTGATAATGAAGCCTTCATACGGATCTGTCAAATGAAGGCAGAAAAAAAGATGGGTAAAGAGCTTTGGGTTTTTGAATCAGTTGACCTTTAAACTGAGGGTGATGTTTGATAGATTGTTGTATTGATCTCAAATCTTATGGAGGCTTTTCTAGAAGAAATGGCAAGAAGAAAAACAAAAGCAAAAAAAACTAAGGTAGTAAAAACAAATAAGCGAACGTTCTGTACTTCATGGGTTTTGTTGGAGATGTTATTAGCAGCTTGAAATGCTTGTGTCCTGCACAAAAATAAAATAAAACAAAGGTCTTGTAGTTTGGAGTGGTCACATAGATCTTCATTATTTGTCTGAGGAAATTAATGAAATTGTTCATGATCCATATGTACTGTTTGTGCCTCATATGTTTGGCTACTATAGCCATACTAGTCTGATAGACAGTTTTCATTTTCCCTGTAGTATGACAGCAAGTTGTGTTGAGACTCTATGATAAGCTTCTTATCATTTTCACAAATTTCACTTTCACAAAATTTCACAAGTTTTTTCTGAACGACACCATTTGTCCCTCTCAGTTGTTACATGACAATAACAACATAAAAGCAGTGCGATTACACCAGATACGGCAACCCAAACAAACGGTGGTACAAAATGTGAATCTGTGTTGCAGCTAGATATTTTTTGTTGAATTAAATCTAAAGTGAAATTGTTTCTATTGTTAGTTACTTTTTCAGAAGAATTACTGCTTTCATGCTTATAAATGAGACAGTTTTATGTTTTTCATTTACAGTAGTTGGATGTTGTTTCAACTACAGACTATTAACATTTATTGGCACCACCGGTAGAGTTGTTTTAAATATAAAATATTTAAAGATTCGATTAATAAAATCATTCCTGACACTTTTGGTGGCACTGACAATAATATCTATAAAATAAATGCAACTGAAATCATTTATCATAATATAGACTTTTTAGGTTAATCAGAGTGTTGAGGAACAATTAGGGTTGGTAATCTGTGACTTCCTTTTTTCCATGAGATATAAATATAACATGATGCGATGCAGTTAAGCACGTTTTCATTAGCCACTCTTTAAAATGAGAAATACAAACGAACATGCATTGTGTAGGAATCAGAATTTAGAAACAAGAAAATTCCCATATCCATAAAGTTTCTCAAATGGACACTTGTAGAATTTTAATTGCGTAAATACAGAATTGTCCACTATTAGTGGCATTGTAACAATTATGTAACTTAGTCTGAATAGATGCAAAAATCCAATATCACTACAAACAATCAGCCACGACTACTATGGAACCTAAAACACTTCATTTATTCTCATGTAAATGTTTCTTTTAAAGCAATATTTTGTCAGCATGCTGTTTGTCATGACTATGGATCAGTATAGATTTCTGGTCTAACCCTTATTAAATACATCACGGTTTCACTGAAATGCCTAACCTGATCTGAAAAGGTTGTTTTTAAGTCAAGTATTGTATCAGCTGCCGCTAGAGAACAATAAGAGGTTGTTTTATTACAAAATATTTAATAAACACCCACTAAATTTAGTTGTATTTTTTTCTCAGTTAATATGCTTATTGCTTTATTATGGAAGCCCTTTCCCGCCACTTCGTAAAAAAACAAAAAAAATTATCTCATTATAATGAGATAGTATCTCATTATAACGAGATACTATCTCAAAATAATGAGATACTATCTCATTATAATGAGATAATTATCTCAAAATTGCATTTAAAAGCATTGCATCAAAAGCATTTATTTTATTTTATTTTTTTGACAATATTCCAACGTTTTAGATGCCCCTTATTTGGCAAGTCATCAACATAAACCACAGATTAGCATTGAAAACTTCTTTATAGCCTAGTTATCGACACAGTGGTGCGCCGACATAGCAACCAGCCCCGTTGGTCACGTGGTGCAGGTTGCGACGCCGTCATCGTCAGGGCAGAGATTTGTGAGGAATAAGCGGACAGACGAAGAAGAAGAAGAAGCAGGGGGAGCTTTGGAGGTGCGCCGCTTTCATAGCTTTTTGCATCGTTCCTGGTGTCTTTATTCCCCCTCCCCCTCCTCTCCACCCGACCAGAGAGCGAGAACAGAGTATCTGTTCAACATTTTAGAAACCCAAATGCCCGGTCCCACCCAAGCCCTTTCCCCAAATGGAGAGAATAACAACGACATCGTTCAGGACAACGGAACCAACATCATTCCTTACAGGAAAAATACTGTGCGGGGAGAGCGCGCCTACAGGTAAACCAGTGTAATGCCGCTTTTATGTCATGTTACCATGGGGAGGCTGGAGGGGGGGGAAGGTCATAAAAAGACACGCACTGTTGCAAAACCTGAAACGCATGTTATGTCCTGGCCTCTTCCTCCTCCTCCTCCTCCTCCTCGGCGTCCCCTCTTGCTTTGCAGCGATCCGTTAGGTTTTTCCTCCTCCGGTCGTCAAATCCTGTTAGCTCAGAATGGGACTGTGGCGCAAAATCACCCTAAACCCACAGATTCCTGCCACGTTACATGTGCCGAGATCGTTGCAGGTTGCAACGGGTGGTCAAGTGGCTCAGTGCGCATTGGGGACAGGAACGTTTTTTTTATTCATTTTTCATCGGGAGGATTGACACGGAGCTGCTGCTAGAACATTCCCATCGTGACATGACAGTCCGCTGCGGATCGATCTCTGCTGCTGTGATAAAAAAAAAAAGAAAAAAAAAAGAAAGGGCTTTTGGTGTTTCTAATTAACGTATGCAGCCGCATATAAAGGAGACGACTGCAGCCGCGGTAAGATTCAGGCATCAGTCCAGTCCTGGTTAGCCCCGCAAGGCTAACAAAGCATGCTAACAGCAACGCACACGTCCGCTTTGTTGACATGGACATGGCCCAGTTTCCTTCCTGCCTTCGGCCTCAGGGAATCACTGAGGACCCTCTCCTCCTCCACAGCTTGATATGAGTATTAACTGTATTAATGTGTTATTACGCTCCGTTCCGCCATCAGAGGTTTGTGTTGATGGTTCTGTCTTCTCGCTGCATTAAATGGTTCCTTGCACAGGGATTTTTTTTAAGGGAAAATAAAAAGATCAAACCTCATTTACAAAATAGAGATGACTGATCTTGTGAGAGACGCAAAGTCTTGTTGGCAGGAGACTAAAAGCGCAACAATCTACAGCTGGAGTACAATGAATTTACAAAACAGGCTTTTTGCAATTGGGATAGGTATGAAACAGAGATTTTTTTTCACGTGGCTAATTTCTCATCCCTAATATTTGCATACTTCTGATGTGAATGTCTCAAAACCAAATAATTTCTACTTTTGGATCAATTAAAAACTCAATTCTTTAAACAATAAAATGTTTATTGTAAATTAAAACAGTGCATGCCAAATTTAGAGAGCTGAATCACTCAGCATCACTGACAGTCCGGCAGGTCATGGTACAGTTTATTCATTCATAACACCGAGATATGAAAAAAAATATGTATAATATGTATATAGCAATTACAGCACATCTTATTTACCCTATAGATAGATTGTAACTCACTTTTCCCCCCACACCATAAAATGTAAAATTTTGCCATAGAATAAGATATTAAGTATCAAGCCCCATATCTTTTCTTATTATCTTTATGTAATATTCTAATCTTAAATATTGTTTTTAATACCTATAAGTGGAAAGTCAACATAATTTCCAGAAATAAAGGCTTGAAAGCATCAGTGTGTGGGGAAATTTTTTTTTTTTGTCTTAGTGAACCATCTTACTGAAAAAAGGAAATTTTCAATTATGTTCTAATTTATTGAATGAGATTGTATATTATTGTGATATTGCCATTCCTTATTTTTAAAACACCACACACACACACACACACACACACACATAAGTAAAAATTCCCAGTGTGAGTGGTTGCTTATATTTATATGTGAATTTGATGAACCGCTTGCAACGTTGTTTTTCTGTCAGAATGAACAAATTGTCTTTCTAGCTTCTATAAAGCCCAATTCAACACTTTTGTGTCATTTATGTTATAAATTAGTCTTTGAAACGGACTGAGCAATATCATTACAGCACTAGAATAGATTTTTATGATTCCGTTTGGACCCGTAGAACCACTGGAGCTCCTTCAAAGCCACTTTGCGCTTTTGTCACTCATCCATAGTTCAGCTGATCAAAGCACCTTCCTTAGTTGTTGAGCTACCTGCTGAATTTCTGAACACTGATTGGGCATCATTCAGACAGTTCATTTAACTGCCTCATCTGTAGTTTAAGGATCAAAGTTTTAGTTTGCAGATTTGATGGTTCGTTGTAACCTTTTAATCTGTAGTTACAAGTGGCCCCAATTAGTAGATTTGGCATCCAGATTTGGAATATTGCAATTTAATCTCATGTAAAAACAACAACAAAATAAAGCAAACAAAAAAAAACAATGGAGTGATACTAGCAGATGTGTCTGCTGCTGCCAAGAAAATCTGTTAGCGATTTCTAGAACTACGATCAAATAATCAGTTATTACTGACAGTTCCACATAGTCGACTTAAGAGGAAAGGAGATCGAACTTTCTCTGTTGCTGCTCCTGTCTTATGGAATAACTTACCTTTCCAGATCAGATCTGCCCACAGCCTGGATCATTTTAAATCGCTTCTTAAAACTTATTTTTACTCTTTGGCATTTAATTGATGTAACGTTTTGTGCTCTGTCTGTTATGTGTGTTGTTGTTCTTGTACAGCACTTTGATGCAGTTTGCTGTTGTAAAGTGCTATATAAATAAATCTGACATTGACATTGACAACTTCTGTTTACTTTGATTCCCAGAAGAGGACCTTTTCTGTGCATTTTCAGTTAATAGCTTCAGAAATTTCAAGATATGCAATGTACCATTCTTAACCTGGCTGAATTTATTGTAATGGTAATCATTGATAAATGAAAGATTATTGAAATTAGGATTTTACAGTGATGCGATGCTTAATGAGTTGACAATAACTTTTATTTAATTAGTAAAGTTAATGAGCAGTAGTCTTTTTTAAACATGTTATTATTTTGACACTAACCTTTTCAGTTGTTATCACATACCCAAAATTGTCTCTCTATGCATGGAGAAGATAAAGCCGGTTGACAAGTAATGCACAGAAACAAGTGGGGGAGGGGTAGAGCTGCGCAACTCTGACCCCATGAATTTGGAGAAAACTCGTATTATTTTTCTTACGTCTCATTAAAAGCTTGACACTGCCAGAGAGCAATCAATAAGGATATTTGGGGGTTTGAAAGTGTTGCTTTGGCAACAGGCCCATTGCTGAGGTCCTAAAAATCAGCCTGGAGTTTCTTGTCACATCAAAGAAACTACATATTGATATAGTTTAATGTCATTTTAAGCTAATAATCACAGGCTTATCAAGTCATTATTTTCTAAAAAGATTTTGCGTGGGGTGAAGTAAAAACTCGTCACACTGCATTTGTTAGTTAACGTTTTTCTCCTCTCTGTTTCAGCTGGGGGATGGCGGTCAACGTATATTCTACCTCAATAACCCAGGAGACTATGAGCAGGCATGACATCATTGCCTGGGTTAACGATATTCTCTGCCTAAACTACACAAAAGTGGAGCAGCTCTCGTCAGGTACGAACAGGCAGCGTCCGAGGCGCCGTTTGGTACGGGAAGCATGTTTAGCAGATTACATCTTTGCTTTGTAATGCGTGGATGGCTCTAAATCCTTTTCTGTTTAAGATAGCAGTTCTGTAGCAACCGGTGGAAACATGCTCACCTCTTTCTTGCCGACAGTTGTCTAAAAATAAACCTGAAGCCCGCTGCCTCATCCCGCTGTGGCCGAGTAATCCAATTTCAATCAGCCACTTCCTTCACAAACACACACACACACGCATACACTCTAACCCTTTTCTTCAGGTGGAGACTAATTGGTTGATTACTTCTTATGTGCTTCCTAATTAGGCTCAGATTAGATTTGGCCTACATTGTGTGGGATCCCCTCATTTTTTTCCCCCCAAGTAGATGACATAAAAAAAATCTGTAATTTGACTTGTAATATTAGAATTTACAGAATTGTGCATTGTTCTTCTTTTTCCAGGGGCTGCTTATTGCCAGTTCATGGATCTGCTCTTCCCTGGCTGCATCAGTCTTAAAAAGGTCAAATTTCAAGCTAAATTGGAGCATGAATACATTCACAATTTCAAACTCCTGCAGGCGTCCTTCAAAAGGATGAACGTGGACAAGGTGGGTCTCCCAAATGCGGCTTTATTCAGATCACACGTCTTTTCATTCTAACACGCGCTTAACATTCAACATCTACTCCTCAGATCATTCCAGTGGAGAAACTTGTCAAAGGCAGATTTCAGGACAACCTGGATTTCATCCAGTGGTTTAAGAAGTTCTTCGATGCCAACTATGACGGTAAAGAGTACGACCCAGTGGAAGCCAGGCAGGGTCAGGATGCCATTCCACCGCCCGATCCTGGTGAGCAAATCTTCAACCTGCCAAAGAAGTCTCACCACGCAGCCAGCTCCCCCACGGCAGGTAAGCTTCAGCTGACAACATGAAAGGAAATTAATAATCGTTAAAGTTTAGTCGACCAAACTTTAACTCTCCACCATCCACTCTGGCCAGCATCCCTGTCTGTACTGAAACCTTTTGAGTTTTGAAACGTTTGTGTCTGACAGCGAACGGAAACTGTTTGAACTTCAGTGATTTAAATCAAGACGGACTTTTCCTGATTTTCTCTCGATGTTACAAACGCCTGTTGATGTGCTACAGGAGCTTCAAGGCTGAGCTCTGCTACTCCCAAGGCCTCAACGCCAACATCCAGACCCTCTTCAGCCAAAAAGATACCTGCAACTGTTTCGACTCCTGCCAAAGGAGAGAAAGAACTGGAAGTGCAGGTCACTCATCTTACTGAGCAGGTAGGCGTTCACTCACACTCCCAATTTGAGTTTGTTTACATTCACTTTCCCAGTTCGTCATAAAAGGAGGCTGTGCAGTATTTATCATTTCCACACATAGAGGAAGCTGCTCTAAAAGAATAATGAAGCAGAGTTTGCTAGGATGCAAAAATGGAGAGTTTTGACTTTTCTGGTATTTAATCATTCCCTACATTAACTAAATCCACCCAAGTCCTAAATTAATACATAGGAGTAGAATTTGAAAGCTTAAGCAATTTCAGTTGGTGGACATCGGATAGGAAGTTATAAAGGTTGGAGTCCTTGTTTAACAGAGATTTAACTAAAGGCTATAAAGGTTAGAGTCCTTGTTAAACAGAGATTTAACTAAGGGCTAAAGGGTTAGAGTCCCAGTTGACAGAGTTTCAACTAAAGGCAAAAGGTAAGGCTCTTAGAGCCCCCTTACTTTGAGGAGACCCCATAAGGGTAACTCCTAGTGCGGATAGGGAGTCCTTGACAAATGGCGGATTGACTAAAGAAGTTTTAAAGGTTTGAGTCTTTGTCAAATGGTGGTTTGACTAAAGAAGTTTTAAATATTAAAGTTTTTATTTTTACTTTTTAATTTCTTTTTATTTCTCTTTCACTGTTTTTTATCTCTTTCTCTTTCTCACTGTTTATTCAATGTCACATGCTGTTTTTATTTTAATTATGTAAAGCACTTTGAAATCCCTTGATGCTGAAATATGCTATACAAATAAAATTTGATTGATTGATCTCCAATCTTCACATCAAGAGCTTTATCTCCTCTGAGATTTGGCTAAGCTTTGCCTCATACCACTGTGAGAATGTTTTTCATGTTTGATTTGAGCAGATAAATATTTTATTCAATTTTTATATTATTCTTTTTTTTTTTTTGTTTTACTGTGTTCCAAGATGAAGATTTGGACATTTGGTTGTTTTGGAAACAGCTTTTTCTTCTCGGTTTGTCTTGCCACTTCTGTTCTTGTTTTTGCTTCCTCGTTAAAACATTTCCTTCAACAGTTCTGTTTTTGTTTTCAGGTGAACACATTAAAGTTGGCACTGGAAGGGGTTGAAAAGGAGCGGGACTACTACTTCAGCAAGCTGCGGGAAGTGGAGGTGCTGTGTCAGGAACAGGGTGAAGAAAACAGCCAGTTTGTCGATCGGCTAATGGAGGTGCTTTATGCTTCGGACGAACAGGTCAGATTCGATTTCCAGAATTTCTTTTTCTCTTGTATGGACACATTTTCTGTCTCCTGTTTTGATGTCTCTAGGGGCTGTTTGTTGTGAGTAGGTGGTATCAGAGTTCATATGTAGCCTTGAAAAGTCTGGGAAAATATGGAATGATATTTGGATTATTTTTCTGAGCTGGGAAAGTAACTAAACGTAAACTCATTCGATTTTTGAATGAGTTTACGTTTACTAACTAAACGTAAACTCATTCAAAAATCGAAACCAGGACACTTAACTACTTTTTGGTTGCTAGACAGCTTCAAATTTAGGTTGAACTGGACCTGTAGTCTTAAAATGTTCTTTGTAGTTTGTAGTTTCAAGTCCATCTTAATAGTTAAGAAATCTTGTTAAAGTTATTGTCCATTTGGATAAGATAAGAAGTCTCTGTGTGAATTTATGATCACATGAGCTTGCCTTAAACCGACACTCAGCTTCAACGTCTTTTTTTTTTTTTTTTTTAGGACCGAGGGGATCTGGCTGAGGGTGACGGGCAGGAAGCGGACCAACAAGCCCACGAGGCGACATCACAAGATCCGCAGGAAGAACAAGATGAATACTGACTGCCATCATCCCTCAGCGCAGTTAAAACTCCTCTTTTTATTATGTGAGAACCGTCAAGGATTTTTAATTTCTCCTCACTGTTTTTTTTGTTTTTATGTTTTTGTTTTCTCCAAGAATGAGCACATGAAGCAACCTTTTGGATTAAAAAATACCGTCACAGGGGTTTCTGTTTTTTTTTTTTTTTTTTTTTGTATCTCTGCTCACTGTTTGGTGTTTTTGTGACTCAATGGTGAACTGCTGTGGCAGGTTTGTGCCCAGGACCTCCACTTGCAGACAAGCTCAGACCATCACAGAAGTTTTCATAGACTGTGTGGGTGGAACATAGTTTTGACTCCTGCAGTAGATGTGATAAAATGCTGAAGTTTAGACAGGTCACCTTAACCTGTCATTGCAAGTGTTAAACTCTACACTTTTATTATTGTTATTATTTCTTTTTTTATTTCTGTGTCATTCTGCATATCAATATTAACCACAATAATGCAATAAGCAAAGCCCTGGAAGGGCTCGTAGTAGCTCTTATTTAACCTCCTCCCATGTGTTGCACTGACATTGACTCTGTTCTGGACAATCTGTCCATAGATCCTCACCGTATTTATTCTTATTCTTATTATGATTATTATTATTAAGCCTTAGGAATACAGCAAAAATCTGCATCACATCCTCGTGAAGGGAGGACTATCCTGTTACGGAGTTATGAATAAAATGTAGTAAAATGCCAACTTGTGACTATTTCACAGCTGTCCTCCCAATTACAAGTTTCCAGATAATCAGTGTGTCGAACAATGTGTTATTGGAGCAGAACAGCTAGACTTGACTAGTCTTATGATAAAGCAGCCTTTTTTAGGTTCTCAGTCTCAGCACTCTGTTTGTATTTTTAGATCTTTTCTTTTTTAAAACCACAGGTCTTAGAGAGATGAGTCGGTTCACTGAGCAGGTTGCCTCATAATATTCCAGTAAGTACATTGTGTACCCTTTCTTAATATTGCATTTGCAAAATATTGAGCTGAACAATGCACCACAATGCTTTAGTTATATAATATTGTGTAAATGAAAAAGGAATGTAAACATGTACTGTCAATAGTTAATGAATGGTAAATGTTTTTTTTTTCTTCCATGTCCCATTCCTTATGCATTCCCCCCCAAAAATGTGCTGCATGTTTGCATTTCATTTGTGAATAACTTGACCTGCTTTTTACATATTTAATAAAAAAAAGACCCAGATATGTTAAGTGAGCTTTTGTATGTTTAACTTGCTGTTTGAAAGATATTACAATTCGAGTGGATGTGCTGTAATAAAATTACATTTTGAGTCCACAGAAGACGTGTCCTGTAACTATAAATGAACAGTGACTCACAACTGAAATAACTTAATTTATTTGTTTGAAGGAGAACTGAGCAGTTTTCTTCACATCATCCTACATTTATCACCTGTAGTGTAAATTAGAGGTGGGGCAGGGAGGGAGGGTGGAGCGAAGTACTGGGCAAAGTTATAGCTTAAATTGAATGTTTTATATAAAAGCATAGTCGTATTTTGAGAAATCATTTGAGAAATTAAGGCAAGGCTTAAAAACTCCTGAAGATGCCCAACATGTTCAGTCTCTGAAGCTGTTTTAGAACTGTAGCAAAATGTGGTTCTAAAAAGTGTAGACTTAGTGGGGTTGAACAAACTCACAAGATTTTTAGAAAGCTACTTATAAAAACATCAACTCAAGCAAGAAAAACAACTAGCATAAGGAGCAAAACGTGGACTTAATGTGTTATGTTTGCAGGGTTCCCACAGAGTTAATTATAAGAAATGGAAGAAAATCTGCCAATAGTCATAACAGTGTTGCGTTTACGTCCTCCTGTTTTATGGAGTGGCAGTTTAGCGAAACTAAAGTACGGTTCGCAGAGTAGAGACATAAACATCTGACTTATATTGATGACAAAAGGAAGACTTGTTGTTTTCCAGTGTCCAGAAGTGAATAAATGAAAGCATTCAACTTGGCACAGTAAGGGGATTTTGTGACTAACTAGGACGTGGTTGTGCAACTGCCTCACATCCCGCCCGCGTCCGGGACGCGCCGCTAAAAAATGAAGCATACCTACTGCTGTTGAGCTAACTCCACCAGTAGCTCTGTCAGTTCGCTTTCTTTCTTTGCACACCTGTCCGGCTACAAACATCGGGAACTTGCTAGAAACGAGTTAAACAATCTTATTGTTTAAATAAACCCATAGCGAAAACATTACTAAGTTGGAAGTGTGCATGTTTTTTTTGTTTCCATGTCTTCCGGGAAGGTAAGAAGGCTGCTAACTAGCTTGTTAGCCGAGTTACGCTAAACTTCACTTGCTTTAGCAACCCATGTTATCCGGCCGGCTTCTTAAGACTTCTGACAGGCGTTTACCTACTCGCCATGTAGTGACCTGAGCAGAGTTTTAGTTATTAATTAAACTCAGATGATTTACCTTCTACATTATTTAAGCGAGATTAAAGAAAATCTGTATTGCTAACTACTCTTTTCATCTCTTTGTCAGCGTAAAAGGCTCTCCAAAGACATAAAGTGTCTTTTGTTTCCGGCGGATGCTGTTGAAAGTGGTCCTCAAAAAAGGGAGAGGGGAACTACATCACTTCTATCCTCCAGAAGTTGGGCATCATGCGGGGACAGTTTTTTGGGCGCCCCGGTGACAAAGTTTCCCTCTGTCTATTATGTAATTACAGTCTCTGATTGTCCTGGTGGTTGTAATAGTTTTTGCTTTTGTTGCAGAATCTTCAGTCAGAAAAAAAGCTGTCTGTCAAAAGGAAGTTGGTTCACACTCCTGCTTTAGGTAATATTAGGAGAAATAGACATTTTTGTTTAATTTCTGTATTCTGCAGTGTGAATTCTGGCAGAGGCTCTCTAATTCAATGTGCCAGGTACAACAAAGAACACCCAAAACTAAACTTCTTTTAGCTATTTCCAGTCAGTATTTCTTTCCAGAACTGTTTAAGGCTTATCTATATACATTTTGGAAAATTCCTTTCTGGCTATTTTTCTTAGTGTAAATATTGGAGCCCTCCTGAGACTATTATACTGCTGTCAGTTTGAATGGATTTAATAGTTTTTTCAGCTCTTTTGCAGCATGTTTGCTGCTATTTTTTCTCTATTTCTCTCTCTCTAAGTCCTGACACCATTTTCTTCTGTATGTTTTTTGGTTTCTCAGTGCAGAGCAGTGCTCCCGGCCATGATGAGGACCCGGTGGATATCGCCTGGAGTTCCAGTGAAACTGAACCGTCTGATGATGAGAGTCAGGTGCAGCGTAAGTCCAAAGTTGCTTTGCAACAGAGGCCGCGACCTCCAATGCCAAGAAGACCTAATGCTCTGATTCAGTCTTACACCGCTGCTCTGAGCGTGCTCACTAATGAGAAAGGTAAAGAATAATATCTGCCCGGACCAATTGAGTTGAGGCATTTTAAATGTGTTTAACACAGTATCTTTAAAACACAGATTTAAAAAAATTTTTTTTTATCGTGTTTAGACAAAGGGAGACATGAAAGTGAGATGTGTTTTTACAGTTTTGCCCATAAAACAATCTCTGTTGAAATAAATATTCTCACGTATAACTGTGTATATTATGCATACTCCCCTTTTGAAACGCTTGATTCCTCAAGCAAAATGAGCAACAAACCTTTTAGGAAGTCTTGGCAATTAGTGTTGCTTTATCAAGCACCCACTAGACGTACAAAACGTTTCCACATGGCATGTGGTTGTGTTGGCAAAATAAAGTGTCCCTTTTTCTTAATTGTTTCAACAACTGGAATATTTTTGAAAAAAAATTTAGCATCAATGTTGGGAGCCTTTGTCGTCTCCTGAAGACACGGATTAGTTTAACACGGGTTAAACTAATTATCATGGGTTAAAATAATCCATATGTGAAAGGAATTTCTAATGCTTGCTGAACCATTTTTTTAATATGTTGGGCCTAATGAATCTTGAAATTATCATCGGGACGTTTGGGGGGGGCAAAAAGCAATTTAAAAAAAAAGCTGATTCAGCAATAAATTAGTGGACCGCTGATTTTTTGGCCTCTTTTTTTTTTTTTTTTTTATCTTGACCTGGCAAACTGAAGCAACCCATGATCACAGTATTGACTCTAAAAGTTTATCAGGAGTCACACAGTGGGTAGAAGGCGTTCCACCTGTGTGTAATCTCAGTATAAAAACTAGGGCTGCACTGATTGCAGTTTTTTGGCCGATCATCAATCTTTAAAATAACTGGCCTGCCGATTTCAGTTTTGGCCTTTCAGTTTTTTGTCTGAAACGTCTCTAAATATAAAAAGGCTTCACATTGATAACTATGCGCACGTACTACATAACACACATTTAACATTTTTACTTGTTAAATAAATAAATAACTGTACTGTCTACCTTCAATTTTAAAATGATTTCTGACTCTGTGTTGGTCCGCCATATAAAATACACTTGTAGCTCTACTTTCTATGGTGGACCTCTGTTGTCTTTAACCAGATTATCATAAGATCTGTTGGACAGTTTAATTTGGTCATTGTAGTTTCGACAGTCATTTGTTTTCGTCTTAAACCAATTATTTGACTTGCCTAAATGTGAGGCATATTCTCACTGCCACAGGACATGTTATGTAAAAGTTAGTTTAAGAAAAAAGATATTCTTTGCACCAAGCAAGGTTAAATAGCTAATTGCGTTCACAGACATGTATTTTCTTAATTAAATACTTGTTTGCTTATTTAAATCTTTTAATGCAGGTAGCACCCAACACTGTTTACTCGATTTTTCTCAGTTATCTAGCATACTTACTTGAATAGACCTATGTTCCTTGATAACACCCTAGGTGTCTGTGTTTACTGATAAAGATTTTAAGATACTGTTTGCACCATTCAAAAGCGCTGAATCTTTTTGTTTGTCTGTCTACAGATGATCTTCCTGTTATAGAAACAGACAGCGATCTGGATCAGTCCGAGGAAGATGATGAAAAGGACAGCGGGGAGCAAATTTCAGACTGTGGGTCGGACTCTGCTGATGAAAGCACAAATGTTTGTCCTCTCGATTCTGAACATGTGAGGTTACTGTACTTCTGTAGATAACCTTCAAAATTAACATTGTATGAAAGGTGAAATCTGTTTTTCTCACAGGTTCAACTAAATCCAGTTTAGAGAAAGTAGAGCTCGGTGTTTGAACACAAACTGGTTATTCTTTAAAGTTGTAATTTTGTGAAGAGACACTAGATGGCGCTAGAAGTCTACTTTATATTTGTCTAGGTATTTCATTCAGGGTATCATCCACATCATGACGTGTAAAATTTAGGTTACTACTGTATACTGATGCTAACTGAGTATGTAGCGGCCAATGAGAGAAGCTACATCATAGTTTTTGCTGATAACTCACCATGAAGGTTTGCATTGAGCTTTACTGACAGTTACAGGTTAACAAGAGCTCATATTTCAGAGTAAAATAATAATTGTGCTGCTTTGGTTCAGTTCAAGTCTTTTTATCAGTCCTGTTCATATGGATTTCCTCACTAGGGATTGTATGTTCAGTTGTTATACCACTAGGTGGAGTTTTTACTCTTCCTGGACGATCTGAAAGCTGTAGTGTTGACAGCCTGGAGTCATGTTATGTTCTGTCAAAGTTTATCAGCTGAGGTAGCAAAAACCCCCTCTGGCTTAAATGCAAGGCATTTTGTGATGTTGAACACATTCAAAGCAGCTATGATGGGGAAATAGTTCTTATTTCCTAGAAGAAAGGAGTAACATTTACTGATCCGAGGGTTGAATATTAAAATATTTGTCTTTATATTAATGGTTTTTAATATAACCATTAAGCTGCTCAACTGCAAAAATAGATTTTCAGCAATATTAAGTGTCCCCCACTTAGTATCATTTATAGCATTTTTATTTGTCCTACTATAAAAATCCATCCTGATATTTTTGATGACACTCTTTATTGATGTCTTAAAGTCACTTCGGACATTTTTCCTCTTTAATTAATTGCTTAAAACATAATTGAAAAGCATAGAATTTTGAAGAAAAAAAAGTAGAATTGTTACCATATTCTGTCTCTCTATAGTTGAAGATTTAGACTGACTGGTCTTTCTCAGAAATCATTCACAGGAAATGTTTGTCAAAGGCAGGGCTGGCATGGAGAGAATGCACAAGGAGTGGAGAGGGTTTGGGCTCAGGTTCAAGCAAACACTCAGTTTTATCTTTTATTCATTTTAGGCCAACTTTGTATTTGGTTTGGAACGTTTGGAGTAAGTGCTGCATTTTTGTGGTTTGCTAAGTTAAGTTTTTAAAAATACCGTCACAGTGATTGCTAGATTAGCCACTTTTGGGTCTGCTGGAAACAAACAAACCGACACATGTAGTCAGTAAGTTGTGCAGAAATGTCTGCGTTTAGAAGTTGCATGTTAAGAGGAAGCCTGTTGACAGATTAACATCGCTCCCACAGACCTTAGCTACTTCCTCTCGTCACAATTTTCATTTGCTGCTATCAGCTTTATGGGGTCAAAAAGATTCAAGATCGCCTAGCAGGAGGTTTGTGGTTAGAACATGGAATCTTTGAGGAAGCTTTCAAGTTTACGCATTTAGCAATGTTAGCAAGTTAAAGAAGGCAATATTAGTTGATGAAAACAGTTTATTCTAGATTGGGTAAATATTGACTTGATTTTCTCCAGCATCATGTACAAGTTGACGTCTTCTTTAGAAACAAACCTCCTTGTGCACTTCAAAACTGTAAATCAAACCGGATCCGGCAGGATACGGAGCGGGAAGATCCCAACACAAGGCAAAGTTTATTACGCCTGATAAATGCCTGGCTGACTCAGTCAGAGCTCGCCTGTCAGACTCTGTGTTCTTGTATTTGCCGCTGAAAGTGGACAGGCGGAGCCAGGCAGGCGACTTTGCATGTGAAGGGAATTTTACGAGTGAGGCCACTTCCCAGATGAAGCGTGTTGCTCGTTCTGACTCCTTAAAGCACTGCGCACAAAGAGGTCAAAACCCTCCAATTCCATCCTAACAAGAGCGAGACTACAAGTGTAGTTTTACTACTGTTTGTTCTCGGAAGCAGCTTGCAAGTGGATGCGGCTTTGCTATGCTGTACTCTTACAATGCTTCAGTGCTGGGCGAAAACATTTTTGAGCCCAGGCCAGGAACATAGTGTTCCTTTTTCCCTGTGGCTGGTTAGAGTGTGACGTCTGCTGGCATTTTGCCTACCAGGGTCAAGTTGATTCAAATAAGAGAACAGATTGGCTGACATAGCCTGGTATGCTGGTCTTGTCTGCACATGACAGGAACTCAGGTTCTTGTGGATTTTTCCATGTGAACAGATTCCCTCAGGTGTACCGAGCAGTGATGCAGCAGAAAAAAAGTTTGTTTTGTTACCTTATCTTGTGGATTTATCAGTCAGTGTACCATATCGACCTGCTCTTTATTTTAGCATATTCTCTCATTTCAGTGTTTGTTAATTTACTAATAGCTGAGTCAGGTCATTATCACCTTTTAACTTCATGTCCTTTTTTTTGTTATGCTGACTCATTAAAATTTTCACATCCTGTACTTTGTTCTTAGATGAAAGAGCTAGAGATCTCAGGTTATGTGTCTGATGGAGATGATCTTGGCTGCACGCTGACATCAAGCAAACTGGACTCTGACGTCTTTCCTCTCCAGTCCGGAGAGGGCAGCAAAAAGTCTGTCAGTGACTGGCTGAGATCTGCGCAGGCAATGCTGCAGACGCCTCAAAAGCAAGTGGACAGGCAGTTCAAAACCCCAGAAGACTCTACCAAAAAGAAAAGAAAGTTTAAAAGGTGTGAATTGTGTTGGGGTTTTTTATGTGTGCAGAACAATCTAAGATAGGTTTTAAGTCTTATGTGAAAGTTGATCTGGCACAATTTCAGGCAGTACAAAAATATAATTTTCAAGTAGTCAACGTTTTTCTGAAGTGGAATTTTTGTTGTTAAATTTTACACACTACAGCCACAAACTTTCATGTATAATTGTGGAGATTTATATAATTAATGCAAAATGCATCATTGTGAAGTGGAAAAAAAAAGTAAACGTTTGTTGTTTTTTTGTTGTTGTTTTTTTAAGCAAAAGCAAAAAAGAAAAAAGAAAATCTTTTAAAAATGTTATGAATTTGATGTCATTACATCTCAAGGTCTTTGGGATGCGTCTCTATTAGCTTTGCACATCAGTGCACTGAACCATTGTCCCATTTCTCTTTGCATAAAACCTCAAATTCATTCAGATTTGATTAATGACTTCTGTGAATATCAGTTTTTTAGTGTTGCCACGGTTTCTTATTTTAATTAGGTCTGAACTTTGGCAGAGCTGTTTGGATACATGAATATGCTCGGATCTAGACCGTCCCGTTTAGCTTTGGATTAATTTTCGGGCCAGGTTTGTATTTTTGCGGGAAGGTGAGAGTTTTTAACAGGTGAAATTGTGTTGTTGACCCAGGATTGCCCTCCATCAGTTGTGACACCTCCTCCCCCTCTCATAGCACGGTGTTGTCATAGCTGTATGTCATGTTGGACATAGTTTACACACAGTGCTTCGCATCTGTTTTTCCTTCTAGGCCAAAAAGATCAGCTGTGGTCTCAGCAAAGCAGAACACCTTCTACCGCAGGTTTGCTGTGTCATCTACATGACTTGTGGTATATAACAAAATGTCAGTTTTATTTTATTGCTTTAGTCAACCATGGCTTTCTGCTTACAATTCTTAAAAAAAAGCTAGATTTATGACAACTATTCCTATTTTTAGAAAAGTAGCTGTTTACTTTTTATTTCACCTAAGAAGTGTATCCTGCATCTCCTCCAGAGTTCCTTTGGGCCTCTTGGCGCCTTCTTCGATTAATGCTCTATTAGTCATTCTGTCGAGTTTAGGTGAGCAGCCATGTGTTGGTAGGTTTACAGTTGTGCCATACTCTTTTGCAAAGCGCTCTGCAAAATATTCAAAGCTTGTTATACAGTTTTAGAACC
Organism: Poecilia picta; assembly: GCA_033032245.1. Lineage (NCBI taxonomy): Eukaryota > Metazoa > Chordata > Actinopteri > Cyprinodontiformes > Poeciliidae > Poecilia > Poecilia picta. Next base: position 15,199,736 of record CM065369.1, on the reverse strand, counting down.
TAATGCATCTTTAAACTACTTTACAAGTTTTTCTTTGACCTGTCTGCCATGTTCCTTGATTGCTCACTAATGTTTTTGTACAAACCCCAAAGGTTTGTACAAAGAGCGACTTTGTCAATTATTACTTAACTACTAGTAAGACTTCAGAGGCTTGTAGGTTGGACTAGATTTTTTTTAGGGGTGTGACAGTAAAGAGACCTTGATACAATTTTGATTTTGTAATATGTAATTAAAATGGTAAATGATGCATACATTTTTTTCTTCCACTTCACAATTGGAATCTAATTTGTGTTGATTTATCCTACATAATCGCTAATAAAACACACTAAAGTTTGGGGTTTTATCCTGGAAGAATTAGGAAAATGTTAAATATGTATAAATACATTAACTACAAAAATATACCACCTCCTTAAATGAAGCCATTTGCTGTATAAACTCCTACAGTGCTTCATCATAGGAACAAGCGAATTCAACAAAGAAAGGCGAGACATATTGCTCTCTGCCAGGTGACAGTCAAACTTTGATTGCAATGTTTCCACTGCAGAAGGGATGATGAAAGGGACACCTGGTGTCATCATGTGGGTGCTAAATGTCGTTTAAGCCCAACAATCTGACAGATGGCTATCTGCAGGCTTGTTGCCTGCATCAGAAAGGCTTTTATTTCTCTTTGAAACAAACAGATCTGCTCAAGCATTGGTTAGGTCATATGTTCTGTGTGAGTTTATCACATTACATCATCTCCCCGTGTGTGTGTGTGTGTGTGTGTTTGTTCCACAGTGGAGGTCTGGCAGAGAGGCTGAACCGACTTCAGTGCAGGCAGAGGTCAGCTATCAGTTTCTGGAGGCACAAGTCCATCTCTGACACATCAGTAGCAGCAGCCACAACAGGTGAATCGCGTCACACAGACCTACTCTGTAAGATAGATCCCATCAGGATGTTCCGCATGTATGTAACTGAATCACTGTTTAAGTTCAACGCTGAACTGATTCATGAGTGGGATGAAACCCATCTCTAAGCGCGTGTTGTTTTTTTTTCTCGTTAACTGCTCTTCTTTTTCCTTCTTCAAACGTGTTAGTATGGAGGGGCCGCTTAAAGGAAGTGTTGGCTGCAGTTTGATTACTGTGACACTAAGCTGTGAACTCACAATGTAGGTGACAGGAAACTGCTTGCCTAGTTCTTTTTTTTTTTTTTCCTTTTTCCTTTCCGTGGTGTAGTAAACCACCAGTATGTTCAGGTTCTTAAGTACCTCCTCATTTTAGGACACAAGCTTACTCAAAGGTGACAGTTGACTATGGAACGACAAAACACCCCACAAATACATCTTAAGGTTTGTGGGCAGTCATAAGGTTAAACAGGGGATTAAGAATGTGTTGGTTTACACTCACTTGACCTCATTTCTTCAGCATTATCATCATTTGATTTAATCGGTTTGTGTCGAGCATGCACACAGTTGAAGTCACTTAGCTAACATCAGGGTTTAGAATATAAACTTCTGCATGTGTTCTAACACATTTTTGTTTTGTTATGTTTTTTGCAGTTTGATCGGTTTTATCTGACTCACTCCCTGACTCATATTTAACAATAACACCAATGTTCTCCAGCTGTTCCATGCTGATAGAGGATGCATGTTTATAATTGCTGTAAAGTACTTGTGTGTTGCATACACACATGTACATATTATTTCATCAAGTGTTATTTCTCTGTGTAAGACAAAGTTTGAGGTAGTGTCTTGCAGAAGAATCCATGCTCTCTAAGCGTTTAGAAGTTTTATTATTCACTTTATAGACCTCATCTGTATACAGAGATGCTAGAAGACAGCTTCCTGCAACCCATGTAGGAGACGCAACGAAGGGGCTCTGGTTAAGTGAGACCAAACTGAAACTTTTGTTGCTTTGTGTGACATTAAAACAGCATCTCTGTGCTCTGCTCATTGCACATTGCAATGAGCAGAGCAGCTCCACAGTGAAGCATAATGCTAGCAGCATCATGCTGTAGGGGTGCTAATCTTGTGTTTAAGTTACCATGCCAAAGTTGAGATCTTAATCCAATTAAAGATCTGTAGCAAAACCTGAAAATGGGTGTTCACTATCCAATCTGACTCAGTTAGAGGTCTTCTGCAAAGAACCATGGGCAAAAATATAAATCTTGATGTGCAAAGCTGGCAAGAGACGTATGGCAAAAAGGTAGTTTTAAAAAAATATTTACTTTGAGAGGTTGATTACAGATGACACACTCTTCAGAACCTGTTTAAAACCCATTAATTCTTTCCCTTCTAATTATCAACTGAGCACTTTTTTTGTAAAGCTCTATTAAAATCATAAAGGTTTGTGGTTTTAGTATGGCAAAATGTCAAAAAGTTTAAAGGCATTGAATGCTAAGTAGAGGTATGCAGTACAGTATGCAGCTATTCTGGGGATTTTGTCATTTGAAACCCAAGTTCTCAGAGCAGAAAATAAGTGTTAACATGTACAGTATTCGTCCTGTTTGGACAGATGCATGTTAAAAAAAATAATTGCTCTGTAGCAATATCTCTTGTGATTTATGACCATTATATTAAACCCCCACCCCTTACCCCTGGCCAATCGCATATCCACACAATGAAGTGTTGTTCTGGTACCCTCTCATGCTGTTTTTTTTCTTTTCTTTTACTTGGAACTGTCAAGTTTACAGACCAATTTTAAGCATTGCTGTCTTATCTTAGTTTGATTTACTGCATGTCTGCAGGGCTTTGCCACAATTTGCCCCTCCTGTTTATCACACTCTTGCAGTGCAGGCTTGAAGCACACTCAGCATTGTGGTGAAATTCCAAATATTCGCACCGACATCTCTGGGGATTTACTGCGTTTCATTTCCAACTTAGCCTGTTATGCAGTGCAAATTGTTCTGATTCTAAAAGTGAATCATTCTTGTAACGTGTAACGGGTCCCACAGAGACCAGCAGTCTGCTAGAGTCTTGGTACACTCTGTACACAGACGCTTGACAGACTCTCAACATCTGTGTTTTTGTTGCTCTGCTCTCCAGTGGACCGGCCTGGTGTGCTGGTGCTGGAGGTGCTGGAGGTCCATGAGGAGTCCAGCATGCAACTGGCGCACTGCGAGCACCGGCAGCCCCCCAGAGAAGGCCACCAGGAGAGAAACCCTGTCTCCGAGGAAACCACTCGGATGTTGGTGTTGTTCAACAGAGAGACGGCAGCTCAGCTGATTCCTGCACCTGGAGATGTCATCCATATATACCCACCTTGGTGAGACCGTGTGATGAACTTCAAAGCCCCCTTAGTTCATATTCATCTGTTGATTGGACTTTGCTGTTTAAAAACGCCAGCAGTTGGAAATCTTGCAGACAGGTTTGGGTTCCTGGGTTTGAATAATCAAATCGGATCAGACTTCATACTACACCATATGGCAGACGACGGAACAATTAACTTTCACTGGCGATTCCTTACAGACTAAACAGATGAGACTAAACATAAATAAGTAAAAATATAAGCAACATATAACTAGGGCTGCAGCTATGCAAATTTGACAGTGTAGTTTTGTGGTCAAATAATGAGCTCAGAAAGCACCCACTGCTCCTCATTATCTGTTTGATCTTGGTCACTAGAATCAATTTTAGTAATTGGCAAAAAGGACTTTGTCTGCAAATTTAAGTCAGCTTGAGAATGTTCAAGACCAGGTTCCTGCAGTCACTCCGACAGATCCGGAATCTGAGATCCCATCATTATCCTATGCAGCTTGTTTGCCTTACTGCAGATGAAGCACTAGATGTGTTTTAGATGCAGTGTCTTAGAAGCTGAAACAAGATCGCTTGTTTCAGGTTCAGTTAGACTTCCTACCTCCATCTATGCCATTGCTCACTTACATTAATGAGGCCTCTGTTTTGGCATCATCTGCAAAATTAATGTTTAGGTTTTCCTCACTAGTGAATGCACCCCACCACAAAAAAAGATGAAGCCGAGCAATTATTTCTGCATTAAACACATTATTGATTTTGTGAATCAAGATAATACTTTTGCTTGCAATAAAGTTTAGAATTGGATGTAAAAATAAAGAGGCAAACAGTTATAAATGAAAATAACATTAACAGATTTTTTTTCTTGTCTGCAGTGGGGGCTAGTGTAGATTGGCAGTGGTCAGATCTGCCTTTGAACCCCTTCACAGCCAAGCTGCAGTTAGTGGAAAAACCATGTAACACGTTTACAAGGAACCATATAATGATATCACAAGAACTCTACAGCCAAAAGTCACTGAGTGTATATATTTTGTAAAGCAGTGAAATCACAAACGGCTAAATCTGAGATTCAGGAGGACACAAATGTAGAAGGTTATGTGACGGAGACAAACATGTGCAAACATTTCTCAAATCTTTAGATAGATATCATGGTTTTGTTTTTATGTCATTTTATGATTACCTCAGTGTGTGAGGTAGAAAATTCTCACCAAAATTGACGGATTAAATGTATCATGAAACAAATCAAAATATATGTAAAACAATAATATGAAACAAGGCTTATACTGTCTTACACCAGATGGTTAAGTCTTTAAGCATCTGGTCTGAACCTTGAACTAATAACTAAAATCATTTCTGGCTTCACTGTTGATTCACTTATGACTTAGATACAATTATTTTTACTGAAATAGTTTTAAAATAGCAGCACAAATAGGGTGGGCAATAGATGTGGAGAGTCGGTTTACTGGATTTCCCAGTTTTATGTTCTTTCTTTCTGAATGATGTCTTGGTTGGCAATCGAAAACTGCACAGGAAAAAATCTTATTGCAGAAAGTTACACAACACGAAACTTAAAATACTTCATAGAATAAAGGAACCTCAAAAAAGAATCTTAGAAAGGCATTCTCAAAGGCTGCACAAGCATTTAGCTTTATTTCGAACTGCTAATTGGGTGTTAATGTAATGCTTTACTATTCTCAGGGTATAACAGTAAGAACTTAAAGTGCAGATGCGAGGATCAGTCTCTCAGATGGTGGTGTGGGGGTGGTGGAGGTGTTTTTGGGAGTCTTTTGGAGCCGGAGCAAGGCAGCAGTTGACTCCAGCTGTTGGGAGTTTGGGTTTGAGTGTTCTCTGGAATATCCAGGCTGGCGGATGCGAAGGGGCCTCCTCAGCGCTCTGACGTCACGCACAGCTCCAGGGAATTCTTCACATTCCTCTTCCTGGCAGTAGTTAGGTCATTTCCAGAAAGCTGGGGAAAAAACACTGTAGGATTATTTTCTGGAGCATTTGGGAGTTGGAGAGTGGAGGGAGCCAGAGGGCTGAGATTGAAAACACATGGTGGTTTGAAAGTATCTTTGACTTTAGCGCCTCCCTGTTGCTTCAACATTGCTGTTATAGAGTAATGACTATTCAAAAAAACCTAGACTAAGGAAATCACTCTTTTATGCAATCATGCACTGTAAAATCTGTCAATTACTTTCATGTTTTTATGCATCTGGTTTTTATTTTTGCGTAAATTAACGTCCTAAATAAAGAAAAATGTTTTTACTTTAACACCATTAATCTGCCGTCAGACTTAAAATCTCCATAAAATGTATTTATCAGTTCAATTTTCTCAGACATTGAACAGGTCGAAATGGAAAAAAACAGAGATGAGAGGATCAGCACATCTAGTAAAATTCCTCCTATCAGTTTCCTGTGTCGCATGGATGGTTAACCTCCCACATAATTCCTGCAGAGTAGGTTGGCTCCTCCCACCTCCCACTCCTTTTTGTGAGTGGGCCGAGCCCCGAGCGGAAATACCTGCAGGACTTATTCACCGACAAACTGTGACGGCAGCAGCCGGGCCACTCCTTAACCCAGCTACCTGTCTGATGATGACAGCTGCCCACTCACCTGTTGACAATGGGGCCACTTCCTGTTGGTTTTTGTGCTGGTTCTCATGAACAGAACGTTCTGCTCTGCAAAGATTAAATTCAACCTTTTATGATTACCGATCTTTGCCGAGATGTTGGTCTGATAAGCGTCACGTCCTGGGTGTGTTGTAGCATGATTGTTTGCTTTAGGACTTTATGGGAGAAGCAGGTCTATGTAAAGTTTAGCAAAACCTTGGCAGCGGTTAAGGAGTTTCCCATCAAATACTTTATGAACCGGAAGTAATTTTATCATGAATAGAACTAATTTCTTTTCTTACGTGTATAACTTAATTACTGAGAAGTGTTTAAAAAAATTGTGTGCAGCGCTTAAAAAAAAAATTTTCTTTTTTAGTCTTGTTTTTGTTGCTTTATGATCTCTTCTATGTGCATATTTTGGTAAATGTGGAAAATTATTGTTGCTTTTATCCGTTTTAAGTTATTAAGCATTACCTGCTGCCTTGCTCTCCATTTTAAATTGTTTCTCCGGTTGGGCAGCGTATGACAAAATCACTGAAATGCTGTCCTCTTATTTTAATAGTTGCATTGACATCGTTTAGATTTTCTTTTCAGTCTTTTTATTGTAATTGTTTTTCTTCACCATTACTTTGAGTAAACTACTACTACTCGGTTTTAAAAAAAAATTAACGTTATCCCATTTAAATGGTTCTCCATTTTTAGCAAGAACCTATACAGTAGAAAAGCACTTATTGTTTTATGATCATATGGGAAAATAAGTTGTACAATAACATCAAATGAGTCGTCAAAGTGTTTGTTCCAACAGGGTTAAAATACAGCTTGTTCAGAATGTGGCAAGAACGTAATGTTGTTGGTAGTAATCGTCTTGCTTGAAGGCATAAAGTGCCGATGAATGTAACAACAACAAGATCTGCTGGCACTATCTGCCGTGGTTAAGGGTGTGCACTGCAACTATGCAAGTACCTCTTTTTGACAGAGCTAGTTGTTTATTCAGCTTTACTAAAAATGTGTTGTTTATTATTGTCAAATAGGTTATTCTTAGTTGTAATAATAAGAGATTTTTTTCAAATCCTTGGATTTCTGTCTTCAGAAGGTTTTAGAATATTTTACATTTAACCTGAAATATACATTGCAGATTCCCAGCTGAAATTATTTATTACACAAAATGGAAGATGAAATTCAGAAGCATGTCTCTTAATTCAGTAGCTTGTTTGATGACCACCATTTTAACCTAATAACTGAACAGTGTCGTAGTTGGTAGCACTGCTCCTTTAAAGTAAGAAGTTTTAGGGTTCAAATCCTGGCCTGAGGGTTTTTCTGCATGGAGCTTGCATGTTCTCCCTGCATACCTGGTTCCAGGATCTCCAACATTTCTCACATCACCCCATTTCAGCTAACCTTTACTTGTTAGCTTATCCCTTGTTTTACTTTACATTTCATCTAGAGGGTCTGGACTTCCTGGAGGAGTGGACTCTGTTGAGGTTTTAAATTTTACACAATCATTAACGTTTGTCTGTTATGTATAAAATGCTCCAGTTTGACACTATGAAGCTTACCAGAAATTGTCTGGGCTGTAAACAACCACCCCCCCCACTGCAATGAGAGAAGTTCTGAGCCAAACAAGATGGTTCTTAAAGTTAATTCAATATTTGGAAGTGTGACTAACATGGACTGAACGAGTTTCTTCACTTCCTCTGCTGCCATTGATAAAATTACAGGCAGGCTACCATTCTCAAACAGCGCAGTGAATCATTGTTCACAACTTTTATTTTTCCTTGGGGGCAGGAAGGCATATTGCATGTTTTGCATTATGGCCAAACATCTCTGCCAAGGTCCCCATCTCACCAAAGGACATTTTACAAGTTTTGTGATCAATTTAAATACCACTTTCCAAACCTAAGTCATGCAAAATTTTCGCCTACATTAACATTTATCTCTGAGCTACAGGGGGCCAGTGTAAGGACTTAAATACTTGGGTGATGTGCTCTATCCTCCTGGTTTTAGTGAGAACTCTGAGTCAGCTGTAACTATCTAATTGATTCTTTAGGTAGACTTATAAAGACACTGTTGTAGTAATCAAACCAAGTAAAGATAAACGCATGGACAGGTTTCTGTAGATCTTGCTGAGACACTACTCTTTTAATCTTGGAAATGCTCTTCAGATGATAAAATCCCCAATATTCTATCATCTGCTGCCAGTCAAAGATTGCTGCCAGCCTTTGACTGACAGCAGCTGTCTGCTACTTATCTTCACAAAACCCTGTCTTGAAGCAGAAAGGATGTACTTGGCTCTGTATTTTGTTTTGGGTGTATCTTTCCTTAATAAATACTGATATTGCGTAACCTGTTTTATGTTTTGTACTTTTAAGGTTATGTTTAAATGTACACTAATGAGAACCTGTTGTAGTATATTTTCATTTGTTTAAAAAGGAAAGGCCAGTGTATTCATCTTTTTACAGTTTAGTTCCAATAATATTGACTTTAAATTGATATAATTTAAGAGCAAATTAATTCTTTACCTGTCTGGGGCAAAAAAAAAAAAAAAAATTCCCACGAGTTGATTCAACTTTTCCCACTCATCTGCGTGTCTAATTTCTCATCACTTACAATCAGCATTTGTCTTAAACATGCTGAAACATGCCCTGCAGTTTCAGTCACAAAGTGCACTCTTGGCTCTGAGTCAGTGGTAAGCCGTCATCCCACCATTATCCGTGTAACATGTGGGAGAAATACCTGGCCGTTATTCACCTTGTTTGAGCCCCTGTGTAAATGACACTTGGGTGTGGGGCTCTTTACTCTGAATGGTAATAAAAGAAATTACCTGGATCTTAAATAGAAGACGTATACAAAAATTCTCAATTGACTTGTTTTTTCACTTACAACTTTTTGACTGTGGTGGGGTTTTTTTTGTTTTTGTTTTTTTTCATTTTCTAAGAAACAATGTTGTTTTTTTTTCTACAGACAGCATCACATTTGAATTTTTTTTAACCATCTCCCACTGTTGGAAGGTATCTTTGGTGTTTGCAACATGCGTTAGAGAAAGTTAAGATATTTGAAGTTGCAGTTGTGCGGAGTCGTAAACAGTCTTGTGGAGGTGGCTGGCAGCTAATCTGAGTTTTGACATTCATGCTGTCTCAAACTTTCAGCCCCCCTACATTTATGGAACATTCTTTTCTATTCACGTTTTTTTTTTTTCTTCAGACAAGCAATATAACTAAAGTAGAATCGTCTTTTTCTTTCTTTTGCTCAACATACTGTCGATCTTTAAATTTCTGCTTTGTTTCTGCTCTTAAAATCAATTCTTTCCAACCAATAAATTAGACCAATAAATTAAATTAGGCTTAAAACACAACAGCTGCTACAGTGTGTAGCACAACCACTTAGCACCGTTAGAACTATTGGAGTTTGAGTTTGTAGCTGCAGTGTATTTTATTAGGATTTTATGGGATAGAGGTACCACCATGCTGTACATAATTGTGAAGTGGGGGGGGGACTAAATTTTAACTAAAATTCTGAATTCCCCTTTCCTCTGACTCTCCTAAATGTAATCTAGTGCCAGAGAGAGGCTTTGAACGTTTCCTAATCAGTAAGCAGAGTCCACCTGTATTTAGTCTAATTGTAGTTTAAATACAGTAGTTTTTTGAATCCCTCAAAAGTTTAATGGAGAGAGTTGGTGAACAAACAAGTCAGTTTACTGGTAAAGATGTGGAGATGTTAAAGAGCGTACCTCTCAAAAATCAAATTTTTGACATTTGATGTAGTAGAATTATTAAATCCATCAGCCAAATTCTGAGTGACAGAACCACAAACTTACCAAGATATAGTAATCTGTTGCAAGAAGTCATACTGAATATTTGGAATAAGATTCTCTGGTCACACAAGATCCTAAAAAACCTAAAAATGTTGGCTTATTTACAAAACAAAATTTGAGGCAGAGAACTCGGCCTGAACATGTGGTGGTAGCAGCAGCATCATGCAGTAGGGATGCTTTCCTTCAGCAGGGTTAGGGAAGCTGGACAGAGCTGAAGAGGAGATGGATCAGAGGAATATTGAAATAAAAGTCTGACATGAGTGTTGGGGAAAAAAAACCATTTGAACTGGGTATGGTGACCTCTATCCAGAAGGACAGCAGCTCATAATGAGTGGCCCAGTCAAATCAAGATACAAGTCCAACTGAGAATTTGTGGCAAGCTTTGAAAATTGTGGTTCACTGAGATCTTATGTTTATCTAGCAAGCTTAAGGTAATTTTGCAAAGCTCAATCGGTAAGATCATTCTGTAGAAACACAAGACATTCCTCAAAAACCTTGAACTGAATTTGTAGTGAGAAGAACTTCTCAAAGGTATTGATTCCAGCTGAAAAGAAATGCATTTTATAGATTTCCATTTGCAGATGTGTCATTTTCCTTCCTTTTAACAAGCATTCTTTTCTTTTTTTTTACAATACCCCTATAAAATACTTAAGACTTTTCATTTGTAATATAACAAAATGTGGAAAAGCTCAATACTTTGGCAAGATGCTGTATTTTAACACATCGTTTTCTCTTTTCAGGCAAAGTCTGTCTATAGAGGGCTTCATCTGTCCTGTTATCCTGGGCACTCACTTCAGCCAGAAAGTGTCATCTGCTTCCAAACCAGATGATATGTCCTTACCAAGGATCTGGTTGTCTGCAGAGAGGCGCTTGCCTTATTTTTTGGGTCAGATTTTTGGACTGCTGGATGAATGCAAGACCAAAAATGAAGACAGAGCAAAGCAGGTATATACATATCAACACTACCCCAACTGTATTTAAAGCTGAAAATTGAGAAGAAACAAAATTACACCACTTCAAATGAGGGAGAAAAATTTAATCAGTCAGAAAAATCAGCACTTAATCACATAACGACATCGCTGAAGAACTGCATGCAGAACAGTTTTGCTACAAGCCTTAAGGTTCTTCTCAGGTTCAGTTATTGTGCAAAAGAGCAAGAATCCAAGAGGTTCACGTCGATATTATTTATGAACTCATATTTACAAAATCACAGCTGTACTTTTACAGATTGTGGTTGCTTGCCGCAGGGTTCATCGCAGTGTCTTGGAAATAATCCTGGGCGTAAAGAATAATAAATAGTCATGGTGGAGGACTTATCCCGGTACAATTAGTTATGTTCTCAGTGTGTACTCCAGAAGTATCACAAGTGATGGATTTGCTCGTACATTTATTTACTTAAAAATATTTAAGCAATCTCAAGTAAATGGAAAGATTTTTTTTTCCTTGGGAACCGTGTGTTTTTAACACATCCTCCTCAAAACTTCCTCCTCGTGTGTGATAAAAAATATGCTGTCTGATGCCTTTTAATGGCCTTAATTTGGTCATGGGAGTTACCTCAGGCAAAATAGTTAGCTGAGATGTTAATTACTGATTCAAGTTAAAAACTTCAAAGGTAAATGGGAGTGTAATTGCCACTGGTTTATAGCATAATAATAGTTATAATAGTCATTTACCTCTCCTTCCAATAGGTTTGAATGAAGCAAAAAATTGACATGCTTGAACAATAATAATTTTAGTTTGTATCTATTGGCTTTCAGTTATTTTTAAAATTATTTTGCTTCATAAACTTTATTTTGTGAGTTTCACATTACTTTTTTTTTGTGGTGGGGGAAAGGGGAGTATTGGCTTCTATCAGTCAACAGTGATCAATGAATGTATCCCCAAAAAGCCACACATATTAGATTTCTTGTTTTGTCAAAATGTTCTGGTTCTTTTCTCTCACAGGTTGCAGCATCTGATGTACTCTGCACTGTTGGAACAAGACCCTGTCTCTCTCTCCTGGAGGCCATTGAAGGACTTGGCCAGGCAGGCAATGTGGACCAGGATGTGGATGTGGTTGTCCAAAGAGTTTACTCCGTCCCAATGGCAGACTGTTCTCCTGTGTCCTTTCTCAAACACAGAGCATCCCTTCGGTCCTCCACGGCTCCTCCTCCTGCAGAGAAAGGAAAAACCAGGTACTGTTAAACAGCCTGATAATTGGCAGTCCGGGGGGGCCTTTTTGGTTTATTACGTGATGCCAAAAGAAACAGAATAAATTAAATCATGTTCTCCTGCTTTGTGTCATTTGCTACAATTGAATTTCTTTCTTTTGTTGGATTTGCATGCTGACTTTTTTCAGAGCCCATATGTTTCTCCTGCGTGACATGATGTGTCTCAGTGGTCGAGCTATTGTTCACAGAGCAGCAGGCCCCACAGAGTGCTCATGCTGTCTCCAGCCATATGGCATTCCTTGACAAAGGACACAAACATTTTTAATTGAATCCAGTCTCCCTGCTATTGTTTCTGGCCAATTCTCAGGAAATACAGCAGTATGTTCAAAAACTCTTGTTCACCAATGAGCCAGCATTGAATCGGTATCCACTCGCATTGCACTAAATATCCACTAAATTTAATATATTAAATTCAATCTATCAGACTTTCCTTATAGAGCTCTTCTCTACAGTCAAATCAATCAAGGCCCTATTAGTCTTCTGCATGCTAGAGCCTTAATAAATTAATTCCTCCGACCGAAAACCATTCAGATAATAAATAGGTTTGACTAAAACCAACAGCACTTTCAACACCTATTCTAAAACATACATGCTGCCAACCCACAATCATCAAAATAAGTGTTAATAAGAAGAAAGACGGAGCACATTTTTCACCTGTAGAGGGAATTGGACAAGAAATATCTTCAAAGTCTGGTAGATATGGGGGTGTTTTGTGAGGTGGAATGGACAGATGTCCTGGTAGATAGAGAGATGCAGACAGACTTCTAAAATAGGCGACTGTGGCTAGTGGGTAGAGTGGTTGTCTTTTGTAGATTGTTCCTCAAGCTGGTTACCGATCTGTGCGTCTTTGCATAAAGTGAGCGTGTTTGTGAGCTTGAGTCCCTGAATGTGCCTCTCGTATAAAATGCTTAATTTCAGTTCATAAACCATTTACTGAATGCTGTAATTGCTTTAATAAAAAAAACAACCTTCAACAAAATAAGTGTGTGCAGAAGTACCTAGAGTGTTGCTGCAAAAATGAACTTTGCGTTCCTGATAAGGGCAACCCAAAAAGAGCATGTAACGATTAAAAAGTATTGGACTTAAATATATAGTGTATGAAAGTTCGTGGTTTGAATCTTTTCACCTAGCTCAAAAATTCTGTTTATTTAAATGAACTTTCCAACTTTAGGAGAAGCGTTGAAAGACATTTTATGAACTTGTTTCTTAGTTTTGACAGTAAATTTATGAGAATGTAAAAGTGCATTTATTTGTAGGGTGATTATTCTTTCTTTCTCTTTTTGGGATCAGGGGAACTGAGATTCATGTTTACATTGTTACATTGATGTGTTATTCTCTTTATTTGCATTCAGTTCCCTGATACCAGAGAACAGTCTGGTTTAATCTACAGTCTGATTACAGACTAGGTTTTCCTTTGTGGTTTTCCCTGAACTGGTCTTGGATGTGAAGAATATTGAGAAAATAGTTTGCAAAATAAATAAATAGAGCTTCATATTTATGCAGTTAAACATAAACTGGAATATGTAGAGATTAAACTACAAATGTATTCTACCCTGCTTATTGTGAAAAGATATTATAATTGTGCATGATTGTAGGAGCTTACTTTGTAACAATGCTTGCTTTCTTTTTTTTTGTAAAGACTGAACAAGTACTGTATATCCTGTGGTTGCATAATAGGGTTGAGCCCCCTTTCTTCAGTGTTCAAGCAAATCAAACGGCTTTCATCGTCCTTGCAAGTTTGTATTCATTTTTTAACATTTTCACGCAAAAAGGTAAAAAAAAAAACAACAATAAAAGTCTTCACCCAAATGTCCAATTACATAAACATCCTGTAAGTCTTTCTTTTTTAAGGTGTCACCAGATAAGAGCGGATACAACATCATTTATTGTCTTTTATTAGGAAAGGGGCAGTGATTGTAATCTGAGCTCTATTTTCACCGCCAGAGAATCTTCAGATCTTCTTACAAGCATGTTTCTATATTCTAACTGAATCACTTATCAGAAGCACAACGCTACATGAAAAGCTGTCTTAAATAATTTTTTAAAAACCAACATAACTCTGCCATGTTAAATATCACTTACTATTTTGCAATTTTTCACTTATTGCATATATATCATCACATTTATGCTGTCTTAAAAGTTTTTTAAGACACCTCTCCTTTGCTACATTGTGGCATGCGCTGAATGAAGACAGCATACTGGGAGGAAATAAGACTGTCTTATTTACTTTGTTTTACCTTCCAACTAAAGGTTTCTCCAAACTTGCTTCTCAGTCCTCTCAAGGGTGAACTTTTTCCGGTTGGTTGTGCAATGTTTTCTGTCACACTTTTTCCTTTCACTGAACTTTCCATTGTTTACGCTGAGATACAGTAGTCTGTGAACAGGCAACTTATAATTATTAGCTGCAAGAGACAAAATCATAAAATTCAGCTGATATATATTCATAATATATTTCTAAAATATTGATACAAAAAACACTTTATACCAAAAAATTACATTATAAATTAATTTATTAAATCATCTTTTTATTGTATTTTGATTTATTAAGATGCATCTGTAAGTTGTTTTTAAACCTAAATAATCTTAAATGATTTTGTTTACAATCCTCAGCACTTTTCTTCTTCCCCCATGCGACCTTTGGTGCTGCAGCCGCATGAAGTTTGAACTGTCATGCCTAAACACCAGATTCCTCTGACTCTCTAAAAAGCTATGTAGAGTTTCTGAGTTAGTGATGAATCAGTGTTGGTCATTATGAAATGCCACTTAAAAGGAATTATTTTTAGATTATTGATACCAGAATAGTTCAGCCCCAAATAGCTTGGAGGATTACTGATACTAGGTTCTAATCATTCATAAGCTTTCTTTTCAGTATAAGTAGCTTGGATGTTTATGTGAGGGACTGCTGTTGTAGTTAATCAGTGAATGAGGCGTTTGAAGCAAATCTCTCAAATATGACCTTCGGTTGCCTGGCCCTCCCACTGGTTTGTTGTTTGTGTTCCTTGCTGAGTAATAAAAGTATTGGTTTCTCTAAAAGTAGAGGGGCCCTGAGGGGGGGCAATAGTGTGGCGAGGGAAGGAAAGCTCTGGTCAGCTGACAAACTTTACTGACTAAACCAACCGCGTTTGTAATGTGACTCTCTCGCCATGCTGCTCCTGTGGCTGGGAAATAAACACCACCCTGTGACCGGAAACGGTGCCTCTGTTTCTCTCTAACTCGTGCAGATTTAGTCGACTCTCGTTTGGAGAGAAAGGTTGAGAGACAGAAGTGGGGAAGAGGTTATAGGTGACTGTGTGTCCTATAGGTTAAAATATCTGGATGAATCCTTCTGCTTATTTTGACAAATTGAGGGAATGCTCAGAAAAAGCTTTTATATGGAAATTTGGATTGTTTTTCAGAACTACTGTTTTAGTAAAAAAAAAAACAAAGCCAATAATTCATGGTACTTTTCCAGGATGTGTGCCTGATCTGCATGGTAGTTTACACTGCAACCCACTGGCCTCGTTTTCTGTAGAGACAAGGACACTTTGTACCTCTCATGTTGTGTCCCCAGTGTCTGACTCACTCTCCTGGTCAGCAATTCTTTTTTGATCCTTTTGTGTATGTGTGTGTTTTTTTAAAACCTCTGCGTTTAAAACTCGAGGGAGATCTGTACGATAGGAGATGGTAAGTTCCCGTAAATTTTTGAAAAGAATAAACAAAAAGATTAACTGTTTGCAGGAAGCAAGAGGAGGCAAGTTGTTTTTTTTCTTCTTCTTCTTGGTTTAGAGGGAACACAATGTGCTGCAGGGATCCTGTTACAACCATGTTTATCGCTCTGCTGTCCCCGATTGGTGGACAAAACGTAGGAAGGAATCCCGCCTATCCTTTCCCCTCCAATGAGATCTCTCCGCTGTGTTCTCAGTGTGTGGCTCGCTTACTTATACTGTGTTGCCAAGTAATGTGCTTGTGCACTGGCCTTTCATGCACCCAAAGTGTGACTTTGTGTGTGTGCGTGTGTGTGTGTCTTAAAAGGGGGTATATGTTTGTGAGTGTTTGCTCAGAGTCAGTGTCGAACTTCCTGGAAGAAAACCTGAGTTGCTGAGAATTCTGCGATCTCTCACAATAACAAATTCCTGAAAACGGTCAGTGACTGAGTGTACCCAGTGACTGAGGATTTTTGGGGAGTAAAGGGTGATTGTTTGAGGAAAAAATAGACAGTAAATGACACCAAAAATGTGTCTTTTAGTTGGAAGGGGGAGTTGTTTATGCCAAATCACCCCTTTTTTATTTTCCTGCCATGTGTGATATTCTTTCAGATATATATCAGGCTACAGTTTTCAAGTTTTAACATGCTGCACCAGCAGTGAAAGTGTATATACTTCCTCAACAGACAAAACCTCACCAGCTGTTTTCATATTTTGGGAATCATCAAATATCACTCATTAACCCCTTCGCAAATGTATTTTGTCCAGAAAATGTTTGATTCTCCTGTTAAACATTAAGTCACGGTGTTGTCCACATTTATTGGCACCCCCAGTGAAGTTCTGTAAAAATCCCCTATTACCATTCATTTTCACAGCACATTTTCATTAGTTTTAATCTCAATTTACAATTGACCCTTTGAATTTGCAGAGGTTAAGGATGACATCTATCATACATAATTAGTTTATATTTGCAAATATTTATGACACCCTCTAAAACTACTTATTATAAAAGTTCAAACAGTAACTTTAATGTACAATATTAGTATTAGCAGTAGGGATGTGTCGATCAGGTTTCTTTCCGCCGATACCGATACCAATCACCCCTGAGGGATGATCGCCGATATCGATCACCAATACCGATCACATAATTATTTATTTTTTATCATAAACACTACCGTTACATTATGTGGAAAAAGGAACCATGAATTCACTTTAATTTAGACAAAACATGTTTTTAATAACTTTTTCCAAGAAGAAAACTAAACAAAACAGGCATTGTGCAAATTGTACTGCTATCGATAATACTATCTTTAACAGACTGAAAACATATGAAGGCTCTGAAGAGGCTAAATAATGCAAAGAGCCAAAATAAAACCTCTCAACATTGCCAAAAAGTTCAAGTATAAAACTTAACATTCAAAGGCAAAAACAGGATCCATTACAATAAACACTCCAGAGTTACTGAATGAAAACTTCCTGTTAACATGGCGGCTAGCTGGTTACTGCTAGTTCTGATTGGCTGTTTCTGACTGAGCGGCGTAATTTTGCAGAACAGGGAGGAGATCGATTATTTTTAGAGATTATCTGTCTCATGTTAGGACAGAAAGTTTTAATAACATATGTAAGATGTACTTTTTTAAAGTTAGATGCTGCAGCTTTAAACAGGTTCGGTGTGAGAGTCACTACCAGGTCGAGCAGAAGCGGCTCCGTGTCAAATATTACTAAATATTAAATATTGCTACCTGTAGCTGAGCAGCGGTTCAACAGCGAGAGCAGAACCAGCGTCTTACATCGCAACTCGAAGACGTAAATCATTTTACAGGTTATTTGTTTAGCTTTCTGACCGTCATGCTAATCCGGGTGAGTGTTTGTAGCTGTGCGCTGCTTTACCTGCTGTCTGATCCTCCATATATCTTTTTTTTACTGCAGTGAGCCTCGATGTAGCCAAACTGTCATTGTTTTTATCTCGTATTAGCTTCGTTGTGTTGATGCATTTTGATCTGCTTCAATTTTCTGGGGAAGTTTGCAACACGCAAACTTCCCCATTCACTCAGTGCGTTATAGTTACACATTGCTTAGGATTTGCTGCTGCGGGTTTGCTTAGTGTGAAGGAAAGAAGAGACCAGCTGCAGAGGCAGGCTGAGAAATGAGATGCAGGTGATCGGTATCGGCAACAAGAGCCAATGATCGCCGATCACCGATCATCACCGATTTCATGGAAATCGGCCCGATTATGATCGGTTATCGATCTAGCGGCACACCTCTAATTAGCAGTACTCTAGTCTTTTTTTTTTTCTTGAGGTACATCTAGTCAGTGTGGTCCAGTCAACTGATATCCAGGGATATAATGTTTTTAGAAAAAAACAAATGGTGCTCCTAGATTGGGTGCTTTGCAAATGCCAGCCAATAACGTGTCAAGAAGCATCGAGCCTAGGTATTTCAGCTTCCCTTGCAGCATTTTCTTTTTTAAATAAGAATTTACGAATACTGAACCAGTGATTAATCAGTTTGGTAGTCTACAGGCATGTCTTGAGTACATTAAAGGCTGGATGACGCTAAACTTTCTGCTTTTAAATCCTGATAAAACAGAAGTTGTCATCTTTGGACCAAAGGGAGAGTAGAGGGAGTTAGTGAATATCTTCATCTGGGGGTGGGTTAGGGGGTTTCTGTGTGTTCACTCTGTTCTCTCAAAACGGTGAGTCGGTCGTGGCAGATGGCCTCTTGCACTTAGCCAGCTTGTGCTGGATGTTTCTTCCTATTGAAGGGGAGTTTTATCTCTCCACACTGCTCCATGCATGCTCTGTATGAAGGATTGCTGTAAAGTCAATGACACGATGCAAGAGATTCTCACTTAGTTCTCATCCAGGAGGAGTAAGTACTGCAAGTCAATGACTTGACGCAATCTCTTTACAGAAAACCTTCTAAACTAATTTGAATGGAATGGGATTATTATCCTCATTGATTCTAAACAAGTAAAAATTCCTAAATGAGATGTTAATCACATACAAAATCTTTTACTGTTATGGCTGTGAAAGCAGAGGCAGTCATGCACTATGAAACCTTAAACTGGCATTTACCATTACAAAAGCTAAAACTATCAGATAAAAGAATCTATCTGCAGCATCACCATTGGGCCTATTTGATATTCAGTTTGTCTTCTGAAAGAGAATTGTTTCCTACAGCGGTTTGAGGATTGCAAGTTTCGGTCTGTGGTTGCCGAAAGTTTAATCCATTTGTCAGGCAGAATTTGTCTGAAGTCTTTCAGAGATAAATCTGAGAGGAAATAGTTGTTCAGCTGCTGCTGCTATAAAGCACAGCAGACATGTTGGATCAGATAATCCAGTTTTTTTATATAGTTGATGCTTTGTTTTCCAGAAAGATGGACACCTAGAATTATCAAATGGTTTCTAGGAATAACAGTGTTGTTTTTTGAAGAAGCAGAAATTCATCCACAAAACTGTGGATGAATAGCTTTTCTAATAGTTGTAAGATGTTTCTTTACTTTAACCATGATTTTTATTAGATTTGTATTTACCTCATTTTCATTGATTTAGTTTGCTTCTGGTGGTCTGGAGTCTTGGTTGTTGAGCTTTACCATAAACCCTTAATCGTGGCTCCCAAAGCCAGTTTTCCCTGTTTTTTTGTTTTGCTAGCATACCGTCACCGCAGAAGAGTTTAAATGCTTGACAGTTAGTAGTTTTTCTTTTTTTGAGTCAAGTAATTAGCAGAGCAACAATGTGACTTCTTTGGAAGAAAGCATTGACGAGATTTGACATAAATCAAAGCATTGGTTTTAAAAAGAATCGCTGCAGGGCCAAAGTACAGTTAGATTTGTAGAAGTATGTGATCCAAATATTCTCTTTTTTCCTTTCTTCTAGATCAGTCAGACTCAAATGCTAAATTTGTTTCCTTTTTAGCTGGTGCCGTTTGGTTTCACACTGCAGTGTCAAACGATTCAAACCCTTTGAATAATCTGTTCCCACTCTTGCCTGTGGTGGCGCTCAACCAAGAACTTCTAAAGAAAACAACATGAAAACCTCTAAAGAAGACATGAGGACAACTTCCTTCTTCACAAAATGTAACTAAAAATGGAGTAGTGCGAGATTTTAGTGGTTGTAGAATTTCTCTTTTGTGTTGGGTAAAAGACCATGAGCTTTTTCTCCCTCTAGCTCTATACGTGCACCTCTGTTTTATTTGTGTTTACTCAGAATGCCCTGTCCTGCGGTCCATTTCCTGCTATTTGACAGACCTTCCTTACACTTGCATCCACAAATGTGTTCAAACCGCACTAGACTTCAACCGACCAATACCTAGGTTTTTAGGTGGACCATAGTTAGCTTTTTTCTCTTCTGCATCAGACCTCAGTTGCACATTCACCCAAATGAATCAGACATTTCCAGACAAACGAACTGGAGTTGGATTAAGGTGGACTAATCAGGGCTGGTGTGAATGCACCCCCAATGGGGCGTGGTCCAGTCAACCGATATCCAGGGATATAATGTTTTTAGAAGTTCTGGTTTTAAAACCCAAGAACTTTCCAGGACCAGAGTTTGTTGGTGATTATATGTAGCATTGAGTAACACAATTCTGCCCCTCCTGCACCTGTTGCCGAGCACTGATGGCTTCTTCATTTTTCCCTTGCTTGAGCTTCCCCCCCCCCCCCCCCCAAGAATTTTTCTGTAAATATATTTATTCTGGGAGGCTCTCATAGACCAGCACCTACAGCTCACTTTGCTTATCATCTGTGGTGTTTTATATATATATATATATATTTATCATTGCAACAGGTTGCGGATGTCTGATTTGGAACTATGAATATACAACGTAGCGGCTGAAAATAATCATAGTTGATTATGGTCAGACTACCAAAAGACATGTCAGGAATGTTATTTTCGTGTCTTCGTCCAGGTCTCTCAAGACAAACACAGACCCCATGTTTAGCAACAGAAAACATTCATAGCTCCAATCAGGTGGTTGAAAACAACCTCAAATATCTCCAGTGTCTGGGTGTGTGGATGCATGCACAGGCTTGGTGGACAGTCCTCCTCCCAAACTTTTTTTTCACCCTCCTTCTTTTCCTCCTCCTCCTCGTCTTCTCTGGCCACTGCTTGTCAAACTAGGGTACATGAACTCAAGTGTTTACTCTCGGTTTGCACAGGACTTTGTCTGGGCTTGACTCTCACTGATACTAGAGCTTTTAGCCGTTGAGGCCCAGAGCTTGCCATGAACAGCAGACTGCAGGAATACTCGACTCTTCATTCCCTCATAACTCTGTAGACCAAAGGTCTGTTCTGTCAGCAGCAGCCTGTCAAACCAGCTACTGAAATTAACACTCAAATGTCCTGACTAAGTGTCAACACGGCATTGTTACAGTGACAAAGCAAAATGTGATGTTTCGTTGCTATAAAAAAAGTGCTTGTTTTCTCACTGAATCGGGTTTTGATATATGATCATAGATATTCCAACACGCAGTAGTTTCCTTCGTAGATCAGCTTTATTTGAAAATATTTTACATCCTAACAATTAATAAACTGATGGCATGCACTACATTTGCTTGGCAGCTTTCTTTAGCACTTGCTTTTCTCAGATACTCCTCAAGAAATATGTTTCCTGTTTTTGAAACCCAGTATGTCATTGTTTTTAGGCCGCAGCTCTAAAGCTGGTGAGAAGGCCCTTTTGAAACACAAGTATTTATTACTTCCACTTGCAGTTTGTAGTTTTGTTACGCACATGATACAGATCAGTAGTTTTTCATTCACGTTACAGACACATTTTGCTGTAGTTGGTGTAATATAAGTTCTCCTAAGTTGTATTTAATCTTTGGGTATGGCTGTTTTTTGTGTATTAACCGTAAATTTAAATAACTCTTATTGTCTTATATGATGGGGAAATGATGCATTGTTTTCAACATTTTTTTAACAAAATTCTGAAACCTTCAGGCAATAAGTTGTAAAACCACCTTTTATTACAGTCACAGCTAGCTTTTTGGGTATATTTATACCTATTTCACATACCAAGTTATTTTCTGCTCTTGCTTTATATTTTAAATCTACTCTGACCAACTTTTCTACCTCTGTTGTAGTTTAAGTTTTAGGACGTTCTTTTATGTTCTTTAAACCTGCTGTTCGCTGTTTCCTCACTGTTCTCTAACAAACTTCTGAGGCCTTCACCGATCCATGATGGTAAAAGCAACACTGGGGAACCTAATTTACAGATGAATGAGTCACAAAATTTAATTTGAGGATCAATGGCTAGTGAGGGCTGAGTACATCTGCACACCACACTTTTCAGATCCCACCATCCACCACAGAATTGGGCATTATCTTATGTTTCTCTAGTTCATATCTGTTCAAAAATACAGTTAAGTCTGTGATTGTTAAGTAACCCAATTATGAAAAAGTTCAAGGGATTAGAACACGTCTCCAGGGCAAAATGTAAAACATCTGTATGTTAGTTCTGATGTGTTTGCATTGAAGATAACAAATTGCTGAATGCTTCCAAATATTTAAAATGGAAAAAGCCTTGCTTATTTCTGTCAGGAAATGTGTTTAACGTTTTTTGTTTTTCTTTTTTTTCATTCTTTCTGCTAGATTATGTATTCTCGTCCAGGATAGCTTTGGGATTTTCAGCGTTGTCAGACTCCAGCCTCTGTCCAGCAGCGACGAGCTCCACCAGTACTGCCAGATGTGGCAGGGGAGAACCTGTGTGCTGAGGGGCGTTAAAGTGGTGGAGCGGGTCACTCGAGAAAGGTGAGAGTCAACTTTTTCTTGCGTCAGGGTCGTTTTTCACCTGAATTTCGGTTGGGAAAGTTCAACCTGTTACCAGTAGCAGTTTGTAGCATGGGATTTCTGGTAAATGTAAGGTTATCTCTCTCTTTAGCATTTTAAGGTAATAGCCTCGGGTAAATGCCTGAGTCAGACAGTTGCTGATAAAAAGTGATCGGAAGCATCCTCAGAGCCTTAAGCCGTCTTGCCAAGCCATCCGCAGATGCATATCCGATCAAATAAATTGTGTTGTGGTATTTATTGAACCTTAGCCCCCTCTGTCCTTCTGAGAAACAAAATATGTAAACATGATGTTGGGAGCTTTCTTGAAGCTTGTGATGCTGTCCTGCCAGCAGTTGGGCTGTGTTTACATGTAAAGTGATACCGAGGTTCACGGTCTCTGTTCCTCGTGAGTTTCCAGTCGAGATCCCAGATTAGCAGCAGTTAGTAGAACTGGTGTGGGGGCATCTAGAAACTTGCTGGGGTATGTTTACCTCCATGATATTTTCAATGCCTGTCCTGCTCACAATAATTCTGGAGGTCGTCTTTGGTCAGTGTGATAGATGTGGGTGTTTCCACTCATTCGGGTATCCATGTCTGGAAGACCTCTAAGCTTGTCCTAGAGCAAACTGTCTGTCCTGTACGCAGAATTATTGGTATTAATTTCATGTAGTCTGTTACTTAATAGGAGTGACGGTGCTTGGTTGTAATATTAAATATAAAACCAAAAGATGTAGTTGGTTGACTTAGAAGTAAAAATAATTTCCCCTTCTGCTTACAGTTGGAAACAGAAAAAGCAAAACATCTAAAACTTTTAGGCATAATGTTCTTCCACAGAAATGTATAAAGTAAAAATGTTTTTGTCAGCAGCATATACTTTGCACATATACTTCATTTAATGACTCTGATGTGTCATGACAGATGAGGTGTGAACCGCTGGTTTTACATGACTTACAGAAACCCACAGCTGCAATGTGTTAATTTGGCTCCTGATTAGGGAGTTCTGATCATTTGAAAAAACCTCAAGAAAATTATAATAAAAGCATTTCTCAAGCATCTTCTTTTTCCATTTTTGTTTTATTTACAATATTTGCTTTTACAACTTCTGTTGTTTAACTTTGTTGGGGAAAAAGACATGTTTTTTGGGTCCTACTCTTAATGCATTTCTGTTACCTTTAACTGTGGGCACCAATGTCCTTGTGGACCCATTCACTCACATGTAAGTTTTTTGGGAGCGACGGTTAATTAAATTAATCAATTTACTAACTAATTGTCTGATATGTAATAAATATGTAAACATTTGTGCTTTAAGATATGACATATGTTAAGTGTGATCTTCATTGTGGGAAAATGAAAAAGATAAGCCTCTATTTTTTGTATTTATAAACAAAAAAGACTGAATATTCAAAATATCAAATGTGATGAAAATAAACTAGAAACTGACGTCACCAGGAAACAGTAATTTAATGCACGCTATTTAATATGCAAGAACAGATACTGCGACATTTCCTTGTAATTTAGAAATGACTGTACATGTGTCAACTCAATATTATTAATGTTTTTTTTCTGATTTAAACTTAATTCACATACTTTTTGACATTGTTTACATAATTAAAAAGAGGTTAAAACAGAATCACGTTAAACTGGATTGGCCTTCTACACACTATATGCACATTTACGCATACAAGTGTAGTGCTAATCATTCAAACGAGTTTCTAAATGTTTCTAGAAACTCTTATTAAGGGGGGAAATGTGACAGGCAGACAGTATATCCAACCTCAGAGTGTGCTAAGCTGCTATTAAATAACTTGTGGTGGCTTTTGTCTTTACTGGCTTCTCATCAGTAGCACCTGGGTGTCATCTCTTGAGCTGCTCATAATGCAAGTCCCATGTGTCACTGATGGCTGTGGTTCACAATGAAACTTCACTGAACCTACATCTTCTTTTTTTTTCATTACCTAGATTGAAGTTCTCCCTCACTTTAGACAATTTCAGCCTTTGAGAGCTTTGAAAAACCCCATAGACCAGCTCATTTCTAAGGGGAACCAGGTGCTTTATTCACCATTTTTATTTTAAAATCATTGCCCAAATGAAGCGAACCAACAATTGGAGACAAACATGACTGAAGCAAGCAGCGTGCACACATATCCTACACCTACACACCCCTGTGAACTGCAACCTACTCACAAGCGGTCGTGAAGAAAAACGTTTGTAAATTTTGCTTAAGTTAAAGAAAAATTTTAGCTTAATCCACAGAGGCACAAATCAGCTTTTTCTGTCTGATTTTGCAGTAATCTAGGTTGATTTCTTAGCTAATTGTGTTGAATGTCACTTTCGTGTCGAGGTAAATTTGCTCTTGAATTTGTGCTGTCCCTTTCATCACGCAACAGTGCAACCTTTCAGAACTCATTGGTAAAAAGCCATATATTGGCCGCATAGAAGTGTTCATAGCTTGTGGAAAAAAGTAGTGACTTATGGTCTGGAAATTATGGTAAAGTCCTTTTTTGTTGCAAAATCACGGGGCAATGTGACCTTTCCCCTAACTTTTATAGACATTAACATCAAAGGAAAGTTAACAACATGTGAGTTACTGTGAGTCAAGCTTTAAAAGATGGTTGAAGCCATAAATGTTCTGGTGTGTTTCTGCAAAAATGCACAAATTAGCTGTAGTCTTTTTTTTAGTTGTTGTTTTACACAACATCTTTTATGTGCACTTCACAAACAAGACATTGCTAGCTAATCTGTCAACTTTAGAAATGCTTTTATGTTTTTTTTTTCATTTTACATTTTCAGCATAAGCCAGACTCGCCTTTCTATGCCAATTTGTGTTTTGTTTCCATGAACTAAAATTTAAGGGGTCACACTTTTCAGATTTAGCTCCATCCATCCATCCATTTTCTTCCGCTTATCCGAGGTCGGGTTGAGGGGGCAGCAGCTTCAGAAGGGAGGCCCAGACTTCCCTCTCCCCAGCCACGTCTTCCAGCTCCTCCGGAGGAACCCCAAGGCGTTCCCAGGTCAGCCGAGAGACATAGTCCCTCCAGCGTGTCCTGGGTCTTCCTCGGGGTCTCCTCCCGGTGGGACGTGCCCAGAACACCTCACCAGGGAGGCGTCCAGGAGGCATCCTGACCAGATGCCCAAGCCACCTCAACTGGCTCCTCTCGACGTGGAGGAGCAGCGGCTCTACTCTGAGTCCCTCCCGGATGACCGAGCTTCTCATCCTATCTCTAAGGGAGAGCCCGGCCACCCTGCGGAGGAAACCCATTTCGGCCGCTTGTATCCGTGATCTCGTTCTTCCGGTCATGACCCAAAGCTCATGACCATAGATGAAGGTGGGAACGTAGATCGACCGGTAAATCGAGAGCTTCGCTTTTTGACTCAGCTCTCTCTTCTCCACGACGGACCAGTACAGCGCCGCTTCACGGCAGACGCTGCCCCAATCCACCTGTCAATCTCCCGGTCCCTTCTCCCCTCATTCGTGAACAAGATCCCCAAATACTTAAACTCCTCCACTTGGGGCAGGACGACCCGGAGAAGGCACTCTACCCTTTTCCGGCTCAGATTTAGCTCCAAAAGTAAAATTAGATGCGGATATTTAAAAAAAAATTTGAAGTTCTTCAAAACAATTTCAAGAGTCACAAGGTTTCCAAGCAATCTTCCAATTAGCATTTTGGTTTAATGGTGTTATGTTTACACAAAGTTATTTACTTCCTGATAAATGTACAACATCTAACAAATGAGAAAAGCTCTGCATGTGCTGATTGAAAATCTGTTAAACAACAAACTATAGACTAGAGCTGCACCTTAGATCAGATAAAACAAATGTCCTTTACCCAAAAGAAAACAGAGTCAAGATTAAAACTCAAAGTGTTGAATGAGCAGTGTGAGCCTGTCGTTACTCATCAATGATTTAGCCTCACAGGACTTGACCGTGCTGCAGAACCGGTTCCACACAAAGAAACCCTGTGATTAGAGGCTGACTAGCTGGTTGTTGAGCACTGACTGATATGACAGCACCCCTATGGATGAATGAAGGTAGCAATACCTTGAACTCAACATATTCTTCTCAGAAAATAGTCTGAATCAGAATCGGGTTGCAACTGTTTTTCCCCCTACATTTTTAAGTTGTTACTTCCAAGAGTGGTTTGACGTCAATCCAGCGGCATCAAAGTGTATTAAGTATGATGTTCCAGCAGGCTCTTTTCAAGAAGATGTGCTAACAGGAGCCAAAGTGTCACTAATTGCTAATCTGGACAGTTTAAACCTCTTGTAATCCGTTTTCTAAACATTATTTCTTCGCCACAATTATATCATAATTTACATTGGGTGTACACTCTCAAGTCTCTCATGACCTCCTTGTCAAAGGTATTTTGTGTGTGTTTCTGCTCTGCCAGCCCTGGCATGCTCTCTGTTGATTGTAGGTTGTGCAGAAAAAACAGGCACTCTTTACAAATTCATGTTTCAGTGGAAGTGAAACCGGCTGTGAAACCTTTCATTCCCCTCACTCAAGTCCCTCATTCGAGAGTTTCTCCTTCTGTCCTCCCTCTTCTGTGCCCCTCCTCACTCTTCCTTCTTATTTTTTTTGTTTTGTTTCATACTTGCAGGCACTCCAGGCTTTTCAGCTTGATAGACAGTCTGTGGCCCCCAGCAACGTCTCCGAAAGATCATGGAAACTCACTTAGTATTCTAAATGTAAGTTCTCATTATAGTCACAATAGTTTAATCCCCTGAGACGAGGCTATTCATTCATCTTCCTTTAATGTGCTAATTTAGGATCATGTCCATGAAGACAAAGCAACCAGAACTTTAGAATGTGATCTTTATAGATTTTTTAAAAATTATTATTGTGAATAAATGTATTTTCTATTTCTTTAATACTGTATCAAGATTATATTGCCTATTACTTTATCTTACATGTCCTTTGAACGACTTTCTCCCCGTCTGAATTTGGTGATTATAGTGTAAAAAAAAAATTAAAACCCACTTGGAGAAAAAAGAGCAGATGCAAATCTTATAAACTATTGATTTTATGAACTTATTTAAATTGTACTTTTTAGTGTCTCCTTCTATACATGGTGCATTCAAAGACCAATAGAAAAAAATCAGTGGTCCCAAGAGTTTGATGGCTCTGCAGTGCCAAGTTTACAGTTCAAACATAAACCAACACAATCCTGACCCACCTCAGTTTGACACTGAGGACTACCAAGAAGAAACAGAGTGTGGGGCAAATCAGTGAAAGTAGCCATTTCCTGATATTTAAAGCACAAGGACAAAAATACTTGTGTAGCATTACGTAGTGGCTTTAATCACCGATGCTAAATGCAAAAAAGGATTAAGTACATTTTTGTGTTTCTGTTTCTAAAATAGTGAATGCACCATTTAAGTTGACATTAATGTCTGCCATGATAGAGATTTTGTGTCAAACATGTGTTTTCTTCATGTTTTTAGGTATCACCAAAATGTTCACAGGATCACCTAAATGAAAATTCTTGCCAAGTTGTTTTTCATTTTTGAAAGATTACTTCTAAAATTTTGCTACCAAGTCGCTACTAAATGTAACCAAACGGTAAAATGTTAGACAGCAGTTAATTACTTCAACAAAAAACAATGTTTTGAGTAAAAAATAGCTTTTGGCTGCGTGTGAGATGAAAAATGTGACTTGGTAACATTCTTTTTAGTGCTCAGAGACAAGTGCTGTCATTGACTGATGTTTACCATCCGCTCAAAGTCTGCAGTCATAACACCGACCTGTTCATGGAAAATAACACAAATTAAAAAAATATTATTCATTAATCAAGAATGAACTCGGCTCTTCTGATGGGTTTGAAAACATTATTTTTAAACAGTAAACATAATTTTTTCATAGGGATCAAAATAAAAAAATCTAGATGGGTACAAACACTGCATATTAAATGCATGCCACATTAAAATTAACAACACTACTATTAAAAATAAGGCAAATATCAATATTACTTGGGATTTTTTTAATGGTAAACCTAATTGGAATATCATGAAAAAAGTTCCTTTATTTCAGGAAGTCAATGAAAAAAATTGTTATATGTATTAAGCTTTTATGTATTCATTTAGAAGATTATGGCTTACAGCTAATAAACACTCAAAATGTAATTTCTCAGAAAATTATAATATTAAATAAGGCCAACAATATATATTTTTAAATGTATATAAAGAAATGGCAGCATTCACAGCACACTAAAAAGTATGCTGCTATGAATGATCTACAGATCAGGCAATGTGCTTTGCTTGGTTTTCCTCTGTAGGCTGCAGTTATTTCTGTTTGTACAACTTTTTCTATGCCACTTTTTCCTTCCACTCAATTCTCCTTGAATACATAACTCTGAACAGTGAGCTTCTCTAGAAATGTCCTTTCGTGCCTCATCAAACACGCAACAAGTCAATTTTCTGGACAATTGTGAAGTCAGCAGTCTTCCCATCATTTGTAGCTTGTATATGGCAGTTTCTGAGGAACTGAATTTTTTGGTTTTCATCAACTGTTATCCACAGTTTTCAGAAACAAAACATTAAATTGTATCACTCTTTGTTTAGCCAATTTGTCATTTTTTATTTGTGGAATTCTTAAAGTATTTTTGAGATAATTTTCTAATGATTTCCACCGATCTGAAAGTTAGCTGTCCTTCAGGAGTCAAAACCTGCAAATACCCACGTCATAAGTACTCATAAGTACCTATGAAAATCACCTTTCAAAGTATTCCAATGATACATTTATATTTAATTTAATTAATTATAATTTCAGGAACTTTTAAGAGTAGGGAAGGAATATATTGTTGTTCAATATGGGGATCTCAAATGTCCCTTGTGTGCAGGAAATCAGCTCTGCAGGTCCACCTCCAAGTTTCTGCTACCTGCTGTCGGCTCATCAGAGTTCAGTAGAGCCCAGAGAAGTGCAAACCGTTTCACCGCTCTACCTTCATCCAGCAAGCCGGACCCTACGAGACATACTGCGTGTGAGCACTTCAGCTCAGCAAACACACAGAAGCATGTGCATACAGAATATTAATACCTTGTAACTTTTTTTTTATCCCTCAGAGTGAGGCCAAATCATGTCGCTGCAGTTTTATTGCCACGGTTTTATACAAAAGAATGCAGGTATTTTTTCCTTAAGTCTCAAACCATGAAGACATTGATTTAATCTCTTTTCAGTTAGAAAAAAGAGCAAATATTAGGTCTCCCAAGCCCCTTATTCATTTTAAGATTATTTAAACTAACAGACTGATAAGGCTGGTCTCTGACGTAGAGAGCAGATCTCCTATCAGTCTGTTTGACCATCTGTACGAGGCTCAGCCATTCCTCATCACTGATTGGCGAGAACTTTAACCTTTGACCAACACAAGATAGCAGCTCAGATCAAAGTGCTGGACTTTAGCACACTCACACCACTTTTTCATGTTATCGCCCTATAGTAAACCAGCATTGTGTGCAGCCTCTTGAATGAGTGATCTTGTCAAAGAAGTTCCTTTTGTTTTTTTAAGATGCAAAATGTCGTCCTCCAATTTCTGCTTTGTCAGATTTTATCATGTTATATCTCCTTTAAATTCTCTTTGTAGGTCATTGTGTTTCTAAGTAATTCATTTTCTGCTTTTGTGTGCTGTTCTGGTTGGACTTTAGAGCACTGATGTAGGCCAGGGGGAGGTGTGGTTGGTGCTGACAGACCCCAGTCTTCAGGAGGAGCAGCCTGAGAGGCCATGCAGGCGAACAGTGGCTCTGTGTGTGAGCACTTCCTGTGTGCTCACTTCCTCTGTCCTCGAAGCACTGAATTCCCCCGCCGTCTGTGACATGTTGTTCAGAGATGCCATCAGAGAACATGGTAGAGTTTTGTAGCTTCTTATTGAGGGATTTGTGTTTCACCACACACAATTGTGTGCACCAAGTTCTCGCACTAGCTGAGAGAAATCAAGACTTGCATTTAAAATATTCAACTTTATATCTAGATTAGTATTAGAGAAGGAATAATGGCTTTAACAACACAATATTGTCTATTACTTATGGATGATCTACTTATTAAGCTGCCATATTAATCAATGACGAGTTTACGATGGCCAGTTCAGTGGAGTTTGCACTTTTAAATTAGGTCAAGTATATTCAGTTGGAAACAGAAGCTACATGCGATCTTTAAAAAGACACAAGGAAAGAACATAATTGGAATATATTGAAGCTGCATCTCTAGACACCAGTCAGGAAGCTGAAGCATGGGCACAAGTTGGCCACTCCAAAGAACAATGATCCAAAGGATGTGACCAAATTATACAAATTGTCACACTTATTTTTTGCATTCATCAAAAATAAATATTGGTAATCCTACTTGCAACAGGAAGAGTTTAGTTTTCTTTAAAGACAGCTAACAGGTTATGTGGCTCTTTGTTCAGTGTATGCAAGTATGTTTTTTAAGTGTCTGTGCAGTTGTGGACAAAGAAACGAATCCCACCGAAACGGCCAGAGGGGAGCTCAAACTACTTGTAGGCTGATAAACGGGTTGAGCGCTTTTTTTCCAGCTGTCCTTCTTAAAAATGTAAAAGTTTCTGCAAAGTATGTGGATTAGTCAGTAAAACAAGGGGTCAAAATACTGTCATCAGAAAGGAGAAACTCACTTGAATTTTGTAAAACAATGTTTCTTTTATTTTTTTTTACTTCACCACACCCCACTTGCTCATTTTCAGGCCAGCTGGAGAGGCTTTAAACAAGCTATGAAGCGTAATTGCTGTGACAAAATCATTGATTATCATTTTATTCTTGAAAATCACAACTATTTATTCTCGTAATGGGAACCACTTTTATCCTTAATTGGCTGCAGACGTTACCCAAAAACACCCAAATTCCTGTAGTAGAGGAGTGACATAAAGCCTGCAAATGCAATTTATGTAAAAAAAAAAAACAAACTCTGGCTTGAATTCCCGTAGCGGAAATACACACAAGAAATGACCAGACTTAAGAAAAAGAAAGTCCAAAGTTTATTAATGAAGTTTCAGGGGTTAAAGCTTATCATAATCAAATGTACCGTATTTTTCGGACTATACCTACAGATTTTTTTTAAAAGAAAAAAAAAAACTGGAAGCGTACATATATAAGCCATATCAGCCTATAAGCTGCTGGTATCTCCACCGCGCTCGGTTTTCCATAAGGACGCAGCCCTCCTTCTCCAACGCCGAACCATGGATTCGTTCACGCAGAGCTTACGTGCAGCAGCTCTATGTACTTCCTGATTGATAAACCTCAACTTAAAGGTTGCATCATATGAGTTTGAAAACATTTCTCTGTCGTACCTACTGCTAGCATGTGCTTGTTCCAAATGAAAATTAGCACTTTCTTTGATTTCCGATTTTGACTTCCAATGATTCACTTTCTGCTAATGAGCCCCCTGGTGGTTGAAGAAAAATCCACAGAAAAGCTGCACCGGCTATAAGCCGCATGGTTCAAAGGGTAAGAAAAAAGTAGCGGCTTATAGTCCAAAAAATACGGTATCTTTCATTTAAAATGTGAACTGTCAAGGAGTTGAAACTGCTAGATGACTGAAACGTAATTTTAAGACGGTTTCGCCAGCATGAGATGTTCAGCACCTACCACAGAACTCCAGATTTGTCACACCAGAACACACCCACACCATCAGACAAGGCTGCATACACGTTTGTTTAGACCCACTAGAATAAACCAGCAGCTAAGCACAGAAAGGTGTTTTTTTTCTTTTCTTTTCGTTTGTTTTTTACATTTGACCACCGTGAATAACAAACTTCCACCCACATTTTTTGGAATAACTTCAGGGAGCTGGTATTACTCACCGGATGCACATTGATGAGTGCAACTTCTTATTTCCCCAAATCTTTGCAACCAAGCAAAGTTAGCTTGAAACATACAACCTCAAAAGCCACATTTATGGGAAATATTGAAGTTTCATTTACTAGAGTAATGCGATAAGCAAAAAGTGTTCCCTTGCTTTTTTCTAACAGTCAGACAGCAGTTAATAAGTTGAGTTTAAGACATTTTGTTTTAAATTAGGATTCAGACAGTGAACCTGTCAAAATCTCATTGTATGTATCCAAATAAAAGGCAATGTGTGTTTTGTTTGCTGTAAAGTGTTTTATTTTTTCTTATTTGCATATTTAGGTGTACTCCTCTGTGCGGAGCAGTCTGTCATTGAGGTGTCTTCAGTACAACACAAGCGTGGTTTTGAGACCACCACAAGGCAAGACTCACTTTCCAGCTCTGAGCCCCAGGTGAAAACTCTGCCCCAGCCTCTGAGACTGGATTCCTTGAGTTTGGAGACTACACCCAACTCCCTCCTTAGTCTCACAGGTCTGTCTCTCTGCCTTTCTCTCAGTTCAGTGGTTTTCCATGCGACTCCTCATCTGATTTCTGCTGCTGAACAAGCCCGACTTCTCGTTCTCTCTGTGTGGGAAAAGGGAAAAAATAATATTTATATTTTTACAGCACAACAAAGAGCTCTGATGCTGCTTGCAGGCAACTGTGATGTGATTTGTTGCTCTGTCTCTGTCCTCAGGGCGTCATTTTGAGACACAATGTAAAATAAAACTCATGAGATATTGTAGAGTTTCTGTCCGTTCCCACATTATTTTGCAGGAAAATAAGCATATGTGCTCCCCATGATTGTTTGAACATCTGTTGTGACAATGAGTTAGTTTTCAGTAAATCTTTCATTTCTTTTTGGACACAAGCAGCATCAGTTTGATGCTTTAATCCTTTTTTAATGTTTCCTCATCAATTATTAGCTCCACTTACTGCAATTGCTCATATAGTACAAGAAAAGATTTTCTATTGTGTTGCAGTCTTCCTACTCATCTGCTTCAAATCCCACTGAAAATGCTGCATAACGTCTTCCTAGTTTCTAATTATGTAAATGTGGTTTTGAAGCCTGTAGCAGATAATAATCTGCATCTGCTGCCTTCTCGTCACATCTGAGAGCAAAGATCACATCGTGAACCCACTCAGCGATGGCCTCTCCGGCCGTCCGTGTTTGATCAGGTGGTCGAATGAAAATAAAACACACTGTTTGCGCTTGTGCACAAATCGTACCTTCTGGAAATTGCAAGCAAAGAAAGAGGGAAAGGGGGCGGTCGGGCTCAAAAGAGAAAGTCGAATAATTTCTTATCGGTTTTTGCATTTGGTATCCTGTTTAAGGTTCCATGTTTGCAGTGTTAGGCAGCAGCTGTGGTTGTGAAGTGAGTTGTTTTTAGGTATGGAGAACATTTCTGCTGCTTTTATCGCTGCCATCTACGATTAAAAATGAAAAGGATGTCATTATCTCCTACACTGTGTCATAAACATACAAACACTTTAAAACCAATGCTTAGATTGTCTATCAGTGTTCTTCTTGCTTGGCTTTAAAGAA
Organism: Poecilia picta; assembly: GCA_033032245.1. Lineage (NCBI taxonomy): Eukaryota > Metazoa > Chordata > Actinopteri > Cyprinodontiformes > Poeciliidae > Poecilia > Poecilia picta. The sequence goes on along the minus strand of CM065369.1, from coordinate 15,166,056 downwards.
ACGGGCAATGCAAATTTATTTTTCTGAATGCTCCAAACCATTCATTGGCCATAAATGTTAATTTGTCATTTTATTTCTGTGTATCAGGGGTGATAGTTGGTGTAGATGAGAATACAGCTTATTCTTGGCCAGCTTGCAATCTCTGTGGAAGTGACAACTTAGAGGTGTCAGCAGAAAAGCCGTAAGTTCTTATTTAACAAACTAAATGTCATTTTTCTCATAGTGAGAGCTCTCCACCTCATTTTATTTATTTTTGTTCTTTCTACAGTCAAAACTTCCACTGCATTTCCTGTAAGTCGACGTTGGACAAGCCAGACACAAAGGTTCAGCTGGAGGTTTTCCTCAGCTCCTCCTCGTTGGGCAACTGCACCTTAAAAGTTAAGGTAGGAACATCAAAGAAGTAGGACAAAAATATAAATGTCTTATAGCAAAATTACGTTTATATTGATGTTGCTGAACTATCAGGAAAAATATCACCATGAACATAATTTATAATTCTACCTGGAAAGAAAGAAAAACTAAACATACGAACCTGTCTAGTTTGCACCATGAAAGCAATGACAGTTAATGCAGCTAAAAACTGGTAGTTGTTTTTGACGTGAGCATTACCATGTTTTACTCACTGGGTGAAAAAAAAAGTTGAATTTTGGTTGCATGCTGAGTGACTTTTAAATTTCCCGTACAGTTTTTTTTTTTTAAATCCATCATAAAAGAAGAATGCGTCTAAAGAATGGCAGCCATTTAAATGTGTTTATTTTCATATTTTTGTTTTTTTATGCAAAGACTGACTTGGATTCAGAGGAGCAGGAAAATCTCATTTATTTTCTCTCTGATTTAGATTCTGCAACACAGTGTGAATTTTATCCAAAAATATGTCAAACTTGTTTTATAAAACATAAGACATGGTCTTATTTAAAGACCATAAATAAGATTTGGTCTTATTTATCCTGATAAATTGTTTGATAAAAAAACTTTTTTTTTTGCGTTAAGGGCTAAATTGAGGAAATGTACCTAGAGGTGGGTGAGTGTTAGAAGACAGAGGAAGACGCTCACCCAGATCTGCCACTAATAGCTTGAAAGTTTGTTTCTACACGTCATTGTGTATATAGTCCAGGTTAAGTTCCTTCCTCCTTATTACAAAATGTTATCTATCTTAAAATCTTTAAAGCCATTTGACATGAGGCGGTTGGTACTCGCAGGTGTTTCTAATCTCGTTAACTTAAAACGCTTTAAGCTAATAAGAGACTTTTCTTTAAAGTCACTTGCAACACCTGCATTAACCCTCCATTTGAAGTGAAAATGACTGCTGAGGTGTCTCAATCTGAGATGTATTCATTTCCGGCAAAGTACTCGCTTCGAGTTATGGTGGCTGTTTTTTGTCGCCTGCAACGGCCATTATACACAGTCCAGTCACATTAATGTGACCACCACGTACTTTCCACTTCAGAGTTAAATAACCAATCACAGAAGGCAGGTGGCAGCACAGTGCAGTTGAGCGTATATAAAGGGTGTGTGTGGGCTTCGGAAAACATTTCAATCGTTGGCGTAATGCAGAAACGAAGCGATTCATCCGACGTCCAAAAGGGCATGATCATTGGCTTTCGGGCCAAGGGTGGAAGCATTTCCGAAACGGCTGAGTTTGTGAACTGTTCGCGTGCCGCCGTGGTAAAAGTGTACCGTGCATGGCAAAATGGGACTGTCCAAAATCAACGACGTGGCAAATGTGGTGCACCACGGGCCATAGATGACAGAGGCGAACGACGGTTGCGGAGATGCGTTCGGGCAGATAGACTGGCTACCGTTGAGCAACTGACCACTAAAATGAACCAAGGGGCTACCACAAGTGTCTCCCAAACCACTATTCAGCGAACATTGCTGCGTCTGGGCCTCCGAAGCGGACGCCTGGTTCGTGCACCTATGCTGACTGGTGTTCATCGACGACGAAGGCTAGAATTTGCACGCCAGTACAGCAGCTGGACGTCCACTGAGTGGCGACAGGTAGCGTTTTCAGATGAATCGCGTTTTATGCTCCATCGGACAGATGGACGTTGGCGTATAAGGCGTGAAACCTCTGAAAGGAACCACCCTGCAACCATTGCAGGAACGGTCCAAGCTGGAGGCGGGAGCATTATGGTCTGGGGAATGTTTTCCTGGCATTCTCTGGGTTCACTGATTATTGTGGAAGGCACGATGGATCAATACAAGTATGCATCTGTCCTTGCGGACCATGTCCACCCCTACATGCGCATTGTTTTTCCTCAGGATGATGGCATCTTCCAGCAGGACAATGCGAGGTGCCATACAGCTGCCAGTGTACGTGCGTGGTTCGAAGAGCACCAGGATGAGTTTACCGTCCTCCCCTGGCCAGCAAACTCACCTGACTTAAACCCAATCGAGCATCTGTGGGACCATCTCGATCGAGTTGTTCGCGCCATGGATCCTCAACCGCGTAATCTAGCGCAGCTGGCCACGGCATTTGAGTCGGCATGGCTCAACATCCCAGAGAAGACCTTCAGGGACCTAAGTGACTCTCTTCCTGCACGTCTCGTAGCAGTTCGCTCTGCGAAAGGTGGTTATTCTGGCTTTTGACAGATGGTCACATTAATGTGACTGGACTGTGTAGATTCTCTTTTTTCCTTGCTGTTGTTTAAACTGATCTCAATGGCTTCGCTGATTTTTTTTTTTTTTATTAATTAATTAATTTTTTTGTCATGAATTGATCATAGTGAACTAGTTTATTCTACCTGTTTGCTAAGCAGTTGTCTTTTGTAAATGTGTGCATAACTTAGGAACATTTTTACATTTTGTCATAACAACCTCAATTTTCTTTCTGTTTTAATCAAATCTGAAAAGTCTGTTGTGCATATGTATTCACCCACCCTTTGCAAAACTTGTGGATCTACTTTACAACCACTATTAACAGCAGTGGAGGTCTTTTTGGAAATATCTGATCAGATCAGTATAGCATGAAACTGCATGCAAATTGTTTAAATGCTTGCTCTTTTCCTTTGCAAAATAGCTCAAATGCACATGCAGTGCCCGTCTGTAAACAGTAATTTTCAAGTTTTTCCACAGACTGTAAATTGAACTCGAGTCTGAAAACTGTCTGGAGAATTTGAAGACACGAAAATGTCTCAGTCCAAGCTCTTTTATTGCAAATGTGTGCATTTAGTAACATTGTGTTGTTAGATGATTAACCTCCACCCCTGCCTGAAGTTATGGTGGCTGCAAAAGAAATGTCAGTTTTCCACCACAAATCTTACCAGAGAAACTCCACATGTTTGCTGTGTCCCCTGCCTGGCTGGTTGCAAACTTCAAATGTGACTTCTTATATCTCATTTTAAACAATTGGCTTTCTTCGTGGCACTGTTCTAGGATAGGCTATCCTTGAGTGATGGCATGATTAGTATCGCAGCACTAGTAATTGTTTACATGTCGACGTTTTCTTCGTGCCTGTAGTATTTTTTTTTAAGAATGATCTCCATCTTGGCTGTTGCTCTGATTAGTGCTGCAGCTGGGAGGCCTTTCACTTTAGGTGGTCAGTCATCCTTTAGAAGGGCTGCAGTGGTGCCATTCCTACTTTTTACTATAATGTCCCACAACTTTCTCTTTCAACTGACCCGTCTGCTGTGTTCCCTGATCGTCATGATGCTGTTTGTTTGCTAATGTTCTCTTCAAAGAACAGTTTTATTTATGCTAAGACTAAATCACACACAGATGACCTTTGTTTAGTATCTGGGAATTTGGGAGGCTATTAGTTGCTATGGGTTTTATTTACTGGCGTAAAGAATTAAAGGGGACTGAATACAAATGCACTGCTCTCCGTTGAGTTTTTGAAAAAAATCACATTTTTATTTTTGTCTTTTAAATGTTGATTCAAACTTATAACAGTTCAACAACACGTGAATTTTGTGTAAATCTGAACCTGCTGTCTTTGGCAGAAAAGACAAATGTATATTTTTTAAATCTTTCAGCACACAATGGCAGAAGTGTAGATTAAACCTTTGACCAGACAATCATCTGTCCTGTAGTAACCCATGAGTGAGACACAGAATCATTCCATGTCACCTCTCCATAAATGTTACTCATAAAGCGTTTGAGTTCTACACTGTAAAACAAAGTCTTGATAAACGTAGCTTTGTGTGGAGGTCTTTCAGTGACAGAGAGCCATGCACAGTTCAGTGAGACAACCAGTAAAAATTATCAGCGTTCTTATCGGCCTACTCATATTTTAACCCCTTCCAACCATAAACCAGCAGAGAGACCGCAGTCTGTTGGTGCAGCATTTCTTTTTCTCATTTACAATGCAGCGGCGATAATTAAAAAGGCATTATTGACTTCAGCATGTTTTAATCTCTCCCGACAGCTGCAGCAAAAGACGATCATGTCGATCCTGAACACGCCCGTGCTGGAAAGCAGTGAGGTAGGTTTACTTATCAAGCTGTTACATAAGTCGGACCTAAGATGGAAGGTGCACAGATTTTTTTTTATGTCAATATATCCTTTAAAGTACAGTCATCTGTTCCTGTAACTGTGATAAAAGCTCTTCTTTGTTGAGTGAAATGACTGGTTGGTTATTGATACCGTTCACTGCCAGATTTGTGACACAATCCTCCACCCTCTCTTTTGTTTTGGGGGATTTGAAGCTTGCATGCAGTTTATAGGTTTGGGTGTTATTCACTTCTTACATAAACTGCAGGTGGAGGAGCTGTTCCTCATCAATGAAAAGCATTGTAATCCCAGTGTTTGCATTAATGCTTTTCTTCATGCACGAGTTGCGTGGACAGTTTTTAATCGCCACTTTTGTACTTATCCGATGTGAATAATGCAAATCTTACATGCATACTTCATTTCAATAGGCGCGCATTAAAAGCATCTTAAGAGATTTGCATGGTCGTTTGCTTCAGCTCCAAGGGTACGATGTGGAGAGCGTCTTGGGAAAAGAGGTGGGTCCCTTGGCCGTTTATGTCCGAGTCGTCACCAGGAAGCCTGGGCTGTGGATGGGCCTGGAAGAGATCTGCCTCCAAGCCTGCTGATAGCAAGCCTCAGACTTTGGCTGGCTCCAGCAATCTGCACACTGGGCCTTGGTCTGAGCCAGTTTATCCTCCACTCCCCCTTCTGAAGGCCTCCTCTGACAGCTTGAGGCTGTTCTGAAAAGAAGGGGGCTGCAAAAAGACAAGGTCTTGTTTGTGTTAATGATATGTGATCCTGTGCAGCAGGAGTTGACAGCCCAAGGGTAGACCAGTGGCATGCAGGCTGTCAAACCAGACCATGTGGATCATTAACTGTGAATAAGTCCCAGTTTTGACTTTAAAAGAATTTTCCAACCGTTCTACCTCTGTATCGAAAAAAAAAACACTGACTCTGTCAATAAAATGACTTATTTTTGCTGACTTTGCTTTGTGTTTCCTGCTGCATTTCCTTTAACACCAATTTTCATACAGACTGCTCACAGACCACAATCCTTTCACTTTATCATCATTTCTTTATTACAGATTTATAAACACATTCTCAAGGTTTTATACAAACTATATAAAAGATCATGCTCTGGCTCTTATACAAAGTTAGAAATTATAAAACATGTACCATATCAGGTATGACATCATGTAAATGCAGTGGTAAAATAATTTAATACAGAGAAAACAATCCCACAAAAAAAATATGGCAGCAACAACAACATATTTTCCAGTGCCATTATGGTAAGCTTAATACATCTGGTACAGATGGTAAAGACAAGTGTCTGTTGAGGTATGTCTTCTAAAAGTCTCACAGTTCGTAGAAGATAAAAGTGTGTCACCGGCCCTCTGAGCTCGCCGAGGCTGCAAACGCGGCGCTGGGCATCTGTTTAAAGAACTCTCGGAGCCCGGTGAGCTCCCTGGTTAGCTGCTCGATGGTTTTGTGGAGCTTCTCGTTTTCGTTGCTCAGTTCGATCATCTTCTGCTGCATCTCCAAGTTGCGCCTCTTGGCTTTGTCCCGGCTTTTTCTCACCGCAATGTTATTCCTTTCGCGCCTCTGCCGATACTCCACGCTGAACCTGTCCACCGACTTCTTCCCCTTCTCCCTGCTGCCCATCTTCCTCGGGGACGGCTTGGAGGAGACGGGCTCCGGGGTGGTCGGAGGGGTCGGCTGTCCCGTGGGGAGGCTGACGGAGGTCTGGGCGCAGGTCTCGATCTGGGAGGGCAGGGATGAGGACACGTCGCTGTCGCTCCAGTCGGACTCCTGCTTGATCGGGGCGCAGAACGCCCCCTTCTCCGGCGCGCCGTCCTGCTTGTTGGCGTAGACCGCCGACAGCTGCTGCTGCTGCTGGCTGCTGCTGGCTGCATCATGCCGCCGGACATCACGGCGCTCTGCAGGTTGTAGAAGTCCGGCTTCTCCTGCTTCACGGTGTTGAACAGGTCGAGGAAGAGCTCGTCGTTGCACAGCTCCAGGTTGGGCACCGACGTCATGGAGTCGATGTACTGGCTGAAGTCGATGGCGCTCTCGTCGTCGTACATGGCCGGAGTGGTGGTGCTCAGCTCCACCATGGTGCCCTCCTCGCCCACGCCGTCAGCCCTGCTGCCCGGCTTCGAGAGCCCCTGCTGCGGCCCCCCGAGCTTGGCGCTCTCGTAGAAGTTAGCGGGCTCCATCGCCCAACTCATGTTGCATCGTGGGGACACGCAGTGAGAGTCCAGGCTGTATATGTCACACATGGACCCTGGCTGGCTTTGTCCACGTGGTTAGAGAATTAAAAACAACTTTTTTGGGAGGAAAAAAAAAAAAAAAAAGAAAAGTAAACCCACTGCTGTGTGGCAACTCAGCTGCACGACAAAACCTTTGCAGATTTTCTCTCTGCAAATTCTTCAAGTAAATTAAAAAAAAAAAAAAATCTCGGGATGGCTTTCTTCTTCCTGCACCTCGACTGTCAGCGCTAACTTAGCGGATTGTCACTTCTCTGAGGCAGCGCTACTTTCGCGCAGTGTTTTGTACCGTTCCCCGCTGACGTCACACACGCCGCCCTCTTACGAGCCACTCAAATCCAAACACGGGTCACGTGGTGCCTCGTTTGAGTGGGTAGGGGGGCGTGATGCTCACACCGCCCACTTTTTTTACTATGACCGTATGAATGGTTCAGGGTTGTTTACATAGTGCAGGATGTGCTCTGGCTGTTGGGAACAGGATTAAATTTATCACCAGGGAAATTGGCAGAGGAATTATTCAGCTACAAAAAAAAAAGTGTTATTGCTGTAGTGTTGCAAAAAAAAAGAGAAAAAGTTTAGTCAGAGCCAGAGAGAGGCAACTACTTGCACCCCTGCACGTTTTACAAAGAACAGCAAAGACGGTCCTGAAGGAGACAAATCTCCAGTCCCATTTCTCCATTCATTGCCCTTCAGCAGAACATCTTCACTTGTTTCAACATAGCAAAAATGATTGTAGCGCAACGGAGTCCTGACATGTGTTCAGCTTTCTGATGTTTACTTTAGTTCTGGCAGAACATCTCATCATCGTAAAACGGTTTATGAAATGTACACATGAAGAGGAATCGGCTGATTCATTTACAGACCTTATTGAAAAGTTGATTTATTTTTTGCAGCTAAAGTCAAAAAAATGTATACATTACAGTTTTTACATAAATATTGGTTGCAGACATGTGATGATTATGCCATACGGCTAATTAATATCAGAAAATTAAATACCTGTGGGAAGAATATTTTTTAGATGCACTCAATTAATTGGGGCTCCTAATAGTATGGATTACATCATCAGTGTGGTGTGGTATGGAGACATGGGGCATTCAGGAAGTCCAGGTTGCTTTCTTGACAATGCTGAGATTATATATAGTTTAGGTCAGGCAAGTCTGCAGGCCTGCCAAGGACTGTGGGAGCATTAAACTAGATATTGATACTTTTGGCAAAAGCAATCTGCTGGTCACGATCCAACTTCCGTTGGAAAATTAAATCGGTGTCTCAATAAAGCTTGTCGGCAGAGGGAAACATGATGTAATCTATTATTTCCAGGTAATATTTGTACTTTGGACTTCATAAAACAGTGGACCAGTACCAGCAGATGACATGGTTGCCCAAACATTTGCTGACTGTGGAAACTTTAAACTGGACCTTAATCAACTTAAGATTCTATGCTTCATTCTTTCTTCAGACTCGGTTCAAAATGTACTTTCACATTAGAGAACTTCAGACCCCTTAATACCGGCCTTTCTTCTCCCTTGTGCGAGAAGTCCACTTCTTAAGTGGCTTAATTCAAGGAATGCACCATTTGTAGCCCGTATGCTGGATTCTAATGTGTAGTTGCTCTGAAGGCCCTGTGACCAGCTACAGTCCCCGTCCCTTTTTCTGCCAATCCTTCCACTTTATTTTCCATTAATAAGCTTGAATTAAACACTTTGTGTTCAGCCAGCCTCTTTACTTATGGTACCAGTCAAGTATCAGTGGAGTGTGTCATTGACTCGGCTGGACAACTGTTGAATCAGCAGTCTTGCGTATTCCATAACACAATGGCCTTAATTACATAATTATTTTAAAATGATTTAATTTGTTTCTGTATTTAAATATCTTCAGTAACTGACTTTATGTAACTATTAGAGTTGTGGTGCTTCTTTTCTTGTAACTCAAACTTCAACTCATACATCTTGACTCATATGATGCAAATTTTCACTTGAAATATTGAAATAACTGGAAAGTCTCTCTCTTTTAATCATATAAAAAAGCTAAATTGCTGTCTTTCAAAATATTACTACAAGCTTTAGTTCCTCTTTATATGCTGAAATAAAAATTTAAAAGGCCTTAGACATAAAGGAACAATTTGCAGGACTTGTATCAAATGAATCAGCGTGAGATTTTTGTGAATTTAAATTGGCAAACAATTTCCGGGTATAACTTTTCAAATTTATTGGTCACTTCGTGAAGTACAGTTGACTGAGGAATTGGGCTTTATGCATGTTTATTGGGCCTCCCGCATGTTCATGTGGCCTCATGAACATGTTCATGTGGCCTCTTCATGTGGCCTCCCGCCACATGAAGAGGCGGGAGGCGTATTTCCCATGCAACATGCTTTCATTGTTATAATTTTTATTACAATGGTCTTATGACACTGGGCTGTTTACATACTGCAGGATATGCGCTGACTGGTTGTCAGTGTGTCTGTGTGTCAAAAGGAACATAAGCTTCAGTCTCCAAATGTGGTAGAGGAAGTATTCTGATGATTTACAAGGAAAGTAAAAGTCCTATCACACAAAGACACAACAAAAAAAGTGTGACGTTAACATGCAGGTAGGAACCATATCAGAATTACAGGAAACCTCTCTTGTTGTCTTGCTCTGAGTAGTGAAACTGGAAATGTTCAATTTGGAAGTCAAAATGTTTTCCATTTTAAAAAAAAAAATATTGGTCTGAGAGGTATTGAAAGAATTCACAATATTTTCTAAACTTTTTAATTCTTAAGCTTTTATAACTGAGAAAAAAAAATTGTTGAATAAACCGTACTTTCAGGTAGAATTTCTTAAAAAAATATTACAAAGATGACGTTCAGAGAAATAACTAAAAAAACAAACTTAATTGGTTTTAGATATTTCCTGTGTGATTCATATTGGACATTAGGAGGCATTGCGTCAAACATTGCAAAGAACAAGTGATAAAATACATGTTTTTGATCATCTTTTATGACCAGTGGTCTCTCTAGGAGGTGTCCTTAAGTCACACATGGACTGACACTTCTCGGAAATGTTTCTCATCTTTTCCACTTAGGATGTTTGGTACTTTTCCTCTCTCCCTCTCACTTCCAGCACGGAAACTGCACCTCACAGTGGTCAATGTGTGTGTTTGCAGGATGTTTCTGCAGGAGCAACATACACACGTTTATTAAACTTCAGTATTTCAGACCTTCCTTTCTTTGCTTATTTTGAAGCAAGTTAAAATGTGTTCATTTGAAAAATGCAGTTTCTTTACTTCATTTTGTCTTAAAGGTGACCAACTAAAACTCCCCCAACATGTGCAGAGAAGGGATGTAGATGACCCGATTTTAGTCTTGGGGGGCGTTTGGTTTGTCATTTCTCCCTTTGTGGTGGGTGTGGGGTGGAATGACCGAAACTTTCTTTTTTCTGGGTGTGGTTTCTTCTCAAATGTAAATGGCCCATGCCTAGGGCTGACAGATTGTAGAAAAGAGTGTGAGGCAGTGTCACTGTATTGGTTTGGAAGTATGGAAAGCCATTTCAGCCTAAATTAAATAAATAAATAGGGAAAATAAATAAATAAATGAGTAAAATCAATGAGTAAAAAAAATAAAATAAATGGGTAAAATAAAGAAATTAGCAATTGGCATCTTTATTCGCATTTATATTTATTCATGTATACATTTATTTATTCCCAGATTTAATTCTGTCTGGCCTTTTTTAATTTCCCTATTTTCCATTTTCATTTATCCATTTTTCATATATCGCTGTTTATTTAATTTTGACTGAAATGGCTCTCCATAGTTTAGACTCTATGCAACTTACACATCTTATTTCATAAAACTGATTGTAGGGCTTAGAACTAAGACTTCAGTCGTAAAATAAATTATTTTATAAATGAAAATATATTGCAGAAGTGGATAGAATTTGTAAAACACTATAGCCTTTTTTGTACTACGCCCGAGTTATTTCAGTGATTTATCGCTTTTACGTTGCCTTAATTATCTGACATTTATGTTTGTGTTTATAAGAACGTGGCGGAAGAAGAAAATGGGCTTCCACTTGTTGGACCGAACCAAACCGACCCGGACTATCGGTGCATACAAGACATTCCGTAACATTACTTTAGCACCAAATATCAGCATAGTAGACATTTCAAACCAATGCTATGTTTGTTTAGGAACAAAAACAACTGATACGTTTTAGTTAAAAATTACAAAATAAATACCTCTTCAGGACACCCACCCCTTCAAACATAGACTGAACTTACTTAGGCAGCCGGAAACTGCCGAGCATTCAGGGTTTGCGATTGGCTGAAAGTTCCCCGCGAAAATGACGTAACACACATTTTCGCGCCACATTTGTAGCAGTCGGACGCCCGTACAAGAAGAGGTAAGAAAACAACAAATTCGCCAATTTTTTTGAAATGTACGCAGCTTTTATGACCGGTTCGTCGCAGTGAGGCATGTTAGGCGAGCTGACCTGAATGCAAACGAGGCGGCTTGTTTTTTTATATAAAGCGATATTTAAAGTTGAAAGCAAGTCAGATGGGGTATTGTCTCCCTGCAGCCACATGTTAAAATGGTGGCCGAAGTGTTAGAGCAAGAAATACCTCAGTATTAAAAGCTTTAGTTGTTTAATCCACTTAAACGACTAAGAATGAAATATTTTCTGTATGTTTCTCCAAAACACTCACTATTTAAACGATCGGCGTGCTATATAAACATAACTTAATTTTATTTCTATTTTGTAATTTATCTGACGCAGTTGTAAATGTACTATATAAATAAACTTTTACTTGACTTACAAGTTGTAGGTGTTGTCATGCTTGCCTTTAACTATTTCGTTAATTATTGGGGGGAAAAATCCTATCTGTGCAAAGATAAATCCCGAGTTTTTTGGCTAAACTATCTATTTTTTGTAGATTTATATTCAACCTTTGAGAATGTCAAATAAAACTGCCACGTTTTTCTCCATGCACACTTGCAGCTTCTCAGTTGACCTCCTTGAGGAAATCATTAGAAATATGACTATGCAAATATAATTTGAATGGAATACCTCAAAAATGTCATTCATCTTGTGTTAAAAAAAAGCATATTAAGAAAACAGCATGAGGTACATTGCATTATGTTATCCATATTCTGCCCAGATCTCCCACCAACCATGTCTTCCCCTGCTTCAACACCTGGTGGCCGCAAGCGTGGAAGGAATGCCAACCCTGCCACACGTAAGTTCAGCTTTTTAATTTAACTTCAGAAAACAAAATGTATGCAAAGTTACCAAATCACATTGTAGCTTGAAGTTGGAGCTCACTCTTATCTTTTTGTCTGTTACCCAATCCCAGCAAGCAGTGAGGGTCCCATCTCGCCTCCTTCCCAGAGGCGCCGAGGCCAAGACTCCTCTGGTGGCGACCTGATGCCGATGCCGACGTCCCCAGCCACGGACGTTCTCAGTCCGGCTGCCCCTCAGGACACCTCTCTGTTCTCCAGCCCGAGGCCATCAGGTACTTTTGTGCTCACCTATTCCTTAAACAAGGAACAAGATTGGTTGTCTAATTTAATTTCATTTATGCAGTTATGCCAAATGAAGCGGACGTAAGTTCCCCTCTGGGTTACTGGACTCCGAGCTCAAGGGTTGAAGGGACCCCGAACTCGAGGGTTGAAGGGACGCCGCGCAGTGGCGTGCGTGGCACACCGGCCAGACAGCGCCCTGATCTGGGGTCAGTCAGGAAGGCTCCCCAGGTGGACCTTCAATCGGATCAGGTCGGTTTCAATTGGTCGCCTTCTGCTTGCGCGTTGGTCTGAAACTCAGGAGTTAAAAGTTTTTGTTTCCCAGCCAAGCACAGACGGTGCAGTAGCAAGCGAACCCAATGCAGGCCACAGGCTGGTGATCTGGGGGACTGACGTCAACGTTGGAACCTGCAAGGAGAAGTTCCAGGTACAGCGGATGAAAACTGTCAGCCACTGACTCATATCGTTCAGTATTGGAGATGGACTGGGTGTTTTTAATCGTGCTGCTCCTGTAATTCCAGAGGTTTCTGCAGAGGTTCATTGACCCGACCTCCACTGAGGATGAGAACGCTGGTCTGGATCTAAACGAGCCGATATACATGCAGAAGCTGGAAGAGGTGGCGTATCCATTTAACTCAGAACCTTCACACAGTTACATCAGGAATCTTTATGATGATTTATTTTTTTCTCCTGTCTAAAGTTGACTTTTCTGTGTTAATCTGTCAGATCAGTGTTGTTGGTGATCCCGTCCTGAACGTGAACTGTCGACATGTGCAGTCGTTTGATGCGGAGCTGTACAGACAGCTCATCTGCTATCCACAGGTAAAGAACCACGGGGCTTTTAAGACCCTGGTCCAGATTCTGATCTTCATCTAAATATCAAGTTGGCTACTTTTAAAATTCAAAAAGCAATTTTTGTGTTTGCACCTACTAAATTAAAACTATCTAAAGAACATTTTCCTTTTACAAGAAAGAAAGTCTGTGACTTTTCTAAATGAGAAGATAAATAAAGAAGTAGTAGTAGTGAACATGGTTTACATTCAAGAGACATTAATTGATGCTGAGCCTCCTTTTTTTATCTCATCGTAGGACTCAAAACATTGGTCTTCTGACATCAGTTTTTGACCAAAGTTAGTAAGCGACTCCATGTTCAGGTCAGAGAGCCTCATAAAGGTTTGGAGCCACAGCTTTGTGTGACTCCGTAGCCCAGCAAGGAGGAGCAGAGTTCTTTATTTTTAGGATTTTCTTGGGCCCTGCTGTAGTTTTCTTCTCAAAACTTGGGGAGATCCTGCAAGACTTAACACGGATCCTGGTATTATTTGCTTTTTGCACTACATGAGGATCTCGCAAGATTCTGTACGGGATCTTGCTGCAAATTTTATCTTCAACTTCAGCAGGATCCAGTAAAATTCTGAAGGGATCCTGCGGTCGTTTTCTCTTAGAGGTTTATAGTGATCTCTCATGACCTTGGCTGGATCCTTGTGATTCGACAGAAGTTCTAAACCGTTTGCTGCTCATTCGTCAGCGCTACTTTACCAACATTCACCCTAACAAAGATTAGAAAATTAGTGATGTTTAGAGAATATAAATGAACTTCTGTTTTTGTTGACATCTATTTAGACCTTCCTAAGGCTTGTATGTTGCTTTTAAATGTGTTCTGCCATGTCTGCAGGAAGTCATCCCCACCTTCGACATGGCGGTCAACGAGCTTTTCTTTGAGCGTTTCCCCGACTCCGTCCTGGAGTACCAGATCCAGGTCCGCCCTTACAACGCCCTGAAGACCCGAAACATGAGGAACCTCAACCCAGAAGGTGCAATGACTCGCCAGTCGAACACGCATGCAAAGTATTCCATCCCATATTTAGTGTGGGCTTTCTGTGAGCTGTGACGCGTCGCGTCTCTCCTCCGCAGACATCGATCAGCTGATCACCATCAGCGGCATGGTGATCCGCACCTCGCAGCTCATCCCCGAGATGCAGGAGGCGTTCTTCCAGTGCCAGGTGTGCGCCTTCAGCGCCCGGGCGGAGGTGGATCGCGGCCGGATCGCCGAGCCAGCCGCGTGTCGCCACTGCAACACCACCCACAGCATGGCGCTCGTTCACAATCGCTCACTCTTTTCAGACAAACAGATGGTGAGGGTTCGCTTTTTTGGGCAGATTGCTTGCCGCCGTCGACGCCTGTTCTCGGAGCGCGTCAGGTGGTAATTGGCGACGCGGCGGCCAAGGTCGTGACATCTGTTCCGTTTGTTGATCAGATCAAAATCCAAGAGTCCCCCGAAGACATGCCCGCAGGCCAGACGCCGCACACGACTATTGTGTACGCTCACAATGACCTGGTGGACAAGGTCCAGCCGGGAGACCGAGTCAACATCACCGGTCAGTTCTGTGAAGTTTTCCTGTTGATTGCTGTGAATATTTCTGTGAAATTTGTCTTTGTACCGAAGCAAAACTGCTTGAAAACTTTAACTGTTTTGATTAATTTTGTTTTGAATTTTGGTATTGAATTTAAAGCTTGTAAGGTAAAATGTCTAAGTCGGGGTGCAGGGGAAATTTACACATAATTTAAATATTCTTTTTGTGTTTCACTCAAAATCTGATGCACAATAGTTTAGTTTAAATCAAGAAATAGTAAAGTTTTCTCTATATTCCAACTGCTCTTTTAAGTTACTCTTTGACTATTTTGTACGGGATAATCACATTTAGTGATCTCAGTTCTTTATTTCAGTGGCCGCAAGTCATGCTCTGCTTCTATACAAGTCACTGCAGTAATTTAAATACAGGGAGTTTATTCGCTCAGGTTACATTAAAATAGAACAGAAACAATTTGATACAAATATCTTCTGTGCTTAACGTCAAACCTTTGGCAGGTACACTTCAGCATTTCCAGATAAACTCTTTTGCGTTCAAATGATTTGCATCTTCTTTGAATTTGGCTCCTAGCAGCTGATTCTAAGCTAAAACGGCGTTGTATTTAAACATCGCTTGTTCTTACTGCTGCTGTTCACTCATGGCAAAAGTTTTTGTCACCCTAAAACCACAAACTTTAAGACACTTTGTCAGGCTTTTATTTGTTAGATCGACACAAAACGGTGCATGACTCGCTGCATCTTTCCTTTTCCTTTTTTCTTTTTTTAAGAATTCATCCTCACCACAACTCTCTCCCTCTCTTTTGAATGCAGGCATCTACAGAGCGGTCCCGATGCGCGTTAACCCCCGTCAAAGCAACGTGAAGTCGGTCTACAAAACTCACATAGACGTCATCCACTTCCGCAAGACGGATGAAAAGCGCCTGCACGGTTTGGACGAAGAGGCCGAGCAGAAGCTGTTCACCGAAGACCGCGTGCGGACCCTGAGGGAGCTGGCGGCCAAACCCGACGTCTACGAGCGCCTCGCCTCTGCCCTGGCGCCGAGCATCTACGAGCACGAGGACATCAAGAAGGTGAGTGACGGAGAGAGAGCGACGCCAGAATCCTCTCTGGTGGCCTTTAGCGGTTGCCTCACGAAGCTGTTGACGGACTCTGAAGATATTCTCATGGTCCTGATGATCGGGTAGATGGTCATTTTGGACAGTGTGCATGTTGGAACATTTATGAACTAATGTTATTATAAAAAAAGGTTATAATAAGTAGTTAAATTCAGCACACCCACCTGCTGCTCCAGGCGGCGGCTCTGCCTCGATGTGCAGCATGTTGCTCTGTTGACTCCAGGCTGCGGCTCTGAACAGAGACTCTGGCAACGTTAACATGAAACGAAAAGTCATTGCAGAGCGCAGAATCAACTAGTCAAAAAGTCGACTGGTCCTGCAACTCCTACATGGCCAGATGTTTAAGAAAAATCTAACAGAAGGATCACCATATTTCTCTGAAGGAATATTCTAGAATGTTATTCATTTAAAAAAAAAATGGGGACGTGCGAGATTTGCAGAATGATTGTAGATGTTTTGTTTATTCCTTCCTTACTGAATATCAATTTCAAAATCTTCAGTTTCTGTTAACTTACCAATTACTCACAAAAATACACAGTCCAGTCACATTAATGTGACCATCTGTCAAAAGCCAGAATAACCACCTTTCGCAGAGCGAACTGCTACGAGACGTGCAGGAAGAGAGTCACTTAGGTCCCTGAAGGTCTTCTCTGGGATGTTGAGCCATGCCGACTCTAATGCCGTGGCCAGCTGCGCTAGATTACGCGGTTGAGGATCCATGGCGCGAACAACTCGATCGAGATGGTTCCACAGATGCTCGATTGGGTTTAAGTCAGGTGAGTTTGCTGGCCAGGGGAGGACGGTAAACTCATCCTGGTGCTCTTCGAACCACGCACGTACACTGGCAGCTGTATGGCACCTCGCATTGTCCTGCTGGAAGATGCCATCATCCTGAGGAAAAACAATGCGCATGTAGGGGTGGACATGGTCCGCAAGGACAGATGCGTACTTGTATTGATCCATCGTGCCTTCCACAATAATCAGTGAACCCAGAGAATGCCAGGAAAACATTCCCCAGACCATAATGCTCCCGCCTCCAGCTTGGACCGTTCCTGCAATGGTTGCAGGGTGGTTCCTTTCAGAGGTTTCACGCCTTATACGCCAACGTCCATCTGTCCGATGGAGCATAAAACGCGATTCATCTGAAAACGCTACCTGTCGCCACTCAGTGGACGTCCAGCTGCTGTACTGGCGTGCAAATTCTAGCCTTCGTCGTCGATGAACACCAGTCAGCATAGGTGCACGAACCAGGCGTCTGCTTCGGAGGCCCAGACGCAGCAATGTTCGCTGAATAGTGGTTTGGGAGACACTTGTGGTAGCCCCTTGGTTCATTTTAGTGGTCAGTTGCTCAACGGTAGCCCGTCTATCTGCCCGAACGCATCTCCGCAACCGTCGTTCGCCTCTGTCATCTATGGCCCGTGGTGCACCACATTTGCCACGTCGTTGATTTTGGACAGTCCCATTTTGCCATGCACGGTACACTTTTACCACGGCGGCACGCGAACAGTTCACAAACTCAGCCGTTTCGGAAATGCTTCCACCCTTGGCCCGAAAGCCAATGATCATGCCCTTTTGGACGTCGGATACATCGCTTCGTTTCTGCATTACGCCAACGATTGAAATGTTTTCCGAAGCCCACACACACCCTTTATATACGCTCAACTGCACTGTGCTGCCACCTGCCTTCTGTGATTGGTTATTTAACTCTGAAGTGGAAAGTACGTGGTGGTCACATTAATGTGACTGGACTGTGTAAATTGGGTTGGCAAAATATTCATGCTGCAGTGTAATCTAGAAAATCGGCAGCATTGTTGAAAGTAAAATGATTTAAGAGTGGAGTAGTGCTTTCCTATGCAGAAAAGTAACAAGTAATAATTTTTTTAAATCTGAGCAGAAGAACTTTTATCTTATTGATTTTGTCCTAATTGAGAAAATGCCAAATAGTGTTACTGCATTTGATTAGATTCTTCTCCTTATGTAGAAACGCTGCTGTAATATCAAAAGCTGTATTGACTGTTATTTTATTACATTTTTTGTTGTCAGAATCGATATCAAGTTTAAAATTTCACAATGGTCGCGTCTCGGAAACGCATTCGTTTGTGTGGCATAGTCGGGCAGCAATTGAGGACACCAGGATAGTAACGTATAACCCGGCGCATTTCTCCCTCCGTCTCTGCTTCAGGGCATCCTGCTGCAGCTGTTCGGCGGCACCCGCAAAGACTTCAGTCAGACGGGCCGGGGCCACTTCCGGGCCGAGGTCAACATCCTCCTCTGCGGAGATCCCGGCACCAGCAAGTCTCAGCTGCTCCAGTACGTCTACAACCTGGTGCCCCGCGGCCAGTACACGTCGGGGAAGGGCTCCAGCGCCGTGGGTCTCACCGCCTACGTGATGAAGGACCCGGAGACCAGGCAGCTGGTCCTGCAGACGGGCGCCCTGGTGCTGAGCGACAACGGCATCTGCTGCATTGACGAATTTGACAAGATGAGCGACAACACGCGCTCGGTGCTGCACGAGGTCATGGAGCAGCAGACCCTCTCCATCGCCAAGGTGCGTTTTTGGCGGGGCTTCTCAACGTGTGGCGCGTGGAAGACCGAGCTCAGGCGTTTATCTGGGGGAGGAAGGGAGGCAAAAGAGATTTAGCTTTCCTATTCGCTTTTCTGCAGGCGGGAATCATCTGCCAGCTGAACGCCCGCACCGCTGTGCTGGCCGCGGCGAATCCCGTGGAGTCTCAGTGGAACCCGAAGAAGACGACGATCGAGAACATCCAGCTGCCTCACACGCTGCTGTCCAGGTAATGAGCAACAGTGGGGACAAAAGCTGCTCTTGCTGTGCTTAAAAACAGAATAAAAAGAACAAACTCGGCCACCAGAAATAAATTAACCAAATTTTATTTGGCAGTCCAAATCCCTGCTTTCTTTTCTTTTTTTGTCTGTCTTTCTAATGTGTGTGTGTATCACATTCCTTTTTGCTATTTAAGGGAAGAAAATGTGCCTGATTTAAATAAGCAGTTTGGCCAACTCGACCTTCTACTTCTACACGCCGTTTGTCTGCTGCCACTTTTTAAACGCACTTGTCCTGCTCCGTCAGATTCGACCTGATTTTCCTGATGCTGGATCCCCAAGACGAGGCTTACGACCGCAGGCTGGCTCACCACCTGGTGTCCCTTTACTACCAGAGCGAGGAGCAGATGGAGGAAGAGTTCCTCGACATGGCCGTGTTGAAGGACTACATCGCATACGCGCGGACGTACATTAATCCGAGACTGAGCGAGGAGGCCAGCCAGGCCCTCATCGAGGTTTGTTTTGTTTTGTGGGGGGGTTGAACCATCTTTAGCGCACCTTCTTATAAACTTTGACGTTTGCATGATGGTCCAACATAGAAATGGTCTTATACACATTTTTTTTTACTTTACATTTGGGTCTGGTACAACAAACTGCTTTCAGTTGTCATCACATTTTTTCATCATTTTTCCATCATTCTGTACAATTTGATCTCGGTATGAATCTAGCTGATTGTGGAAATTGTCAACATTAAACGCATAAAATTTCCAATTTTTGGTTGTAATGTTAAGAAAATCTGAAAAGCTAAAATAAACTAGAGCTCTGTATAATAGTGATTCTATTTCAGGCTTTGCAACCTTTACAACCCAAAGAGGCATTTTTGCTTTGAAGACGACCTATTAAAACTAATTTAGTCACATGACTGTTTAAAAAAAACTGTTTAAACAAATATCTACTTTAAATAATTCCTTGCCATTTTTAAAGAACTGGTGTTTTATTTCTATTTTTATAATTGAAAAAGAAAAAGATAAACGTAAGAAAATTTATATTTTAAGAAAAAAATGCTGACTCCAGACTAATGATAAGGAAAACTGATCTAAAAACACATTACTGGTGACTTTACTGTCAGTCTTTATGGAAATTCTATGCAAATATTGCAGAAAGACAATCAGCTGCAGCTGTTAAAAACTTGATTTGTTCTTATATCTGTATTTAAAAACCCTATCTGGCTCCTGTTAATTTCTATCTGAAGTTATTTGGACGGTCCAAAGAGCCAACAGCTCCAGTCTGTCATGGCTGCAGCTCACCATGTTCCTGTTTGTCTCAGGCCTATGTGGACATGAGGAAGATCGGCAGCGGTCACGGGATGGTGTCTGCCTACCCCAGGCAGCTGGAGTCCCTGATCCGCTTGGCGGAGGCGCACGCCAAGGTCCGCTTCTCCGAGAAGGTGGAGACCATCGACGTGGAGGAGGCCAAGCGGCTGCACAGAGAGGCCCTCAAACAGTCGGCCACGGACCCCAGGACCGGATTTGTCGACATCTCAATTCTGACGACGGGTACGCAGCAGCGGCCCTTATCGTTCTGTACTCTCCCCGTGAGCCATGTCTCAAGTCCGCCATCTTTGCGTTTGACAGGTATGAGCGCTACGGCGCGCAAACGTAAGGAGGAGGTGGCCCAGGCACTGAAGAAGCTGATCGAGACCAAAGGAAAGACGCCGGCCATGAAGTACCAACAGCTCCTCGATGACCTCAGGGGACAGTCTGAAACCGTAGGTGTTTTTAAATCGACTGTAGCGTTTCGTCTGGTCGGCCCCTGTGCCGTGATTCTTCTCAGTTCAGCCAAAGAGAAGCAGGTGTTTTAATTTGCAACTCTGGTATTTCAACCTTTTTCTCTTCGCCGACGCCTCGTGTCCTTTTTTTTTTATTACAAAAACTTCAGTTGGTATCGCTTTCAGAATACATTTTCTAAGGTTTGAAAATGCCTTCGCACTTCCGGTGTTCACTTCCTCTTTTGTCGTCCCGCTTGCAGGCGATCACCAAGGAGCTGTTTGACGAGGCGCTGCGAGCCTTGGCCGACGACGATTACCTGACTGTCACTGGGAAAACCGTCCGCCTGCTCGCCTGAGGTCACACACCGCGATTTCAAACCCTGTTCAATGTCTTTTTGTAAAAAGTAAGAAAAGTTTGAGTAAAAACAGCCATTTATCCTTCTGATATTTAAAAATGTGGTCAGAATTAGACCAGTGACTTTGAAGGGTTCGGGTCAGTTTTTGTGTTTAGGGCTTGTGAACAAACTCATACACAGCCTGATGTAGTAATATTAAAAATATATATTTTGTTTGTTATAAATTTTTGACATAAACTTTTTTTTTTCATTCTCTGGTGTATGATGTGTAGTTCAAATGTAGCTTGCTTAAACGTGTATTAATAGAAGAAAAATAAAATGTCGCGCATGAAAATTTTTCGTTTTTTTAATTTTATTATAGTTTTGCAGTCGGTGTCATAACATTTCTGGACTTTAGTATGTTTTGCATAATTTACAATAAAGGATAATCACATTTTCAGAGAGTGAAATAATCAGAATTGTTTTGATGAGTGCATATTTTACTCTAATAAACAATCAATTAATCTAAATGACTTCAAAAGAATTCACATCTCATATGACTTTATTTAGGTTCTGAAATATTTTTATCAGACTTTTCAACACTGCTGTTATCTTATCAGCTGCTTCTTCAGGATGTGCTCAAGCTGCGATTTCCTGGATGATCACTGGATCTACAGAGTAATGAGTTTTGAGCTTCTTTAATGAATATCTGGTTCCCAAACAGCCTGTTCAAATATTTAATTTAAAGCATAAATCACATTAATGAATGTATGGTATCATCTATCACTTTTTTTTACGTTTGGAGTGCTGATGAGTTTTAAAATTTACATGAAAATATATTTTGCATTTGTTAAAATTAACAAATGAAATGCAACAAATTTGAATATTGAAGTGTATGTGCAAAGGGCTTGGGTCATTTTTTAAAAAATGCCTCCAAGTACTCCAGATTTTTTTTTCTTCCTGCAAAATGTTAAGCATTGAGTCAGCCGTATTATGAAGTTACATTGTCTTTATCTTAAATGAAGTGAACAAACTTTTCACAACTTTAAAACAACGGCACAGGCAATGAAGTGTAGCAAATAATTACATATGAAAATGTATTAAAAATATAGTGTAAATTGCGTAAAAGTCCAAAACTCTCCATGGATCTGACAGGCCAAGGGAAACATTTAAGATCTTCTGGGCATTATCAGCTTTTTCACCACTGCTATTTCAGTTCTGGCCTAACGAACTTAACCACACAGGACAATTTGTATGCAAACAAATACATAAATTACAATACTACACAAAACAGGTAAAATGTAAATATATGTAACAAAACATGTAAAAAATTATGCCAATGCATATAACTATGCATTAAAAACAAAAATATTTGAAAAATATTTGTGTGGTGTTTGATGTTTTTTTAGTTTGAGCCTCTTAACTCAACCCTAGGAATAAATCATACATACAAACATTCCCAAACACAACACTGCATACAATACAGTGCTGTTAACTTACACAGTATTAAATCAAGTCAGCTTGTCTAATGATGCAAAATATTCCTCTTTAGTTAAATCTGTGAAAGGCAACAGACAACACAAACTGACTCTTAAAGAAGTATTTTGGATCCAACAAGTTGATAAAGAGAATGATGAACCAGTTTATTTTTCAGCTACCAAAATCTCATTGGTTCCAATTCTGAAATAAATCTGTTTATTCTTTTTTTTTTTTTTTTTTTTTTAAACTGGAACTTTGTGCCCCATATGCTGCCTTAGTGTTGACAAAACACAGGAGAAAAAGCAGCCAAAGTTAAACGAGCCTGAAGAATTATTGATGCCCACTTTAGAGGTTTGCAACAAGGTGTATGACTTTTGGTTTAAAACCTTTGCACCGTACTGCAGACATGTGAAAATACATCTCTATTAACAGATGTTTTTTTTTCTCAGGACATGTTTGCTCTTTTAAAACCACCGATCGTATCAGTAACCGCATCCTGACTCACAGCTAAAGGAAATGGCAAGAATGATGGAAGATTAAGTTGACCAAATCATTACAGCATATATGATTAGGTATACTTTTGTCACACAATGCTGCAGGATTAAAAACAATGCAAGATAAATAAGATATTTTTAAGTAGTTCCACAGTGCTATGAAACAGTAGAGTGTCTTAACCTGACATATTATAAAAGGTTTTTATTGGTGAAATTAAACAGACTGAGATTCAGACACATGACCATCTTTAGAGAGTAACTACAGATTCAACTACATTACAACCAAAACCCATATGGACTTTCCTCTACTTGCTTTGTTTCTTCACCATTAGTTGAACATGCAACACCATGAAGACTTTTAGAAGAGGGTTAGCTTATAAAATGATGTCACTGGCTTTAAACATGTCAAGGAGCGTAATTCAATCCATCATCTGGAAACAGAGTTGAGAGGCATGGTTGTCTACCTAAATGGAAACCTTAGCGAGAAGAGAGTAAATCTGAAAAACAGCAAAGAGTAGTAACCCTGGAGCTGCAGACAGGACAAGTATCCGTCATAAAATCCACAAATCAGGCCTTTGTAGCAGACTAGGAAGAAGGAAGCAATAAGAAGTCTCGTTTCTAGTTTGCCTAAAGTCAAATTTGGGACAAAGCATACAACGGTCTAAGCCAAACTACTGCACACCACTTTGAAAGCACAACTCCTTCTGTTAACCATGGTGGTGGCAGGATTATGCTATGGAGATGCTTTTCATCAAATACATGGAAGCTGGTCAGAGCTAATTGGAAGATTAATACAGTTAAATAGCCAACAATGTTGAAAGAAAAACTCAAAAGTTTAAAAGGATGTAGGGCAGAGAAGCTAAGTCAAAAATAAAAGCTACATCCAGAGCAAAACCCAATAGTCCATTGATGGCCATAGTTAAAAAAAATCAGTGTACACGTATGTTCTCAGTCTGCTATTACTGAGCGTGACATATTTTAGAGAGAAGGATGTGCAAATCTTTCAGCCTTTATTTTCAAAACTTGCAGACAGATATGAGTCTAAATGGAAAAAAGGGTGTTTACAAATGAGTGTCACATTTTACAGATTGTTTCCATCCACTTTACGTATGTCATATAGAATGATCATCTTATCTTGAATGTGAACAAAATAAAGGAAATGATTGTAAATTCAAAGAGAAACAGGGTGGTCAAACACTAATTCCATCATGGGAGAAGAAGTGGAGATGAATACCTTGGTGTTAAACACAAACCAGAAGAGACAAAACAGACTATAAGTGAAGATGCTGTATATTGTCTCTGTTGTGGAAAGTGCAATCTTTTCTGACTTCATCTGTCTGAGTAACAGCATCAGAGCCTATATATATATATATATATATACATACAATATTTTCCGCACTATAAGGCGCACCTAAAAACCTTAAATTTCCTCAAAAGCCGACAGTGCGCCTTATAACCCGGTGCGCCTAATATATGGACCAATATTGAGCCACAACAGGTCTAAAACTACGGTAAGCAGCTGCCGACTTCATTTTCCCCGTAGAAGAAGCGCGCAGTGCATGCTGGGATAGTTGTCAAAAAACTGGTTTGTTAATAAAGTTTGACTGACCTATTTACTCATAGACAATGTCTATGTATCTACCTACCCACCTAATAATCAGGTCGTCTGCAGGTCATCTAGCATCACGTTCTCCACCAACATGCTGTGCGCGAACGGAGAAGGGTGACCATCGTCCGGCCACGCCTCGGCCCAGAAGGCTCTCCTCGCCGACCGAATGGGACTGTTTCGTTGACATTTTTTTATGTCAACAAAGTAGCTTTAGACATTTATCCGGGGAGCTTCGGCTAGAGTTACCAAGGGACCAGCACCTATACATTTAAAGCCGTGGGGGTCGGTGGAAGAGAGACAGAGTCTGTGGCGGCAGCGTGTTGGTTGTTCTGTGCTAACCAGAAAGCAGTTGGGCACAATTTCGCAACACCAAAACCGTGAGTGAAACAATGACTAGTGCAGACTGCTATATATAGAACTCGGGGACCAATTGTTTATTGTTAGACATCCATATTTGTAGTGAACGGAACCGTCGGGTAACGGTGGCATCTATTATATGCGCCTTATAATGCGGTGCGCCTTATATATGAAAAAAGTTTCAAACTAGGCCATTCATTGAAGGTGTGTCTTATAATCCGGTGCGCCTTATAGTGCGGAAAATACAGTGTGTGTGTGTATTATATATATATATATATATATATATATATATATATATATATATATATATATATATATATATTAAATAAAATAAAATTCCCTTCTCACCCTCTGCGGGTGGTCTCTTTCATCCTCTGAGCTCGGGTCCTCTACCAGAGGCCTGAGAGCTTGAGGGTTCTGCGCAGTATCTTGGCTGTGCCTAGTACTGCACATTTCTGGACTGAGATGTCTGATGTTGTTCCTGGGATCTGTTTTAGCCACTGCTCCAGTTTGGGGGTTTCTGCCCCGAGGGCCCCGATGACCACAGGCACCACTGTGGTCTTCACCTTCCAGTTCTTTTCCAGTTCCTCCCTGAGGCCCTGGTATTTCTCCAGTTTCTCATGCTCCTTTTTCCTGATGTTGTAGTCACTTGGTATAGCTACATCCACCACAACGGCTTTCCTCTGTTCTTTATCCACCACCACAATGTCCGGTTGGTTCGCCATTACCATCTTGTCTGTCTGGATCTGGAAGTCCCACAGGATCTTAGCTCGGTCATTCTCCACCCCCTTTGGGGGTGTTTCCCACTTCGATCTCGGGGCTTCCAGTCCATATTCTGCACAGATGTTCCTGTACACTATGCCCGCCACCTGGTTATGTCGTTCCATGTACGCTTTCCCTGCCAGCATCTTGCACCCTGCTGTTATGTGCTGGACTGTCTCTCCTTGCACAACCTACACCTTGGGTCTTGTCTGGTGTGGTAGATCTGAGCCTCTATTGCTCTGGTGTTTAGGGCCTGTTCCTGTGCAGCCAGGATGAGAGCCTCTGTGCTGTCCTTGAGTCCAGCTTTGTCCAGCCATTGGTAGGATTTCCTGATATCAGCCACTTCAGTTATTTGTCGGTGGTACATCCCATGTAGGGGCTTGTTCTCCCATGATGGAACCTCTAGCCCCTCATCCTGTGTTCCCCATTGCCTGAGACATTCGCTGAGCATATCATCCGTTGAGGCTTTGTCCTTGATGTATTTATGGATCTTGGATGTTTCATCCTGGACAGTGGCTCTCACACTCGCTAGTCCTCTGCCTCCTTCCTTACGGCTCGTGTACAGTCTCAGGGTGCTGGATTTGGGGTGGAACCCTCCATGCATGGTTAGTAACTTCCGAGTCTTAACATCCGTGGCCTTTATCTCTTCTATTGGCCAGCTAATTATTTCGGCAGGGTATCTGATTACTGGTAAGGCATAGCTGTTTATTGCACGGATCTTGTTCTTGCCATTGAGCTGGCTTCTCAGGACTTGCCTTATTCGTTGGAGGTATTTGGCTGTGGCTCCTTTCCTTGTGACCTCGTCGAGGTTGCCATTTGTTTGTGGTATTCCCAGGTACTTGTAACTGTGCTCTATGTCTGCTATTGTTCCTTCTGGGAGTGAGACCCCTTCTGTGCGGACGACCTTCCCTCTCTTTGTAACCATCCGACCACACTTTTCTAGTCCGAATGACATCCCAATGTCAGTGCTGTATATCCTGGTGGTGTGTATCAGTGAGTCGATGTCTCGCTCACTCTTAGCGTACAGCTTGATGTCATCCATGTAGAGGAGGTGACTGATTGTGGCCCCATTCTTCAGTCGGTATCCGTAGCCAGTCTTGTTGATGATTTGGCTGAGGGGGTTCAGGCCTATGCAGAACAGCAGTGGGGACAGAGCATCTCCTTGGTATATGCCACATTTGATGGACACTTGTGCAAGTGGTTTGCAGTTGGCTTCAAGGGTGGTTTTCCACAGCCCCATCGAGTTTGCAATGAAGGCTCTTAGAGTCCTATTGATGTTGTACATCTCTAAGCATTCATTGATCCAAGTGTGTGGCATTGAGTCATAGGCTTTCTTGTAATCTATCCAAGCGGTGCACAGGTTGGTGTGTCGGGTTTTGCATATATATATACACAGTCCAGTCACATTAATGTGACCATCTGTCAAAAGCCAGAATAACCACCTTTCGCAGAGCGAACTGCTACGAGACGTGCAGGAAGAGAGTCACTTAGGTCCCTGAAGGTCTTCTCTGGGATGTTGAGCCATGCCGACTCTAATGCCGTGGCCAGCTGCGCTAGATTACGCGGTTGAGGATCCATGGCGCGAACAACTCGATCGAGATGGTCCCACAGATGCTCGATTGGGTTTAAGTCAGGTGAGTTTGCTGGCCAGGGGAGGACGGTAAACTCATCCTGGTGCTCTTCGAACCACGCATGTACACTGGCAGCTGTATGGCACCTCGCATTGTCCTGCTGGAAGATGCCATCATCCTGAGGAAAAACAATGCGCATGTAGGGGTGGACATGGTCCGCAAGGACAGATGCGTACTTGTATTGATCCATCGTGCCTTCCACAATAATCAGTGAACCCAGAGAATGCCAGGAAAACATTCCCCAGACCATAATGCTCCCGCCTCCAGCTTGGACCGTTCCTGCAATGGTTGCAGGGTGGTTCCTTTCAGAGGTTTCACGCCTTATACGCCAACGTCCATCTGTCCGATGGAGCATAAAACGCGATTCATCTGAAAACGCTACCTGTCGCCACTCAGTGGACGTCCAGCTGCTGTACTGGCAGCTGGACGTCAGTTGCTCAACGGTAGCCCGTCTATCTGCCCGAACGCATCTCCGCAACCGTCGTTCGCCTCTGTCATCTATGGCCCGTGGTGCACCACATTTGCCACGTCGTTGATTTTGGACAGTCCCATTTTGCCATGCACGGTACACTTTTACCACGGCGGCACGCGAACAGTTCACAAACTCAGCCGTTTCGGAAATGCTTCCACCCTTGGCCCGAAAGCCAATGATCATGCCCTTTTGGACGTCGGATAAATCGCTTCGTTTCTGCATTACGCCAACGATTGAAATGTTTTCCGAAGCCCACACACACCCTTTATATACGCTCAACTGCACTGTGCTGCCACCTGCCTTCTGTGATTGGTTATTTAACTCTGAAGTGGAAAGTACGTGGTGGTCACATTAATGTGACTGGACTGTGTATATATATATATATATATATATAGTAATTTCTTAATCGAAATATATATAATACTGTACTATAACAGTGTCTTCAGTCATAAAACTCACCAGAATCGCTACAGACCACATAGGGGTACCACCTTTGAAGAAAATTGTATGACTGACAAACATGTAGTTTAATTTTCCTTTGTAATAAACAATCTCTCTGAGCTCAATTGAATTGAAAATCCCAATAAAACGCGTTCAAGTTCGAGTCTGTAGTGATACAAACTGTAACAAAAGTTCTTCAAGGCTTACGAATACTTTCGCAAAACAGTATATGCAGGGCAGAGCAGCTTGCAGTGCGCTGGTCCGCCGGTGTGCTGCTGCTGCTGTGTCTTCCTCGGTGTTACCCGCTCGGATGTTCACACCTCTGTGTGCTTCTGGACTCGGCTGAAGAAGATGGCGGCCTCCTCAGGTTTGTGTGCTCTCCTAACATCCACAGCAACACAAAGCGCATCAGAAGCTCCCACATCGCTTGTTATTTCGTCCACCAAACAATGGTGTTACCTAACGCGAGGCGGTTATGCAGTTGCTCTTATTTGTAACGTTCCTCTTTAATATATCATTCCGACAGAGCGCTCACCACCATGGGACGTATGTATGTCGTGGAGCTAACCTAGCTAACGGAAGGCCAGGAAATAGCCTGTCCCGTGAGTTAGCTAAAAGAGCTCGTTGTATAACAAAATCCTTACAGATGCCGAGTATTTGCAAAGACAAGAAAGGTTTCTGGATATTTTAATGCATTCATGAGTTTGGAATGGATTGAGTTTCCAATATGGACGATAAGCAGCCGCATATTCTGACAGTATAGCTATTATTAAGCTACCAGAATATTCGAGCACGGCGCTGAATGCCCAGTCCAATATATCTTGCTAGCTGCTGACTTCATCCGACTAACTTGCACGAAAAAGCAGAAATAAAGCCAAAATGTGCGAACTGTAATGAAATTAACCAATAGAAAAACATAAAAAACGTTTGTTTCTTCTCTGCGACATATAACGTGTATGGAAATGTTTATGATGGAGATATGTGGTTGAATTTTATTCGCTTTCCGCATGCTCGTTGCTAGCGCTTTTTAAATGAACATTGTTAATTTAATTGGGTGTTAATGAAACGCTTCAACCGTCTCTCGTTAAATACCATTGGTTTAGCTGGGCGGGGTCGCGTTAACAGACGCTTTTCGGTCGCTGAAATGTTGTAGCTAATGCGAACGGCACGCTGCCTTCCAGCAAATAGTCGAAACCCACATCTGCTTTAGCGCTCAACAGGAAGCGTGGTCGCACATAAATTAAGCATAAAAAATAGGTTTCTGTGCCGAAACTTACGCAGTTTTTCTTTTTTTTAAAAGGAAATGAAATAAAGTTTCTTATCCCAAAGTCTACAACACGTATTTTAAACGTGGTTTCAGAATGTAAAATGTAGGAAGTAATTTCTTAATCGAAACTGTTTCAGGAAAAGTTTGCGCGACCTGTCGAGTGAGTTCAACCTCGCCTTTTTCTTGGGTGCATCTTTTTTTTGTTTTGTTTTGTTTATTCCGAGGAACGCGATGGACTGCAGTTCTCAAATGCAGTTAAACAAAAAATGCACCCACACAGCACAGCAGGGCTTTTTCTTTGTGTAAATGCACTGAACATCCGATGTGAGATCGGACAAACACTGTGTCAGAAACAGCGTTTCAAATTATATACCGAGATGAAATGAGTTTGTTGAGTCAGGATTTTAGGAACTAACCTAAATTAGTATATGCATCCTAAAATAAATAGATCCCATGCTAGGTTTGGAAGAAGACATTTTTGAATGGGGACTAGAAGGTCCTTCTAAACTGCATGACCTTTATTGGGTTTTGTTCCCAAGTATTTTTTTGTTTTTGTTTTTTTTTTTGCCTGTGATGTATCAAATAAGATCATGGTATTTGGACATCTAAAAAATCATAAGGTAAAGAGAAATGGTTTTGCAGAAACAAAAATGACATGTTCATAGTTTTGTTGCATTTAATGACCAGTAAAATAATTTTTTAGATCTTTTTTATCCCCCCCCAATATTTATGCTGCTGATCAGATCAGCACCAGGAACAAGTGGCAGATTCCACTGATTTAGTGCCGATTTAATCTGAATGTAATGACCTTTAAAAGCTGTTTTATATTACAAGTTTATTCAATGTAAAGATTTTTTTTTATTTTCCTGTTTTAAATTAAAAGTAAGCAGGTAGTTTTTTTTAAAATGGATTGTTTAACAACAGCTTTTTGTATTTTTTTTCAAAACTATTTTTGAATGTTCACTTTGATGGGTAAAATTGACATAAATTGGGGCATTAACAAGGAAAAATTCTCAGCTAAATGTCTAAATTTTTAGCTATCTGACTTTAGAAATAAAGTCAGATAATTATTGCTGATGTGAATTTCTAGTTATTCTATATTTTAAAAAAATGACAATCTTAACAATTTTCATCAAAAATGGATATATTCAGAAAATGGTAGGCAGTGGAGGGTGTCTCAGGCTACTGCTGAGCTGGGACAAAGCTCGAGTTTTTAGAGGAAACCTGTCAAAGTCTGAATGTGACGAATGATTGAAGGAGAAGAAAACAATCATTTGGTGGTGGGGGAGATATTTAATATTTGCACGTTCGGTCTTCTGCTCCCATCGTAAATAACAAGCTCTTTTCACTTCCTTTTTGTACGACTCTTAGTTTCAGGATCTTCCTTTGAATAAGCAAGTGCTTTTTCTTCCACGCCCACCCCACACCTCCAGTCTTAAGTTGTGAGCAGCTCATCATTCACTGTCGGGCCGCAGAGTCGATGCCAACATATCATCTGTCTTCCAAGAACCTCCCACACCCCCACAGCCGAACGCTCGATTGAAAAGTTTTGCGCTGTGTCAAAATGAAGTCCGCTGTTGCAACACCAGTCAGAAGACGACTGACCCTGACTCATTTGTTAAAAATCGCCACCATACTTTCCTGCCCTGTAGCTCTCGTGACCCTTTCCAAAGAGTTTTCAGAAAAGCAGAATTCTGCGAAGGCTCATTGTTGAGCCAGCATCAGATATCTATAGTGACCTGGTATCAAATTTGATGCAACTCCACAGTCGGGAGAGCAGTTGTGCTGTAAGCTGTGCTTGAGTTGAAGACTATCAAGTCATTTCTTGTATCTGTCGATCCTGTTGTTACACGTTTAAAGCTCAGTAGATACAAAAGTCTTTAATTAGGGGAACATTTTTGAAGCAACAAAGCAATGGAAAAGCTTACTTGAAAGGAAATGAGTCAAAAATTGAAATAAGAAAACTCTTTTACTAGGGTAGCTACTGATTAGGCTTTCAGTTTATTGGTTCAACTCTGTTAGTCTAATTCACAGGTGTCACACTCCAGTCCTGAAGGCCCACTGCCTCTGCTGCACCACACCTGAGTAGAATAATTAGGTCTGACCTGTTGGGCGTTTACTTGTGTTGTATTGGAGTACAGAGTCCTGCCTAAAGAGAGATCTTTTCTGTCTTTGAGTCCGAGAGTGCTTGGCCTTTGGATCTTCTGATAGATGAATAAACACCTTCATGAATGTCAGGGCTATAAGTTACCCCCCAGAGCATTGCGCTCAGATAAAATGATCAATAAGATCCATCATCTCTTTGACTGGTAGGAATCCAAAGAATATCATCCACAATCATTTTATCCTCCATCTTAGAAAATTGATTTTTTTTTTTTTATTATTTTCACGAAGTGCCACAACTTATCAATTTTAACAGCTTGTTCTGAAAGGAGCACGGTACATTAGGTGCTTGGGTGGCAGCCACAACAACAGATTAATTCATGCGATGTCGTGGTATTGATTGTATAATTTATAATGTTGGGTAATGATCCAGCTGCTTGGCACAAGGGTTCACAAAGAAATGCAAGATCATTTTTGTTGATTTGTTCTCTTATCATATAAACGGACCTTATAAAAGTGATTATATGGCTCTTTGTTTACCTTTAGGAGTTAAAGTCCCACGCAATTTTCGCTTGTTGGAAGAGCTTGAAGAGGGCCAGAAGGGTGAAGGTGATGGCACAGTCAGCTGGGGCCTTGAGGATGATGAAGACATGACTCTCACAAGGTGGACAGGCATGATCATTGGACCAGCCAGAGTAAGCAGAGCTGCTTCACTAGTTTATAACAAGGGGTGGGGGGAAGACAGTCTGTTAAAGAGTATATATGTATGCATGTACTAGAACTGATATTTCTTTTGTCCTTTTGGTTTTTCAGACCAACTATGAGAACAGAATATACAGCCTGAAAGTGGAATGTGGACCTAGATACCCAGAGACAGCGCCGACTGTTAGATTTGTAACAAAAATTAGCATGAATGGGATAAATAATTCCAATGGGACGGTGAGTTTCATCACAAATCTGACAAAGTGAAGTGTTGGCGTAAAGATCATAGGTTGCTTTGCATGAACATGGCCTATGAGATTCTTGCAGCACAATTGCCTTGAATAGAAGAACAATATAATGGTTTTTTAAACGTTTTAAAATTAACACTTAAACTTTTTTTGTTGTCAAGCAGTTGCTAATCCATTCTGCTCCAGTATTTCAAACACAGAATTAGTCTCTGATATTACTGTATTTTCCGCACTATAAGACGCACCTAAAAACCTTAAATTTCCTCAAAAGCCGACAGTGCGCCTTATAACCCGGTGCGCCTAATATATGGACCAATATTGAGCCACAACAGGTCTAGCAACTACGGTAAGCAGCTGCCGAGTTCATATTCCCTATCCCAAGCGCGCAGTGCATGCTGGGATAGTTGTCAAAAAACTGGTTTGTTAATAAAAGTTTGACTGACCTATTTACTCATAGACGATGTCTATGTATCTACCTACCCACCTAATAATCAGGTCGTCTGCAGGTCATCTAGCATCACGTTCTCCACAAACATGCTGTGTGCGAACGGAGAAGGGTGACCATCGTCCGGCCACGCCTCGGCCCAGAAGGCTCTCCTCTCCTCGCTGACTGGAATCGGACTGTTTTGTTGACATTCTTTATTTCAACAAAGTAGCTTTAGACATTTATCCGGGGTGCTAAGGCTAGAGTTACCAAGGGACCAGCAGCTATACATTTAAAGCCGTGGGGGTCGGTGGAAGAGAGACAGAGGCTGCGGCGGCAGCGTGTCGGTTGGTCTGTGCTAACCAGAAAGCAGTTGGGCACAATTTCGCAACCAAAACCATGAGTGAAACAATGACTACTGCAGACTGCTATATATGGTACTGGGGACCAATTTTTTTTTATTAGACATCCATATTTGTAGTGAACGGAACAAATCATGTCCTGTTCAATACCAGACGGGTGGCAACATAACTGTGGCGTCTATTATATGCGCCTTATAATGCGGTGCGCCTTATATATGAAAAAAGTTTTAAACTAGGCCATTCATTGAAGCTGCACCTTATAATCCGGTGCGCCTTATAGTGCAGAAAATACAGTAATTAAATGCAGTCCTTGGTATGTGTCAAATATTAACAGCCACCTTTGCTTTAACACCAGAAACCATTTGAGTTCAGAGTGGCGTTTTAAACCCTGGTCCTGAAGGCCACACTGCCCTGCATGCTTAAGGTGTTTCCCTGCTTCAGCACACCTGACTTCAGCTGATGGCTGATTAGCAGATTTTAGCTGAAGTGCTTCTGAATTAGGCATGTAAAAGCAGGTAAACAACTTCAAACATGCAGGCAGTGTGGCTTGAGGTCCACGGTTGAGAAACACTGTTCTAGAGGTTAAAGCTAAAATGCATCATGTGATCATTTTTCCTCTTTTTTTTTAACAAGCACCATCAGTGCTCACTCATTTCTGTTGCAGAAACAAATTTGACTTGATGTGCCCATAAGTTTTGTCAGAGCAGTTATCAGGTGCAGCAGCAGAAACTGTCATTATTGTTGAAGACAGAAATAAATGCCATTTTTAACTTATTTTGATAATGCATTGCAGATTTACTGTAATATGGTAAAACTGTTTAAAATTCATAAATATTGGAGCTGCAGTTTTTTTTTAGGATGAACAATAATGGCCAGATGAAGAACATAATTGGCATTTAATTTAAGATCTGCCAGTGAAATCTTAAGTCAGAAGATGATTCACATTTCTCAGGTAATTTTCAAGTTGAACTCATAAATCCTTTGTATTCAAGGTGGCCCAGAAAAGTCTGTTTTCAAGGACTGAGTGGCTTGGCCCTTACATAAGGAACGTAATGTAGAACAAGACGATGATGAATGCCGCTGTCTAGGGCTTGATTTTAAAGTTATTTTTCACTAGATTATAACAAGACAAAGAAAAAAGCACAACTAGCAGCAATGGCCTTTTGTGGAGCCTTGACTTCTGTAAAGAAGTCTGGCTGTGTAGTCAGATTATGTTGGATAAAGTGCAACATGACCATTCTTGCTGCATATGCCTTGAAAACTGCTGGGCCAAATCTCACAGGCATAATAACAAACTGATATTGGCTAACTAGTCAGGCTGTGTGCTACCCTGCAGTCAGCTGCTTAAAAGTTATCCTTCTCATAATTTGTCTGCTTTCATATTTATAAATGGTGCTGCTTTTGTTTACACAAAATCACAGTATTTATTTACATTTTTTTGGCCATATTTCAAAAAGAAATATTCCTGTTTGGGTCATTGAATTGACCTTTTGCACTATAATACATACCAATGTATTAAACTCTGGTCATTCCTCTACTTTTGTGATATTAAAAAGGACATGCAACTGTAGAAAATGTTTAGCAAACAATTTCGAATCCCTAATTTGTTATGTTCAGTCAATAACTAGTTTT
Source organism: Poecilia picta (assembly GCA_033032245.1). Taxonomy (NCBI): domain Eukaryota; kingdom Metazoa; phylum Chordata; class Actinopteri; order Cyprinodontiformes; family Poeciliidae; genus Poecilia; species Poecilia picta. The sequence continues at coordinate 15,131,535 of CM065369.1, read as the reverse complement.
ATACTGAGGTCTTAAGAAAAAATAATTGATTTATTTATTTTTTTTGTCATCCCCCTTTTCCTTTTTTGTCTCCTAGGTGGATTCACGTAGCATACCAATATTAGCAAAATGGCAGAATTCTTATAGCATTAAAATTGTTCTTCAAGAGTTAAGGCGTCTAATGATGTCCAAAGAAAATATGAAGCTTCCACAACCACCAGAAGGACAAACCTACAGCACTTAATCGTAATGGATTGTTTCGACCCTCTGTCTTAAACCTTACTCTCTTAGAAATATTGTGTAAAGTCATCAAGAGGCTCACTTCGCACATCAACAGTATCGTCTTCAAGATCAAGATTGGACTTTCTTATTACATAGCTCATTTTAAAAGAGAAATGTCCCAGCAGTTAAGCACTGAATAGATAGATATGACTACAAGACCACAGTTATCTGCTTTTTATTAGTTTGACAATGAATTTTATGTTTGACCTGTTCCAGCTTGAGTAGGCTTGAAGAGGGAAGCATGACGCCACACAGGTTGTACCAGATTTCCAATAGTTTTCTGTTCAAATGATGAATCACTGAAGTCAAAGCAACATGGGTGTCCGAAGGCATGTTCTGTAACTAATACCTAGTCAAAGAGAAGCCAAGTATTTGACTTGTTAGACAAATTTTTAGCAGGTTCATGGAAATATCCACATTGATGAACCTGTGACTGTAGTCTAAAAGTAGTGTCACAAGGTGATTTTCTTTTTTTTATAAATATATAAATATATATCTGTATTTGACACACAACCAATGTTTCTGTTCTGCAGCTCTTTGACATGTAACAGACGTTGAAGCCTGTTCTGTTCTGAAACCCTTGCATTTAACTTCTAGTGAAAATGGCAGGTGTATGAACTTGTGATTTTCTGAAATTAAAATCACTGTCTGCAAAAAAGAGAGAGAAAAAGATGCATTGGTTTTGAATTTTTATTTGACTGATTCCTCTTGCAGTTTCAGATTCCTCCACTAGAGGGCCTTCAAGGAAGGCAATTCATTTTCTGGAGCGGTTTAAGAGATGACAGGTTAACATTCCTTATACTGCAGATACTTGATAAGGACTGCAAATATTTGTTCCAAAATGTAAACATATAGACTTTTTTAATATAATGTCTTTGTACCAAATGCAAACATTTGTACAGCAAATATCCTTAAGGCTTGTAACATTAGTAATTGGAAACATACTTTGGTAATAAGAGAGGATACTGTTTCCTTAGACGGTGCCCTTTTTACCTTTAAACCAGTTTATTAAAATGACCAAGAATGCAATTAAATGTGTACAGACACATCTTAATAACTAGGAATATGATTGAGACTCTAATGGGAGCAAGCAGTGTTTTATTTCAAGTTAGTCCTATAAAGATTCATTACTGTGTAAAATATTTTGTGTATTTTTGCACAATCTTGATGATTATAGTTTACATCTACTGAAACACAGACTTTAGCTTATCAAAAATTGGCTGTCTGTGCAAGTGTTAGAGTAGCATGGAGCCCGGCAGCCTGTGGCTCTGCTGAGGTGTGAGGAAGTTTCACCATTTAATTCAAGTGTGTAGGTCAGACAAGGGACACATCTAACAGTTAAGAACTTTTGCCCTGTCTAAAGCACAGGGGTTGCCATAAAGGTTGTGAACAAAGGGAATCATAAGAGTTCTAAAATGTCCCAGTTGACCGCTACTTTCTGAAAATAGGACTTTGGACCACTGAGCAACAGTCCAGTTATTGTAAAAAAACAAACAAAAAAAACTGTCAAGTCAACAGTCTTCCTCATGAAGGTGTAGGTGATAACATTTTTGAATTTAAACCCTTTTTTATTGGTCTTGTGTAACTTTCTAATGTACCAAGAAACTAAAGTTGGGGTTTCAGTAGCTGGGACCCACAGGTGTCAAAAGTAACAAATAATTGCCTGAATTTTTATTATTGATTTTAAGACACCACACGCTTTTCACGTTCTGCATCAAATTACTCAAATAAAATTGTTGATTAGTTTGAGAGGCAGCTGCACTTCTTGCTGAATTGACTAAATTCATGTCCGTCAGATGGCATCTTCAGACCAGACATTTCAGATGCTTTTGGCATCTGAAGCGTAACTTGATTTGTAAGCAGGTCCCGATCTTGATAAATCTGTCTCAAACGCAGCACGACTGAGGGTGACTTCTGAAAATGATGAGCTTTCCGATTTGAATCATGCGACCTCCCTCCTGTGTCTCCCTTATTGAAACGGCTTGTCTCGAGGGCCAGAGCCAACGCCAGCCTGACACACTGTTTTGTGATGATTCAAAAATGCCCTCTGAATACGAGTGCTATCTGACACCATGTCTGCATATGTTATCTCAAGAAAGCTGACTTCCATCTCCTCCTCCCTCTCTCTCACACACAGATATATATATATATTTACATTTATCAATATATATATAATATATGCAAATGTATATATATAGTAAAATTTATAGTGAAATTCACTTACATTTAAATGAATTATAGATTTTCTTTCAGACAAGTGGGAGAGCATGAATTATAAATTATAGTGTTTGCATATCAAAGGTATTTTTTTAGTAACTATTTCTGTGCTCTCGAGCCATTTGCATAGAGTGACCTTTGATGTGTATTTTGTTGTGCTGTAGATCTTTAGAGTCTGTCCACTAGAGGGCGCTCCAGCCCCACACTTGTCATTGACCTGGTCCTTGGAAGTGACTGGTTTGGAGGACATGCCTCGTCAGACACAGCGACAATGTTGAAATGCTCGCAGGCATGCTGTCAGTTTGCTTAAAAAAAGCAAAACAAACAAACAAAAAAAACTGTTGTGCTGCTCAATTGGCTTCAGGGAAAGTTGACTGCTGTGCAGACATTCATGACCAGCGTCTTCATACGACTTTATGTGGCGATTGAGTGTCTTCACATCAGTAGATCTCTATTTTCCCATTTCAATTTCTGTGTGGGCACCAGGGTGTGAGATGAGTCAGGATTTGCTGCGGAGGATGACCTTGCTCCTCCTCAGTCTGTGCAAGAGATGATTTGACTTTTGAGATGTGACAGTATATGGTCACAGCTATTCTTTTTCTCCTGCATCCTCCTGCATATCATTGTAATCATGAATACACACTGAATACACACTGTGTAAACAGTTTGCATTTAACAGCTCAGATAGATAGATAGATAGATAGATAGATAGATAGATAGATAGATAGCAATGCACGCAAACTCCTTTATTCCAGCACCTGTTCTTGTTCTACATTGAGTCTTCGCTCATCACAGTGACATTTTGAGATTTTTATTGAAATAGAAGTTTGGAATCCTCACTTGGCTACTTAACCTGCAGCCCCATCAGACTAATATCAATTTTAAACTGAGCCACCTGCGCAAAAGCACCAGTTCATGTCACTGTCATTTACACCTATTTTATGTCAGTATCCGTATAAGACACCATCGTGGGAAAATAAAGACTTAAATGCCTCTCAGGGTGAAGGGGCTAAAGGGAGAGAGCGCTGAGCAGTGATCTAAGACGGGAAGGAATTTGTTGGGGGGGAACGTGCAGCTTGCCTGCCGGCAGACTGCTGGAACCAGGCCTCTGCTCCCAGAGTGCTCACCTTTTGCCCCATGAGGCCATAAGGTCACGTCTTGTCTCTGATGATACTGTAAAAAGCTTTGTCTTCTTTATGACCACTGAGGGGTGACTGTGTCCATCTTCCAGAGAAACCCCATTTGTTTTCATTCTTCAAGTCCTTGTCATGGCTTACCCTTTACGGCTGACGGAGAAGAGGCCTCATATGTTCTTCTGGCGCAAAATTTGCAGTCACACAAACTGCATAAAAAATATTTTAAAGAATAATTTTATCTGAAAATGGTGAGAATTGGAGTGCTAAATGAGTCTGGGTAGCCTTGTACCACCAACCAAACAATACTGCTCAAAATGCTTCAATTTCTCTCAATAACATTACTTAAACCTACTTCCAAGCAGTTATTGAAACCAAAGTTGAACAGGTTCATTTGAATTGGTGCAAAACAGTTTATTGTCACTAAGGATGTCTTAACAGAAACAATTCAGGACTTTTGAAGAGAGGCTTTGTGAAATCTTTTGGAGTGTTTATTTTATTTGAAATACATAACCCTGTTATAAATAATATAAATAATATAAATCCCAATTAATTGCAATTGTCAAGACCAAAGCAGACTTTAAAAGAACTCCAACCTGAAACGTATCATAATGTTTTATCTCGATGCTTTTTGAGAAACCATCATCAAAATGATATTGGGTGGTTATTTACAAAGGAGCCAATGATTATTTAAATGGGAAATGTCTCAATTTAAGTAAAGTCTAGTTACCGGACATTTACACTGCTGCAGCTGTTACTCTGACTGTGAATGTTTCACATGTTTAATATGTATTCCTCTTGGAAAATCTTTAGCTTTTTTTGTAAATAATAAAATTACTAAATATAGTTTTATCCATGATTAAAAGTATTCAGACATATTATTTTATATAATTAAATATTTTGATAAGGTGATGATGTTATGAGTGACATCAACAGTAAGTAAATGCATTATGAAAGAACACGTGAACATAACAAATGACCAAATCTCAAATTATAGCGGCAACCACTATTCATATACGATATGAATATGGAGTGGAAGTAAATAAGTTTGTCTTCTTCCAACTTGTTTTTGAGCTAAATACATTCTTGATTATCTAAATACAGTATTAACATGAAACAGATAGTATTCGTATTTCCGTCTCTCAATGTTTACCTATTAAGGGATATAATGTGCATCTCCTCCCTTTATGTGGCTTGAAATAAAGCACTAAGACACTAACCACCCCATGTACTTGTGACAATAGTTTTAAGGCTTGTTTAATGAGCATAAGCTGACGTGACATCGTTGCGATTGGACTCGTTTTCAGATAAGAAGTCCACTTTTGCCCCTCTTGGACTGGTGTCAGCTTCAGCCTCTGATTCCAACTAATCTGGATTTATCCTAAATGAAAGTTACAAGATAGTTAAAAACAGCAAGTAGGATATTAACAGCATGCAGCCTATAACAGAAACATAATTTCTGTAATTGTGATCTGCTCATTAGTATTTAATTGGATAATAACAGGTACATTTTACCGTTTAGGCAAAAAAATGGATATTCTCTCTCAACAGGAGTTTTGACAGGACAGCCCTATATCTGTAAATATTTTTCTGACTCGATACATGCAAATAAATTCTACTATAAAGTCCTGTGTTGCTGCTGATAAAACGTTTAATGTCTATTTTGATAAGGGGCTAGGCTAACACTTACTCTGTTTTGATACCACTTGTTGATAAGTTGGGTCCTAACATTTTATAAAGCATCTCAGGCTTATTAATATGCAAGTCTTACAAATTGTACTTTGTGTTCAACTTATGAGAACGTAAATAATGAAATTTGAGTTGTGCCCTAGGCATCTCTATCCCACATAGGTAGTCGCCTGAGGGCAACTCAGAGCTGAAATAACACAAGCAGCAGCTAATACAGTCCCCTATTGAGAACATCTTTGAAAACATTGAAAACTGTTGAGCAAAACCCAGATTAGATCAATTAAATAAATTCCAAGACCTATAAGAGCCTTTAAAACTAAGCCACTGTCGCTAACAGCTTCGTAAATAAACGGATCCGCTCTTTCCGTGAGAAAACATGCAGTTTGGGGGCCCCATGTCTGCCATGGTGCTCTTTGTGGCTATTGACAAGCACTCCACAGAACCATCCACCTTTAGATGCAATGCTGCCACAACAGTTTTAGGTCACTTCCACACTCCCCGCAGTCGGGAGAGCAAATGAGATTTGCACAGGAGTAGCGTGAAGCTTCTGCAAGGCTTTTATTTTTCATCTAGTGCCAGGCCATGATGTATGACTGTACACTCTCCCTGGAACATGAATTTCGAAGCACGACTTCGTCTCGGGTCAGACTGACACAGAACAGGGCTTGTTACAAAATGTTGCAAAAAGCAGGAAGAAGAAGAAGAAGAAGGGAAAAAAAAAAAACCGGCCAAATCGTCTGTGTACTTACTGCATTCCAGGTTATTTATACAGAGAGGAAAAACTGTGTAGACTTCATGTCTCTGCTTGGTGAGAACTATTAAATTACTGCTGGATGTTTTTAATTACTTCACATAAATGTTGGAATACAACACTTCTCCAGTGTTTGAGAAAGGGGGGGCGGGGGGGGTCCATAATGTCTCACATGTTTAGGGAAGCACTGGCTTGCTCTTAATCATGGTGGTCCCTGTGTGATTCTGATGTTGGAAATGTGGCTTTGTGAGAGAAAAGTGAGCATTCCTTCTGCTGGCGCGCGAGAGAGGAAATGGGTAATAAAACCAGGGGGGAAAAAAAAAAAAAATCCTCGGCGGCGTGCTGGAGCCAGTGATTCTGGGATCCACTTAATTGCTCTTAAATGAAAAAGATTTTTGGCTTCCTATTGGCTGCGTTTAAAGAAAAAAGTCAAGTCAAATCCCACATGTCTACCAGCCAAGCGGTGACTTCTCATCCAGCAGTATGAGCACTAATCCCTCTCTTTTGCTGGTGCCATCGGTAATATTATTATTAATATTGAGAAAGCTGCTGCTCGCAGTCGGCAAACGCCAGAGGAGGCAGAAATTCGTCTCTTTTTGCTCAATTACCAAGGCCAGAGAAGTCACTGGGGAAAGGGAATATCAATGCAAGTCTGCTGAATATTTTATCTCTGTACCTTTTAAGCCTTGATCCAAACAAATATTATGACAAAAAACTGCGTTTGCTGAGAAATTCTTAACAACATGTTTTTATTTTTTTTTATTTTTTAAATGTTTGTGGGCAGTTTTTATCACATAATAGAAGGTGAAGTTATTCTCTTTATTAACTAGGAGCAGAGAGGCATCCGCTATAGGTGGACATATTCATGTTGGCAGCAAAATTCACTTTAAGCATCGCAAATAAAGTACTCATTAGATGGCAGAGTGACCTCTAATTGTGCTATTACTCATGCATTACTGTGTATGTAGCAATCTGTTGAGGCTGAATGCAGAGAAGCATTACTGATTTCTTTTTATTCTTTGTTCAAAAGCCACAATGGAATCACAGTGGTTAATATTGGCTTAAAAAAAAAACCTTACTCTTTTCACGTTTTTATATTTGATCTTCTACTACCAATTAATGTGAAATTGGTTGAAAGTGAACACTTTTAACTACCCTAGGATATGTTTCTACCAGCTCCATGCACATAGAGACTGAAATTTGTGTTTGTTTGGCTTTGCCAAATCCTTGTCATCAGTCATTTTTAAGTCTTATCACAGAATCTCAGCTGGGTTTGGGTTTGGATTGTGATCGGGCCGTACATGGATGAGCTTTGAGCCAAAACTATTCTGTTGTGTCTCTGGATGTGTTTGTCACACTAAATCTCTCCATCAACCCTAACCAGCACGTCGCCATATCACAGAGTTAGCATTAGTCTTTCTGATGCTGCTCATTCATAAATATTCTCTAATAAACACTATTTGATTACTGATTAAGTCAATTGAGTACAATTCATTTTATTTAGTAGCGTCATAAAGAGGCAGACTCCAAATCCATACATCCTTGTGTTTAATGCAACATCTCGTCTGGCTTTTTCCATGTTTTCCGTCTCCGGCCCTTCTTGCTTCCCAGTGTGACGGCCGAGTGTGAGGACGCCACTCAGAGAGCCATTAAGGCCTCGAAGTGCCACGCTAAGCTGTCATGTCGTGTCAACTGCTCCTTTTGTACTCATTAATTGTTGAGCGGAGTGTGTCACATCCTGTCAGGCCGACTGCTGGTGTCCCTCTGGTCACCCCTCAATGCCCCCTGTGCCTGCCGGCGCTATTGTGGCAACGTCGGCCGCAGACGAGAGGAGATGTGGCCCTGCAGGATGTGGGACAATACTGGGAAGGAAGAGGAGGGAATCCCGGAGCTGTGTGCAGAAGCCCGGTCAGCCGAGTGTCTCTCAGAGCACTCCCCTGTGACATTCTCCCAACAACCCCCCTCCCCATATTCCCTGGTGACTAGACTCGATCATTCTCAACGGATTTTTGTTTCCGCTTTTTCTTATTCCTCATTTAGAAGGAAATTGATTTGGACTGACTTCATTTGATTTAATCCACCTGTTTAGTGCTTCTATGGAATTTCCCTTTAAACATTTGGTGCATGAAAATTGAAAAAGAAATTGAAAAAAAAGGCATAAAGAGATAAACAGTACTGTAACAGTATGTATGGTCAATAAAATTAAGGTATGTAGCTATAACAAAAAATTTTTAGTAAGTAAATGTCTGTTTATTGCAAATGTTTTAGTTTGATTATAAAAAAATAATTTTTTCTGCTTAACTTTGTGAAAAGTGTATAACTACCATGTCCAAAGAGTGGCATTGGAGGTATTTGTGGCCCCTGTGACAATTTTATGTGCCCCCTTGATCTAAATTCAACAGTGTGTAATGTTTGCCTTTCCTGCAACATCATTTGATGCAGACAGACACAGATAGTATTTTTTTTGCAGAAATTTAAAATGTTGCTTGGTACTAAACAAAGTTATTTGACTTTCATTATCCACGTTTAGTTTTTTCTCTTAAAACTTTTGACAAACTTCTTTTTTTTTATAGAGATCTGAATTTGTTGTTGCACATTAAACATGTAAAAATAATAATAATAAAACACAAAACATTATTTTTATATTGTTAATTGGGGAGAAAAAAAAATCAGCGGTTTGCGAGTATTTCGAATTTGGCAAATTTGGCCAAAGAGGCCAAAAGTTTGGACACAACTGCCTTACATTCTTTGGCTCCCTTGGGAAAAATGTGTAGTAAGTCTGAAAATCAAGTCAATGCAGAAGCATAATCTTACTCTGGAAAACATAATGGACTTGTCCACCGGCAAGCTTTGAAATTTTGTTTTGTGTGCCCTACCATTGTCTTCACAGTGCATGATGGGTAGAAAAAAGTCCCTCTGCATCTTTGTCATACTTTCTTGTATTTTAAACTTTAAAATGTAGACATGAGCAAGTTAAAGTTTCCCAGGAAAACATTATTCAAACTATCTACACATACTATTAAACTCTTTAAGAGGAATACAAAGATACATTGAAAAAAGTGCCTTAAGTTAATTTTCTGGTAATTAGGGGTGGCACTAGTGATAAAATAAAAGGTACTTTTTTTCCTTACTGAATAAATAAACTGAATAAAAGTGGGAGCTTAAAATGTTAAGTGTGAATATGCTGATACAGTAAAACATACATTTCTTGTAAGTTTTTTTTTTACACAACTTTAGTGTGGCTGCTGGCAAATGTGGAAGGTTGTTTATGTTTCATTACCTTTTAATGTTCACACACGCTTTAGGCTGGCGGATGTTGGATCATTATAATAAAAGGTAGTAAATATTCATAATTAATTATGCAAATCGCAAATCAATGATGCACAGCTGTACTCAAAGTACTGACTTAATTTTTACATTCCACCAATCATCCATGTTCAGAGTTATGCTGTTGTCTTCCTGTCCCCATGCATTAGTTTGCATTAGGGGGAAACGTGGGCAGACACCCAGGGCGACACTGAGGGTGACATAGGTATTTCAGAAGCATCACATCTAAAATGGTGCTATTTTTTGGATTCTTTGCTGATGAAGGTGTCAGGCAGAAATGTGAATAAAGTGGTTGTGGACTGGCGGAGGTTTAGGGATGCAGGAGAAGGTACCACCCATAGTTGCATTCATGTAGAAACTGGTGCAAATTTACATTCACTGACTGTCACCATAGTTTGGATTTGGCTTGTTGCATCAATTTTTTTCTAACCAACACCATGGTTGGAACATTGTATGGCTTTATGTGGAACAATATGTTCCATATAATGCTCTGAATAATCAGCTGGAGATAACAAAATATAAAGAAACGAATTGTCTGAAACAGCTGGGCTGGACTGAATAGCTAAATGATTTGTTGATTAGAAACAGGTTGAAAAATGATCAAGAGTTCATTAATACACACCCAGTCTGACCGAAACCATTGAGACATGATGAAGGGACGCACCCTGCCTCGTCATCAATCTCTCAACTGCAATTTATCATGTCAGAAAAGTTGTCAGCTCACCTGTGTTTATATTTTAGCAAAATTATATTTATACCAGTCGCTTCTTTGTTCCTTTTTATTAAAGATAAATGATAAATGTCGACATGTACCAGTCAAAATTAATGGATTGGGAATTTATCTCCATGTTTACATGTTGTAATTATGCAAAACAGATCTACGAAATATGGATGTAGATTTCTCAGTACATTAACTCTGGTAGGGGCTGACAACAAGATATTTCAATCATTTTCACATTTCGAAAATGGTCAGAAAAATGTGAGGACAGCTTGGTCCGCTTGTTTTCCCACGGTTCTTACTTGCAGAAAGGTTTCACAATTAAATATTTTCTGTTCAGGTTTGTCCATTCCGTCTGGAAATAGGAATGAGATGATGCATCGGTGTATAGCGAGCGGGAGGCAGAACATAGTGAAGAAAAAACTTCAGTGTGGAAATCATGCTTTACTCTTTTGAATACATGAGGAGTTACAGATCTGGTTCTTTCTTGCGTTATCTGGTTCTTTCTTCTTAACCTTTCTTCAAAACAGTTAAGGAGTGGTCCAATAAAGTCATTTGCACTAAGTACTCTGGATTGCATCTTTTAGTCATTTTTTCAGTATGTTCTGTAGAAAACCTCCCCAAGAAGTAAGGCTGCTGATATTTGTTTCCATTCTGCACTCCTCCAGAATATTTCTGAAGTAACTCAAAACACAAACTGCTGGTTGTGTATGTATGCACTGTCATATTTTGGCTTTCACTGAATTTTTATATTTTTCTTACTGAACAAAATGTGTAAATTTGAACAGAGGGTCAAATTTATATACACATACTTAAATGCAGTGCTGTGAAAAGGTGGAGGTCTTTTCATGCTCGTGCTTAAAATTCAGTTGTTTTATAGCGCAATATTTTTTTTTCACACTGGGTCTTGTTGGTATGGCCTTTCCCTTAATTCATTTAATCATAATTTAAAAAACTTTGTTTTATACTTACTCAGATTATCTGAGTGTGTGATTAAACAAAAAAACAGAATAAATTTGTAAGGAGGAAAACACTTTTTCATGCTTGTGCATGTACAAGCAACTTAACCAATATTCGGATAAATATTCATTAGCCAGTTGCACTTTGAGAAAACTCTGTCGTAGCCATTTACAGGCTTCTGGTAAGATCCTAGCTGTATATGCTGTGCTGTTCTTTGGCAGAAGTGGTGAAGTCCATTTAAATTTCTGTGAACACTTCAATTCTTTTATTTAAGCTTTTCCTCAAAATGAATACACAACACTGTACAGTCGGTAAGCACGTCCCGCGCAGCGGCTCTAAAAATTCTCAGCATGTCTGAGTGTAAATGTTGTGGACACACCTGACTTCTTGTGAAGATTAGGGCAGCTCGCTACCTGGTAAGAGCAGCGATTGCACCTGGGAGTAAACACAGCAGCAAATTCTCCACGGCATTTGGGCCACACTTTAGCTGAAGAATGCGTGAAGGACTTTTCGTCCTTTCGCAGAGATAACAGCAAGCCCCAAGGACTCAACATCATGGTACTCTTCACAACAGCTGCTTGGAGGGCTTTGCTTTAAACTTTGCATTAAAAACCAGCAGTCACAATAAATTGCCGGTCCTTAATAAACTGGAATATCCTTGAGCAGTTAATTAAATTCAGTAATTCAGTTTTAAAGGTGAAGCTCATGTTAGATTCATTACACAGAGTCATGCTTTTTAAGCAGTTATATTTCTGTTAATTTTGATGACAATACAGCAGAGGAAGAGGAAAAATTCAGTTTCTAATAAATTATAATCTTACATAAGACTGATTTAATGGATTTGTATCACAACAGTCTTATGTTGTGACCTACTGAGACAGTTGATATGATGTTTTTCTATGAAGCATTTATTGATATCATCTTCAAGGAGTGTAATCCATTTGCAAAAGTATTGTTCTCAAGAGTGCTATATCCAAAAACATTATTAGTGGAAAGTTGAATAGAAGAAAAAAGGTGTGGTGCACAGAGAGTTCTCTGACCTCTAAGAGCTGCCCCACACAGACATGTTGCATTCCTTGTGTTTCTCATCAGAAACATGTAGATTGCTGGACTGCTGCTTAGTGGGCTAAAGTCCTCTTTTTAGAGGAATGTAGAGACTCCATTTTATTTAGAAATCAAGTTCATCAAGGTGTGAATAGGTCCAGAAGGAAGTTTCAATCAGCTAGTGATGATTTGGGGAGTCATGTCCTCTGCTGGTGTTGGTCCATTGGGTTTTATCAAAATTAAAGTCAGTGCTAACATCAGCCAGGATATTTTAGAGCACTTCACACTTGCCTCTTCCGATGAGCTTTATAGAGATACTGATTTCCTTTTTCAGCTAGACTTAACACCTGCTCACTCTATCATAATCACCAATACCTGCTTTAATGACCCAACAATGCAAATGAGCTCAATCCCCCTATTAAAACAACCTCAGATTTGGTTATTCATGCAAAAGGAGCCCCCAACCATGGATGGACATATAAAATAAAGGAGCTTTTCCAGAATATTGTAGTTTATTGAGATGTAGGTGTTAATTTGCTGGCATTTCCATTGATTTTTCATTAGATTAGCTGTCATGTTTTGGAAAGTTGTTTTGTCTCTGATTCTAAATCAGAACAAAGACATCGAAACATGTCAAATTTACATTAAAAGGGATCTATTTATACAAGTGAAATTGCCTTATTATACCAACAGTGACCGTCTCCGTTTGGCTGTCCGAAAACAGCCTGTCAAAGTGCATGGACTCCGGACCAGTGCACAGAAATAAATGCCGAAGCTGTGATACACTACATGGCACGGATGGAGATTTAATGAAGAAGAATCTGCGGTGTCGGGCTGCAGTCGCAATTTGCTCCTGCTGAGTGGCTAAAATGCAGTCACACATTCACAAAAAAAAAGAAGATAAACCAGCCTTTTTAGGTTCTGCCTCTGGCCACTTGAAACTGTCTCTCAACCACAGAAGATGATGCACTGGGTAGCGCAGACAAGCTGGGGGAGCAGAAAAGATGTCCAAATATTTCCATGGCTCCTGCGGCCCTCTGCTTGCATAGTCCTGGCATGAGCTCATTGGTGTGTGGCTAGTTTGTGCTTCCTCAGCACTGTTCCTTCCCAGTCTGTGAGTATCAATGTCGACACTAACTAGGCACTGACAAAGTCTGCTGGGCTCTTTTTCCCACCAGCCCTTAGACTGCGGCTCCTCTTGGGATTCGGAGCAGATCATCTTATGAAGGCCAAATTTTGTTCTTGTGTTACTTCATGTTGAAATGTGCAGGGTCAAACTATCAGGTTTGACTTTCCCTGCGGCCACCAGTCTGGATGATGGCTACGTTTATCATTAAACTGAGAAAAGATCGCACTCTTTTAGATCTAGAATATCGTTTTAAATGAGCTTTCTGTTGTAAAATTGTTGCTTCTCTCCTTTCTCCTGAGTGGTTGTTTTCTTAAGCTTGGATCCAAATGGGAAAAAAAAAAAAAAAGTGGCTCAAAAAATTTGTTGAGAGGACCCTTCCTGGGGGGGATGAGCATTCTTTTCGGCTACAACTCAACAGTTTGGCTCTCTTGCGGTATTTAACCGATGAATAAATTGACATGAATCGTATGCACAATCGTGCAAACACTGGAAACAGATGAGCCAGAAATAACTCTCCCGGGCAAGATGTGGAAGAGATTAAGGCTGAACCAACGAAATAAGTGAGCGGAGGCGGAAGGTTTGGAAAACGAGATGGGCTAGGGGGGGTGGCGAGGGGGGGGGGGGGATGGAGGCAAGACGAGGTGAGGAGATGGTGTTGGGGAGGGGTGTTTGGGTGGGGAGGGTGGGAAAAGAAGGGTGATTTTATCTGGAGGGGAGGTGGGGGGAGGGTGATGAGGGGAAGGGGGTGGCCCTGTGAAAAGGAACTCATAAAAGTCACATTTGTTGGTGATGCATGAGGAAGTGAAGCCAGCTTTGGCACATGTGTCTGTGGTGCTAAATTAACTGTTAACACAAATAATCAAAGTGCAGGGCCCATTGAGCACTGGCGCCAGTGAAATGAGGGGGAGAGGCCCGCTCACTTTTCTCTGAGAAGTTGCGGCGGACTCGCGGCGAGCTAGCAGGTGGAGGTCTACCAGGGGGGCTTTCACAGGATGGAAGTGCTTACAAAACAGACCTAAGCAGTCCACTGACAGAGGAAAGCACAGCCGCACTCCTGCTTTCCAGCTATTGTGTGGAAGCGTGCTTCTCTTTTTAGATGTCTCTTTGTGGAGCCTGACATCTCAGAGCACTGGAGGACTTGGCACCAGCTGCTGCCTCCAAGACTGGCTGATGGTAATTAAAATGCCACTATTGTGACCTTGAGTTTTTTTTCCTCATATTCCCAGGCTTTCTGGTCTGAACAAAGGAGGTTCAAACAAGCAAATTCCACGTTAAGGAAGGAAATATTAATGCACCAGTGTATTCTTAAAGGGACAGTGTGGATTTTTCTCAGTGAAGTTCTTATCATCTGTAGATAGTTTCAATTAGTAAGAAAAATACACAGTCCAGTCACATTAATGTGACCACCACGTACTTTCCACTTCAGAGTTAAATAACCAATCACAGAAGGCAGGTGGCAGCACAGTGCAGTTGAGCGTATATAAAGGGTGTGTGTGGGCTTCGGAAAACATTTCAATCGTTGGCGTAATGCAGAAACGAAGCGATTTATCCGACGTCCAAAAGGGCATGATCATTGGCTTTCGGGCCAAGGGTGGAAGCATTTCCGAAACGGCTGAGTTTGTGAACTGTTCGCGTGCCGCCGTGGTAAAAGTGTACCGTGCATGGCAAAATGGGACTGTCCAAAATCAACGACGTGGCAAATGTGGTGCACCACGGGCCATAGATGACAGAGGCGAACGACGGTTGCGGAGATGCGTTCGGGCAGATAGACGGGCTACCGTTGAGCAACTGACCACTAAAATGAACCAAGGGGCTACCACAAGTGTCTCCCAAACCACTATTCAGCGAACATTGCTGCGTCTGGGCCTCCGAAGCGGACGCCTGGTTCGTGCACCTATGCTGACTGGTGTTCATCGACGACGAAGGCTAGAATTTGCACGCCAGTACAGCAGCTGGACGTCCACTGAGTGGCGACAGGTAGCGTTTTCAGATGAATCGCGTTTTATGCTCCATCGGACAGATGGACGTTGGCGTATAAGGCGTGAAACCTCTGAAAGGAACCACCCTGCAACCATTGCAGGAACGGTCCAAGCTGGAGGCGGGAGCATTATGGTCTGGGGAATGTTTTCCTGGCATTCTCTGGGTTCACTGATTATTGTGGAAGGCACGATGGATCAATACAAGTACGCATCTGTCCTTGCGGACCATGTCCACCCCTACATGCGCATTGTTTTTCCTCAGGATGATGGCATCTTCCAGCAGGACAATGCGAGGTGCCATACAGCTGCCAGTGTACGTGCGTGGTTCGAAGAGCACCAGGATGAGTTTACCGTCCTCCCCTGGCCAGCAAACTCACCTGACTTAAACCCAATCGAGCATCTGTGGGACCATCTCGATCGAGTTGTTCGCGCCATGGATCCTCAACCGCGTAATCTAGCGCAGCTGGCCACGGCATTAGAGTCGGCATGGCTCAACATCCCAGAGAAGACCTTCAGGGACCTAAGTGACTCTCTTCCTGCACGTCTCGTAGCAGTTCGCTCTGCGAAAGGTGGTTATTCTGGCTTTTGACAGATGGTCACATTAATGTGACTGGACTGTGTATAAAAACAATGTACAGCCCAAGCGAATAAATATTTTTGTTGTCTTAAAGCTTTTAGCCAGGTTTTTAATAAAATGTCTGATGGTATTTTGTTGTAAAATGTAATTTAATCAAAGGACACAGGTGACATCACAAAAGGCATATGGCAGCTATTAAGCCATTCTTTTGAGTACATCTATTTGCATTTTATTTATTTATATTTTTTTGCATGTTTTTAATCAAATCCCTGTTACGGGGATGTTTTATTGTGCTCTGTGACTGCAGCCAAACACTTGAGCTGTTTGTGAGTACACTGCATCGATTTCAGGGAAATTTGGCAATAATAAAACACATTGAAGCAGTTTGTGAAGAGGAACAGGGCAGACTGAAATGACCGGATTTCATGATCAAAGATCATGTTGAACCAAGTGGTCATAAAACCCACATGGCCTGACTGATGCTTTCCATTCAAAGGATTTTTGAAAACTAATGATGTTTCCTGCAGAATTGCTGCATCATCCCCTCCTTCTGCCAAAATATAATGCAGGGTTAGCCCAACCCTGCATGCACCTGCACCACACTCTATGCCAGGCACATCCTATTAGTTAACGCCAAAAGAAAGAATTAAGGACGAAAAATGCAATTCTTCAAGAGTCAGGAAGTGGAAGGAGTTGTTCAAGCGAGCTAAAGTATTGAGTCTGCATGCAGTGACACTACACTAGCAAATCACTTGATTACTTAAAGTGATTTAAATAAAAAAAAGATGGTGAACATGCACAAAAACACCATCAGAGAAAATGTTCAAACAAGAAAATAAACATTCTTACCAGTTGTAGTTAGATGATTGATGCTTTTGCCTTTTTTTGCTACAGCTTCTCTATCCTATAAAAAATTAAAACTAAGTCATTAGCTTGACTCTTCACACTGAACTTCTTTCTGTTTTTTACCCCAAACTAAGCTCATTCAGACTTAGTTATTGCAGATAAGCCACTGACAACTGATAACTAGGGAAAAAAAGCCACTATTTAAATACCCTGATATGAAAAAATATCCATGTCAATAAAAAAATCCATCCATCCATTTTCTTTACACCCTTGTCCCTTAGTGGGGTCAAGAGGTGCTGGTGTCTATCTCCAGCTAACGTTCCGGGCGAGAGGTGGGGTCACCCTGGACAGGTCGCCAGTCTGTCGCAGAGCAACACAGAGACACACAGGACAAACAACCATCCACACACACACACTCACACCTAGGGGTAATTTGGAGAGACCAATTAACCTGACAGTCATGTTTTTGGACTGTGGGAGGAAACCGGAGTACCCGGAGAAGACCCACGCATGCACAGGGAGAACATGCAAACTCCATGCAGAAAGACCGAACCCAGAACCTTCTTGCTGCAGGGCAACAGCTCTACCAACTGCGCCACTGTGCAGCCCCTACAAAAAATACATTTATGATTTTGACATTTAAATTTATCAAGCTGTATTGTATCAGAGTGGTTGTTAGAACATGTGGTTTGTGAAACTATTTTGTGTACTTTGCCTAAAAGAAACAGATTGACATGTTACTCTCTTTAAAGTGAGAGCTTTGCAATTGATCACAGCTTATAGCTGATCACCACTGAGGCAAAAAAGTAACAAAAAGGGATTTAAAGTGCTATTTTCTGCAAAGCATTATGCAATGATCTCGACATGAATAACACTGAACTGCGTTAAAGAGTAAATAAATCAACTGATATTTCTGCTTACAAAGCAAAGTTGTTGAATCACACATGGTCTCTTTGATGTCTTTATGCAAGATTAAACAAATAGGCCACATTTGAATTTATGATCAAAGGAGCACTCTTTGTCTTTACGAGACCATTTCAGCCCAAGTAATCTCCCAGCCAAAAAGGAGTCGTGAGAGGAAAATAAATACAACAATTTGGAAAAAGTAATACCCTGCAGCTTTGTGACATCAGCACAAAAGAAGCATGGCCCCTGATGCTCTCCACTTCCCATGCAGCCCACAACTGGGCTGTAGACTGAGGTTGCCTGGCGCCACAGTCATCATGTGTGTCAGTCATCTGCAAAACTCACTGTTTTCCTTAGAGGATGAGCTAAGCTCCTCCTTTAGCCCTAACGATTTATTTTAGACTCCAGCGTCCAGAGACCCCCTTTCTTGAAATCCCAGTTTATCTTGGCCATGTTGTTTCAATATGAACCAATCAGCTTAGCCTCCAGTGGAATGTCCCCAGAGACTCACTTTGGTTTCCCAATAGACCCATTCATTTTGAGGACACAAGTTTAACATCTGGTTTGCATTAACGCTCCCTTCAATAGTTCTCCTCTCGGTCTCAGTCACACAGTGGGGACACGGGGGCAATCATTCCCTCACACAGCAACATTTAGAGAAATTATTGACTACAACTGATAACGAGATAAAAACACTGCAAATAGTTAAGTGTCTATGCCAAACAAGAGTGACACTAACCAAATGTGCCAGATGTTTTCATGCACAGAAACATCTGTAAAGTTATCTGGGGAGATTGTTTGGAAAACAACAGACAAGATGAAGAAGAAGAAAAAAAGAAATATTTAGTGGGTTGTTTGATGAACTGTGTTCCATCATCCATCACAAGCTAACTTCAACAAGTTCTATCAACAAAGCTCTGCCACTGGAGCCAGTTAATAAGAGCAGCAGTCAGGACAAGGGTGACAACATAGTTATAATTTGAAAGAAAGCTTTAAGAATTAGTTTTGGTTCTCTACATCTTGATTCCCACTAGCAGACATTTCCACCGATCCCGATTTTCAGCCTTCTTTGAGGTCTGACCAGTCGATGTAGATTAAGCCCAATTACATTTTTTTCAAAGCTCTATTTCACATAAAACTGGAGCCTCTGCTGGAGAGGTTTTGGCTTTGAAGCCGACAGAAAATGAATGAATTATAAGATCATCCCCATTTATGCCTCAAACCATATGTCTCTAATCTATATCTAATGGTTTTTTATTTATTAAACTCAAAAAAGGAGATCCTCTCCTTAGACAATAAAGTAGCTGCTAAATATTTGTAAAAAAAATCTTTAGAAGTTGCTAAACCATTTTCATGCAATTGTAGACTGCTTGTGCATGAAGAATACCGTAGCATAACATAAAAACACACCATATCAGTGTTTTAGCTCCATAGATGTAGTTTGACCTAAACCATTTTAGTTTTTATTTTAATTTTTAAAATTTTTTTTATTGTTATGTTGTGTTTTAATGTACAGCACTTTGTATCAGCTATGGTTGCTTTAAAGTGCTTTATAAACAAAGTTGGTATGGTATAGTATGGTATTTAATTGTAGTTCTGGGTGTATCTTTAGGGTTTTTGTCCTGCTGAAAGGTAAATCTCCCCCCAACTCTGAAGTCTTTGCTACTCTTTAACTGGTTTTATCATGTTTAGCGCCATTAATCTTCCCACCAACTTTGCCAACTTCCCTGTCCCTGCTGTGGAATAGCATTATAACAGCATGAAGCTGCCACCACCACCCTTCAACACTCTGTTTTCAAGTTAATATGTGCCGAGTCAATTTTCAGCCACACATAATGTTTTGCAAGTCAGCCAAAAGTTCAGTTTTTGCACAGACAGCCTTTTTCTACACATTTGCTGTCTCGCCCCCCTGGTCTCTGCTTTAAATTAGACTTTTTAGTTGTAGTTTTGCCTTTTTTCTGGAAAGACCTAATTTGTGGGTGCATGATTCATAGAGCTTTGTTGTCAGCAGATTACTCCACCAGAGCTGTGGGTCTGTGCAGCTCCTTCAAAGTTACCTTGGGCATATCAGCTTCTTCTCTGATAGATATCTTACCTTCCTAGCCTTTTGGTTTAGGAGGACAATCATGTCTTGGAAGATTTGCATTTGTGGCCTACTCTTTGCATACTGAATTGCACACAAACAGACTTAAATGTTTGAATTAGTTATTTCAAAAGGTATTGCATTAGATTTTATTTAGGCACAGCAGATTAAAGGTGGGTACAGACATGCATAGCACACTTTTCATATTAATTTATAAAAAAGAATTGCAAACCATCCACCTAAAAATGATTCACTACTGTTAATTGGTCAAATATATCAATAAAGGACCTTGAAGTTTGTTTGTGAAAAATGTAAAAACAAAAGTTTAAGGCACGGCAGATTTAAAATCAGATATTCACGCTTTTTCTTATATTTCCTCTTCTTGTTTTTCTTTTTTTTTTTGCTAAACTCCATGGAGGACAGCCATGGAAGTGAACAAAAACAATAAGCTGAAAGCAAGACAAACTCTGCATTGGTCAATAAGTGACAGCTATTTTATCTTCCGAGGAAACTCTGTTCATTATCCGACATTATATTTAGAAAGAGATAAAATAAAAGCTAGATAAAGCTAGATAAAAACTAGATATTGTAAACTAATATCTAGTTCACAACAAACTAGTTAGATATAAAAAAAACAACAAAAAAACCCCCATAAAAAAGCAGGAACTTTCTCTGCAACACAAAGAGCTCACTCAAATAAAGACTTTTAGTTGTTGTAGACTTCAAACACTCACACCGAAGCAAAGAAAAAGTATTTTTTTTCATTACATTAACCGTAATATTCAACTAAATAACCCTATTTGTTCCAGAATTGCTCATATGTACAGTGAGAGTACGCAGTGGGCCAGCAGGTGCACGTCTCAAGTAAAGCCTTGACTGCTGATAAGACCTTTTATTTCCCTGCCCCGTCCTCTCCACCATGAGTGTGTTCCTCTCCCTCTGCCTTCATCATCTGCACCACCCTGGAGTGGAGTTTGTGGAGGCGCCTGTCAAAATGCATGCCAAATGAACAGAGAACGCAGGCAAGACTACTCTACGTCTCTTATCTGGCTATTATTGAACATTTCTTTAAAGAAATTATTCCTTTGAAGCACCGTCTCAATTAGGCAGAGTAGAAAAGGCCATAGCCTTCTACTGCAATGTTAAAACACAATATCTACTTTATCACATCGATCATGGTCCTCTGTTCTCAGCCTGATGGAGTTCTTATTTAACCAAATGAAGCTTTTACATTTCTCAAAGTGAATCATGAGCTCGTTATCTGTTGTTTTTACTACCCGGATTGCTTTCTTAGTATTCATTAAGCAGCTGAGGCGTTTTGTCTGTGTCTGCCTCATTAGTATTTATGCTGCAGATTGTGTAGTCACTGTGGAACCGAGCTGCACAATCAGTATCAGTGCTCACAGCCGCTTACAGATAACATCGGGACGTCCATCTGAGCATTCCTCCTCTTAGCTGATTATGGCAAGCCGAAGGAGAATCTCACCTCCGCCTTCACCTGAGTGTAACAGGCCATGGCACGTTGTGTACCAGCTTCCTGGGTCAACAGAGCAGGCTTCCTCGGGACTGTTTGAACAGGGTTAGTCCAAGAACACACCTCACAGATGGAGCAAAAACCCCACATGCATGAGGTGAGTTAATTTTCGTCACCTCTGACTGACTTCCCACTCACCAGGTTGCCTGGGGTTTTTTTAGGTACAAAATCGCACATTTTTCTCCTCCTGTCTGAAGCGAACATTCAGGTACTTTAATGTAAGTTATTTGGCATATTAAATATGATTTTTTTCACATGTTGCTTCTTGGGTACTCTGGGTTGCTTTCAGCGTACCTGTAAGTTAGACCTCGATACGTTATCGTAGGTTTAAATTAAGAGACAGGGAGTTATGGATCTTCAAATTCACTCATATAGAGTATTTCAAATCAATGTCAAACCTAACATGGAGAATATTACATATTGAACAAACTATTAAACTTTGATTTGTTTAATTTCAAAGACACTCTTTCCTGCCCATTTCAAAAAGCCTCCTCAATTTTGTGAAACAACCTAAATGAACTCAGTAATATAGTTCTCTTTTATGAGAGAAACACAAAATCATGAGGGATAATCACTTTGTCTTCCTTTTTTGAAAGATTTAATATTAAATGTGTACTAAGCAGCTATTCTGTGTGCTACTGCTTTCACCCTCTCAAATAAGTACACGCTCTAGATCCCATTATTGCACCATTTTCTTCTCAGCTGATAGCGTTACGCTAAATGGAGAAATATTGTGGATAAACTCACCGACACCTGTGAAGCCTCAGACGTCACAAAGGATATTGCTCCCTGTTTTGCTGACTTCAGACTCCTTTTAACTCATTGGCTGTATGATAAGACACAACTCCCACGCTACCTAAAAGTCCGCTTTTGATTTGTTGATCGGTCCCGGGTGAAGAGGGCCTGACGGGCTTGGAACCAAGCTCACAAAGAAGCTTTTGTCAAAACATAGAAGCTGGACCTGAGCAAATCAACCAGCACTGATCTAAGTCATTTATTTCGGAGCGAGGCTATCATAAGGGCAGTTTTTGTATTTATTTACTCATCTCAAAAGGTTGCTTACACCTACAAAAGCCAACTATTTGCATAATTGCCCCAGTTTTAAATCTAAATGATCTTTAGGATAAAGTGCAGAATTAGAATTGCCCCTGTCACTCTTATGACTAAAAGAGATTGTGCTGAGGTTTCAAAGGGAGAGAGACAATAGTGAAGTACAGTAGTTTCTATGTACTTATCCTAAGTGGGGATAATGCTCAAATTACCTTTGAGCAATCTTATTTATTGTTTATTTATCTGCATTAAAACACTTAACTACTAAGAAAAATAAGCTGACAAGAAATGGTACATTTGGTAGAGAAGGGTTTGTTCACGGAAACTCAAAAATGGGCACAAAATGGGGGTTTTACTTGGTACAAGGGCAAATTAAACAGGAAGCTCCTAATGCATTCTGAGCCTGTTCTAATGAGGTACAAACAAATATTATATATATATATATATATATATATATCATATATATATATATATATATATATATATATATATATATATATATATATATATATATATATATATACAAGAAAGCCTATGACTCAATGCCACACACTTGGATCATTGAATGCTTAGAGATGTACAACATCAATAGGACTCTAAGAGCCTTCATTGCAAACTCGATGGGGCTGTGGAAAACCACCCTTGAAGCCAACTGCAAACCACTTGCACAAGTGTCCATCAAATGTTGCATATACCAAGGAGATGCTCTGTCCCCACTGCTGTGCTGCATAGGCCTGAACCCCCTCAGCCAAATCATCAACAAGACTGGCTACGGATACCGACTGAAGAATGGGGCCACAATCAGTCACCTCCTCTACATGGATGACATCAAGCTGTACGCTAAGAGTGAGCGAGACATCGACTCACTGATCCACACCACCAGGATATACAGCACTGACATTGGGATGTCATTCGGACTAGAAAAGTGTGGTCGGATGGTTACAAAGAGAGGGAAGGTCGTCCGCACAGAAGGGGTCTCACTCCCAGAAGGAACAATAGCAGACATAGAGCACAGTTACAAGTACCTGGGAATACCACAAACAAATGGCAACCTCGACGAGGTCACAAGGAAAGGAGCCACAGCCAAATACCTCCAACGAATAAGGCAAGTCCTGAGAAGCCAGCTCAATGGCAAGAACAAGATCCGTGCAATAAACAGCTTTGCATTACCAGTAATCAGATACCCTGCCAGAATAATTAGCTGGCCAATAGAAGAGATAAAGGCCATGGATGTTAAGACTCGGAAGTTACTAACCATGCATGGAGGGTTCCACCCCAAATCCAGCACCCTGAGACTGTACACGAGCCGTAAGGAAGGAGGCAGAGGACTAGCGAGTGTGAGAGCCACTGTCCAGGATGAAACATCCAAGATCCATAAATACATCAAGGACAAAGCCTCAACGGATGATATGCTCAGCGAATGTCTCAGGCAATGGGGAACACAGGATGAGGGGCTAGAGGTTCCATCATGGGAGAACAAGCCCCTACATGGGATGTACCACCGACAAATAACTGAAGTGGCTGATATCAGGAAATCCTACCAATGGCTGGACAAAGCTGAACTCAAGGACAGCACAGAGGCTCTCATCCTGGCTGCACAGGAACAGGCCCTAAACACCAGAGCAATAGAGGCTCAGATCTACCACACCAGACAAGACCCAAGGTGTAGGTTGTGCAAGGAGAGACAGTCCAGCACATAACAGCAGGGTGCAAGATGCTAGCAGGGAAAGCGTACATGGAACGACATAACCAGGTGGCGGCATAGTGTACAGGAACATCTGTGCAGAATATGGACTGGAAGCCCCGAGATCGAAGTGGGAAACACCCCCAAAGGTGGTGGAGAATGACTGAGCTAAGATCCTGTGGGACTTCCAGATCTAGACAGACAAGATGGTAATGGCGAACCAACCGGACATTGTGGTGGTGGATAAAGAACAGAGGAAAGCCGTTGTGGTGGATGTAGCTATACCAAGTGACTACAACATCAGGAAAAAGGAGCATGAGAAACTGGAGAAATACCAGGGCCTCAGGGAGGAACTGAAAAAGAACTGGAAGGTGAAGACCACAGTGGTGCCTGTGGTCATCGGGGCCCTCGGGGCAGTCACCCCCAAACTGGAGCAGTGGCTAAAACAGATCCCAGGAACAACATCAGACATCTCAGTCCAGAAATGTGCAGTACTAGGCACAGCCAAGATACTGCGCAGAACCCTCAAGCTCCCAGGCCTCTGGTAGAGGACCTGAGCTCAGAGGATGAAAGAGAGAGGAGACCACCCACAGAGGGTGAGAAGGAAATTTTATATATACATATATATTGTAGATATGTTTTGCACAACCTGTTATTTTTTTAGGCTTGTTTTGTTATTTGGATTCATGTTAATGAGTTCTTCTCATGCTTTTCATGGTTTTAGTGCTCTCTGATTATTTAGTTTTTGTTACACGTTTTCTTGTTCCCTGATTTGCGCCTCTTGTTAAGCTTGAAAATGTGGAGAATCTCATGTCTTGCTTTTAAAATAGCTTTTTATTTGTTCCAGTTCCTTGATGTTGACACTTGTATTTGTTTCTCCTCACCAAAGAGCCTTATGATAGAGGAAAAAAAGACCCACATACTGTTAAAATAAAATTAGAATCATAACCTGCTTATATTTAAATACAATCTATTTATTCTTATGACTTGGTAATTAACATTGAATTTTTTTTAATCTTATTTTCTCCTTTATAATTGATTCATTTTTTAAGAATTGCCTTATCTTTCAACTTTGCCTAGATTTCAGGGAAAATATGTTAATATGTAATGTTTTATGGGGGAATTTTTTACACCAAAGTTTGGTTAGGTCTTGTAAAAAAAAAAAAAGTTTGGCACCTACAAAACTTTCCAGTTTCTAACAAGCTTTTACTGTGTGGTTTGATGGCAGAGACTCGGTTGTGTTTGCTGGAAAATGCCAAAAAAAAGTAAAAATTGTCCACATATTTCTCAGAATACTGACATGTTTTTGGTGGCATTAAAACCAGGGTGTTACCACAGTTAAATCATCCGAATCAAGCAAATTCTGTTATTTTTCCTTTTTTTTTTTGTCTTGACCAGAAGAGACAGAGCGACTGGTAACGATAAAAGTATGGCTCTCCACACAGCCACTAGGAACACTGTCAGACTTTATATAAAAAATCCTGTCTGTACTCAGGCTGTGGCGTCTCTCTGAAAGCCCAAACATTTCACCCTCTGACCTTTAGGGAGGCTTGGTTTACGGCCAGAGTTAACAAAGCTGATAGCATGCTGAGAACCTGCCCATTTGATCCAAAGGAGAGCGTGCCGAGGACTGTTTTACAACCAGTGTCATTTATAATCCTGTAGATATCTGTGTACATGGTTTGTTCCCCACTTCCATGAATCTGCCTTGACATCCAGCCTAAAACGTTACACAACAGGAGTTGGACCTTTGCATCTTTGCTCTGTCCAAAGTTATAATTAATGTGAAGAAACACAAGTTGTATCAGCTAATATTGATGGGAAGCAGTCACAGCTTGCTATAGAAATGACTATGGATTTCTAAACATGAGACACGTTCTATGGTTGAAAGGTTCTGTTAAACTTGCGTAACAACTTTAGCTTCTCCTACATTCAATTTAAAATCGAACACAGCTTCAAATGGTCATTCACGTAGTTGCTGTTAAATTTGTGCTTGTTTCACAAACATTCACACATTTTCCACATGTGACCAATAAATTAAAGCTAGGAATGTCCCAGTTTGATCTAAACTTGTCCTCTTCTGGTCCCTGTCAGAGCATTTGTACATGATCTTAATTAGATTTCTGTGTCAGAATACTTTTTAACAAAAAATACCTCTAAAACGTTTGCAATTTTTTTTTTCACTTTTGTATCTATGCTAGAATGCTCAGTTTTGGTGTCATGTTATGGGGGGGGGGGGAGGGGGCATCTTGTCGGAACCATTTTTTTATTTTTTATGTGGATGTTGGCCAGTATGACATCTTTTCACTGCCTAGAAATGCCAGATTTCTAAAGCACACAACTAATAGTTGTCCCTTCAACAGATTTTCCTCTCTGCTCCAGACTTCTGGACCTCTAAGCTGCCTTTTTGTTTAACACTCTCCCAACCCAGCATGTGTGTAAGTAGACAGGTGCATCTTGAAAGATTTGCAGTTCCACTCTTTTCATTTTCACTTTGTGGTTTGAGTAGTGCTTTGTGAGGTGTCCAAAGCTGGGAATTTATTATTATTATTATTTTCCCCTTTTACTTCCTCAATTTAACTTCTCCCCATTAGATATCCAATGTTGATCCTAATAATGTTTAGTGTTCTTCAGCTTTCTTTAACTGACATTAAATTACTTACAACACATAACTTCCTTAATTCTTAAACCCTATATAAAATACTTAGAATACCTCAAGACCTAAATCTTGATGCTGCTGTATCACCACCCTGTGTGGGACAATACATGAATATTTCTATTCTATTCTATTCTATTCTATTCTATTTCTATCATTCTATAGAAGTCTGTTGCTATAGAATGATATTATTTGAAAATGCTCCAGAGATGTAAATACTTCTGCAAGGCAGTGTTGATCAGGTCTTGTCACTCAGTGCCTGTTTATATGAACCAATATGTTATTCCACGTACCTGTCAAGAGTTTAATGTTTAAGCTGATCTCAGTGTTCTTGACATTACAGCTGGCCTTTATTTGGCTCCTGTTTGTTTCAGTTGAGTACGAAAATCAACTTAGGCTATACATCATGGAGACCGGCATGCCATATTCATTTGTCACAATGATGTTATTGTTGCAGGGTAATGCACTGCTGACATTTCAATTCAAAACAAACTTTGTTTGTATAAATTCTTACAATAGCAAAAGAAAATGTGGATTTTGTCAAAGGATTCGGATTTGAAAGTCACTCTCATCATGGGGTTTGTCCATAGGAAGTCATGAATGTCACAGCTCTTCACTCGGCACGAGCACAAATGTTTCATTTAAATTAGACGCGTAAGATAAACATCACACTAACATGGACTTATTCTAGTAGTAAATCTCGCTTTGTCAGCAGAATGTCAATAGTTCTGCAAAATTATTCAAAAGCCTTAGCGTGACCTTTTAAGTAAAGCAGAGAAGCAGCTCATTAAAAATGTAAAAGGTCAGTGAAAGTTACATGAATTATGTGAATTCCCGAATGGACTATAGTCAACTCCATGTAAAACACGCTGTAACATGCATGAAAGAATCCGGAGAACTATGCTGATATAAAGATATGCAGTCCTAAAGGATTTTGGGTCATGTTCTCCTATAACAAATGTATTTGCTGAAGCAGGAATGACTGTGTTGTTTAAGCTACTGATGCAACGTCTGATTTAACAAAGCATATCCATCATTTTGGCAGCCAGAGCACTTTGAAATACATTTCCAGAGCAACAACAAAGCCTCATTCCTTGATGTTGAATGAAAGGAAAACTATAAAAACCACCTTAACAGCCACAGAAACGATATTTCTCTTGGTTAACAATCCATTTGTTGTACTCTCTGTATCTCCCTGAGTTGTAAGTTAACCCCCCTGGAAGGTTAACGCTCAGTTTCAATTTGCTTCTCAGGATTATTTTGTCCCCTTAATTGAAACAGAAACCTATTGACTGACACCAAGATGATGCAGCAGTGCTCCCGTCTTTGCTACACACACTGTCTGTCTTATCGATCAACCCAAAATACCAAAGCCTGTGATTTGATGTCACAAACTTGAAATTGAGGGCACAAACAGATAGGTGTTATTTCAACATGACATATTGCTTCCAAACTGGCAATTTGATATTTTGTAACAGATGTGAGAGCTTTTTCTGGGCTGAAATTTTTTCTGGGTCAAAGCATGATCCTTTTAAAAAAATAAAAATCCAGGAAGGTAATGTGATAAATAAAAATAGTTTTAAATTAACATAAAGTTGCAGACTGAAAGATAACGTCTCTATTAGGGAAAGGGCTTACAGTGCAATGCCAAAATGGTTAATTATGATATAGCTAAAAAAATTGCTCAATGCACCATAACTATGTTTTCAAATGAGTGTAAGAGTAGAAACGTTTTAAAGCTAATTTTCTTAAGATTGACAAAATAAAATATTAACTTGCCAAAAGCCTGTCTCCAGCGATACAGCAATTTGTTCACAGAATGTGTCTGAACTCTTTAAATGTCTGTTCATAAAAATAGTTCTGCAGTAAATTTTATATGCAATTTCAGTCTGGGGATTGTCCCCAAATGCAATGAAAGTAGGTTGATTTTTGTGTGGTAAATTAATTATATGATGGATGTTTTGGAATGATATACAACTGAAATCCATTATATATTTTATTTTAATAGCAGTTCAAAATACCATGCACTCTAAAGCTCTCAGAGAAAAATACACCAACAAAGTACAAACCAACAACAACATTCGCCATATTCAAGTGATTTTATTGACCTTATTAAATAGCAAAATCAAAGCAAATGCTCTGTAATTTCTAAATTGGTCAATCTTCTGAAAAGCAAGAAAATATTGATAAATTAAATTTTTTAGATAAAATTAATATCTTTAGTTTTCAGTTAAATGAAGTAAGAATATAGATATCTCCTTTAGTTATTTGCATGCTCGTAAGTACGCACTTGCACACACATAGAGCACAAGCGCGCAAAGCTAAGGTTAAAGGAAATGACACGCTAGGGAACGCCCTCTTTAATGTGGAATTATTTTCCCCTCAGTGATTAAATACATTCTAATTAAATGTTACTTGTGCAACTACAATATGAACGGACATATTTTAAAGATTTTTACACATCTTTATCAGGAATACCAACAACTGCTTACATTTGTATGAATGTAAGCGGAACATGAATTCAGCAAACCATGAAAATAAATGCCTTGGAAACAAGGGCCATATCACACAAATACTATATATAGAGATTCTATGTTTCTCTTTGTGAAACGATTTTATTAAAATTAGATGCTAGTCATAGTCATAGTAAATAAATACACAGACCAACTGATTGACATGTGAAATGCAAGAACTTTAGAATATTTAATAAAACCATAAATTTGACTAAACATTTTTATTCAACATCTACACATAAACATGAGTTAAAACTTGTGTAAAACAACCTGCATTTAAGAATAAGTCATGCAATTAATCAAATTAAACTTTTTTTTCTTGACTTTTTGTTGTGGGAACACATTTAGAGTTAAGTGCTTGAAGCTTCATGATCCTAATTTATTTTTTGCTACACTTTCAACATGTTACGAGCCTTTCACATGCGCCTTTAATGCTGCAACAAAATATCAACTAAAGCCATCAGCGATAAGCCCTGCAGCCGTCTGGTCTCTAGATCGCATAGGTTCGTATCTTTTCCTAGTCATGATCATTAGAAAATATTTTTTCTATTTCTAGTTATGCTTTGACGCGTAGCACGAAACTGCCGAGATACTTAAATTGATATTTAGTTGAAATGTCTTTGAACCTGATTTGTAGGGGCGCCTACCAAAACAATCTGCATGCCAAATCTCTGTTAACTCTATAAAGAAAAAGAAAATGGTACTTTTAAATGAAAGTTTATTGCGAAAATGAACCCAGTAAGCTTTGTCCACTAGAAGAGATCTGCATTAACTACCTCATCCTCGACACTTTAACTGCACATTTATTTCCCAATTAGCAGTAATCCTGCAAATAGCTGGCGGACGATCTTGCTGCCATCGCTGCAAATGGCCACAATTAGATGCATTGTGGGGGATTAGTTTGAAGTGGTACTCCTGTGAGGGCCAGTGTTTTATTTGTCACCTGGGAGCCCCGCTCTGAGGCCAGGTCACAGCTCCACACAGCAGGGAGCCTGTAAATCGACTGCTGCTGCCGCCTAGGCCAGCCTGCAACAGGGCTGCCATTCAACCACGTTGTGAGGAATGTCTCCTGCTCCAGAGAAGGTGGGGTCTGAACGGAAGATGTGCTTTAAAGGGAACAGACGGATGAACCGTGTGCAGACACTGTTTCCTTTGAAAGGTCATTGAAAGAATCCTTTCACAGAGACTGTGTCAGCTGATTACAAGTCCTTTGACTCCTCTCTCTGAAGTAAAAAAAGTGTTGCAAGACCTCTGACTGAGCTGTAGAAGGTCCAGTTATCGTCATATTTGCCATTTGACTGGATCGAATGAAAAGCGCCCCTTTGAATAGTTTTGATTATACTTTGCAGCCATACAGTTTAAGCTTTTTATAATTTAAGGGCGTGCACATCCAACATACATTTACATAAACATAATAATATTGGTAACTTCAGGTGTGTTGGTTTTACATCAGAAATCAGAGATCAGGGTCTAGGAATGGTTACACACCAGCAAGTTGAGCATCTTGTTGCAAATCGGTAAACAGTGGAGTTTGCAAATAGTTGTAGTTCCTCGTTGTTGTTAGTACTATATTCTGAAGAGTCTTTGCTAATTCTTTTGGCCTTCTGTTGGATCAGAACCAACACGTTTCTCATATTTTTCTTTTTTTTTTTGCATTCAGACACAAAAGTAAATTTTGGTAGGTTTTGATGTCCTGGCTGGACTGGTTTCATGTGATATAAGCTGCTAGAAGCAAATGAAAAGGTTGTCAGGTATTATATAAACCCAAAATTCTGCCGTGTATTTTGCAAAAGCAAACATGCTTTATGTTGTTGTTTTTTTTTAATATACCAAGTATTGTTAAATGCTGACGTTGATAAAGATAATCTAACCAGGAAGTGAAATTCCAGAAATGTAATTGGTTTGTGGGGTGTCCAGAGTTTTTGATGTTTAGCACTGTTGTCTTCAGCAAGAAGACTTCTGGTTTATAAACTTTTTTTTTCTTTCATATTGAACCTGAGTTTCTTCTGACACTCCAGTTTGTGCTCCCTATTGAAACATTGTGACTTCAGGCATACCTATACATTGCACTTTGTTCTGCATCTCTGTGATGGACTGCCAAGTTTCCAGGTTTTATCAGCCTGGTAACTGGTGCTGTGGATTCCAACCTCTTCCAACCCAGGACAGGATGTAGCCGGCATGGACAATAAAGGACTAAAACGAATGAATGAATGGGTCTTGACAAGAGATGAACTTGGTTTCTTATCTGACAGGCCTGGGCGTTGGACCACTGTGCCTTTTGTTTCTCCTTCTGAGCCTATCTTTCATTTGAACGAGAATCACTGTTTCCAACCTTCTGGCCTTTTGCAAATTGAAAATACTGGCTCTGTTAAGCTCTGCCAAGTCCTGCTAATTCTATCTAATGTCTCTATTAAGTCTACAGCTATTGAATATTTTAGTATTTGAGAACTCTATTGAATATTCCCTCGATTAATCAAGTACTCAGATATAGACTTGCTTTATCAGACATTCTTAGCCTTTTTGTCTTGAGACCTCTTGATTAAATCTAGTTACTGTTTATTGGAATGAAGGCTGACATCTCCATCAGTGGTTATGGGGAGAAATAATAACCAAAAACTTTGCCATACCTGCACAGTAAAAATGCCAGTGTTGAGTTAACACCCAATAGTGTCTATATGTGTCCAAGTCAGTTGGTGTTAAATTCAACAATACAGAGTGTCACATTAACATTTACAATGGTGCTGGTGTTAAAATATATTAAAAGTAACACCAGTGTAGTGTTGATCACTAAACATAATGTAAATAATTGACCCACAAGGTGTCAATATCAATCAAATCCAGTGGAAAATATTCAAAACAATACACAGAAAATGAAAGTTTAACTTTTCTTAAACCCATTTCAGTATTATAGACCAATGTTAATTTAACAAAAATATGGGTGTCAATCTTTTAACACTTTCAAAAGTGTTACTTTAACACCAGCTGACTTGGACACATATAGACACTTTGGGTGTTAATTCAACACTGGCATTTTTACTGTGTGAACACAACATTGTGAAAGCTGAAAATTCAGACGTTTTGTATATAACTTTTTGATTTCGGTTTAACGGTAAGAAGCAGCCTCTTAGATATTTTATCCTTGAGATGTAGCAGTCCATCAACTTGTGAATGTAAGAACTTCATTTTCTCCTGTAGATGATTGAAAATATGTTTTTAAAGATACATCCACCAAACCACTCATAAGTAGTGCATATTATAACACATCCTCTTGAGACCGTACTGGAGTACTTCAGTTTTTTTCCACAGTGATACAAGAAGCCCTATCCTCTTATTGCTCTGTTAGTAAAGACTGATTATGTCATGAGTAACTTTGTTTTAGAGCATGTTCACATCTCTTTTGTTTGATGTACTTTAAAACCTTTCTCTGATTTTTCTCTCAGTCTCTCTGGTTTTCCTTGATGACACTGGCCACACTAAGTCTTCCCTGTTGTGGAGTTATATCTAATAAATGAAGGATTAAGTCAAAGATTTTGCTAAATGATACAATTTTTTTGTAACTGAAATGTTCAAAAACTCCTTTTGACCCTCACCCAGCTTTGTGTGTTGAAATGGACCCAACAACAGGCAGGAAGCAGGCAAGAATGTTTTGGCAAGTGAATTTCAATTAAAAAAGCAGAAGCAGCAGGAAATCCAAAAGCCATAAGAGAAAACATGACCCACAGGAAACAACAAGGACAACAAAAGAATCCAGCAAGGAGTAAATGAAATAGAGCATAAATATATGACTAGAGCACAGAGACCATATAACAAACGCAGAGGAGTTACTTACTATCATGCAGTCAAGGAGATACAGAGAAAATAAATAATACACAGTGATAACTCAACATACAGCCTACAGGCAAACGACTCTCAAATTCCCATTCATAATGAAACCAAGTGGCATCTCGTGATTGTGATGTCTGTTACTTGCTGATGGAAACGACTGCGGCAAATTCCTTTGACAGAGCTCTCGGTTTCTACACAGTCAAGAAAGTCTGGAATTTGATTTCAGTTCTGGACCAGTGTGAACAAATAATAATAATAAAAAAATGTATGAAAAAAATATTCGTATTTGAAGACTTTTTTCCTTCTTTCTTTGTATGCATCCCATCTCTCTTCTTCCTTTCTTGTATCCTTCCTTCCTTTTGTCTGATTTCAATTTCTTTACACCCAACTGCCATTTCCTCCCTTTGTCCTTCCTTCTATCTTTTCTTTCTTGAGTCCTTCCATCCTATCTGTCTTCAGCGATACCTTAGCTGGTATTGTTTCTTCCTACTCTCTCTTTCTCTGACAATCCTGTTCTTTCTTCCCTCCACCCGTATGTCTCTGCTTCCTTTTTGTTTCTGTTTTTGCAAGATTCAGAAACGCACACTAATTTTGATACAGTTTAAAGTGAACATAAAGGACTGAGAACTTTGTCAATGTGAGTCTAGAGGAGTTTGACATGTCTCCCTGAAAAACGTGCAGGAACAGGATCTATTCCACCTCTGATGGTGCTCTTCTTACCCTCAGAAGTAGACATGACATCTTCTCACAAATTGAGCCATTTGCTTTAAGTGGTCTGTCAGTGCACCAGAATTTACCCAAAAGTGGATTATTGTGCAAACCTTGGTTCTTGGCATCTTTTGGTGGATGAGTGGGTTTTATAAAATACTTCATAAGGGGTCATATTTATTCAGTCGGCTGTATAAACACACTTTACTTCACCCTTTTCTTTTCATAAGTTAAGCGTCTTCAAATACCCCCTTGAAAGTCTGGTTTTTAACTGATTCTCAAAATGTTTCAGCTGTAAAATTAATAAACAGTTCATAAAAATATTATGATAGCACCTCATTAGCCCTTTGGGGGAATAATTGCGGTGTTACTTGATAAAACAAAACCTCCTTGGGCAGCCAGGGGGAAGAAAATGGGGGACAAATCAGAGGTGATTAAAAAGGGCAGACAGGATTTCTGAGTGAAGTTGGAAAAATGGAAAGAAACACTCCACTGAGTCTCACTCCGTGCAGCCAAAAGCACCAAGACTTGTGCGTCATCAAATTACCACGAATGTTGCCAGTCTCAATTGTAGGGGAACATAATGAGTGTGCTTTGCTGTAATAATGAATAATTGCAATCCTAATGGTATGGCATGCTTCTCGCCATTCTGTACAGTTGCATCATACCTCCTGCTGTCCCACCCCACCCCCCCTTCACTCAGTTTTACATATCGGTAACTTCTCAGCCCCGTAAAACAGTGAAGATATTCAGAAAACAGTAGGTGTCACGAAAAAAAAAAAAAAAATACAGTAGTTGTATGTATGAGCTTGTGATTACATTTGTCATCCTGCAGAACTGCACTCTTTGACTACTTTTTAGTTATTCAACTTCAGTTGATGGGAGGAAACACTTTCTTCAATCAGTTGATGCTTGTCTCCAGCTAGCTGTGACGGCGAATTGCCCGTGACTGGAGCACCATTAGCCACAGCAGCAGGGGACCGATCTTAACAATGCTGTTGTTTTCCTCTCGCGGTTTAGTTTTACTGCCATCCTAACTACATGTTTTCACTACTGTTTTGCATTTACAAGGCACATATTTTACACAGGCGGTGATTTAAGGTAACAAGAAAGAAATTAAGTGTGCAGCTTATTCATTATTCGAGCTTGTTTTGCATCCTTGTTTGCAGCGGTTTCGGTGCAGTCAGGTGCTAAACACTTGAGCGATTCAGAGATGCAGCAACCTGCTATGGGCAGCTCAGAGTGCGTAATAAAAGGACAAGCTGGGGCGATCGGTGCCAGCTTGCGGTTGGACCTGAGAGTGTGCATTACCGGTGGAAGCGGCAGTCACAGTCAAAAGTTGAAGGGGCGAAGGAGGTGGTGGCAGGAAGGCGGCGTGGAGCGGTCCAGGATAGACCTCCAGTGTTTGTGCAGGGAGGGAGGCCGGCCAGCTCAGGTTCTCGGGGGGACTTTGGGGCTCGAGGGCTGGCTGGAAAGGGGGTTGGTGGTGGCGGTGGCAGGAGTCAGGAGGGTTTTCCAGAGACTGTAACTCATTGTAGCCTGACTCCACTGGCTTGGGTGGCAAAGATCATGAAGTCCTGGACATTCATCAACCTGCCGAGGAGGGCCGACTGACTGGAGCCAGCGCCTGTTTTCTTCCCCCCTTCTTCTCCCTCTCACCGTGTCAATAGGATTCAGTGCAACTGTGCCGAGGCAGCCGCCCCAAGGAGACAGAGCGGGGTCAGTGCAAATAATCAGGCCTCTGACGCCTAGCCTTGTTACTGTGTAGGGTGTTGGGCAACAACGCAGAGCTGAGCGTGGGGGATCCCAGAGGAAACATGGGGACAGGGCTCGGGCAGCGGATCTGACTTTCAAAGAAGAAAAGGTCACGATGTGGGCATTCCTGCACAGGGATCACCACACAGCTTCCATATTCTCAGAGCTGCTAAAGTAATAAGTGGGAAAAGAAGTTGCTTTGTTCTGTGAAACTTCTTCCGTCTGTGCTCAAGCGCACTAATATATGATGTATAAGACAATAATAGACACATTATCTGTTTTGGTAGGAATGTGATTTTTGAAGTGGCTGAAATCCCCATTTTATTTTCATGATTACTTATTCAAATCAACCTGTTTATTATTATTCGCTTTTCACATTTGCTACTGGTTCTCCTGAATTTCCTTTCTGAGAACAATATAGATTATTTCTATTCTATTCTATTGGATTTTTTTTTAAATTTGCATAATCATTTACCTAAATAATCTGTAATGAACTAATAAAGTAATATTAGGATGGAAAAAAATGTAGGCAAAAGTCTTTTAATAATTGTGATGACATTAGAATAGCTCAGCCTGACAAAAGAGAAATTTGTTACAGTTTGAATGGACTGATATGATGTTAGGAAATCTCTAAATGAATTATCAAAAACTCAGCGTAGTTTTTCTCACAGCACCAAAACAGCAGTTCAGTCCTACAAGACAACATAAAAAACCCACAAATTGCTAACAAGAAAAAAGCTACATGAGTGTGAACAGATGATTGATCACGGATTGCACATTTTCCTATTTAAAATCCAACAGCACTTTCAAAGGATTGCATTTCGTTTTGATGTTTCTCTCATTTCCAAAGTACAACATTTTTTTTCCCCAGATGTGGTAGAATTTCTCATCACTCGTAAAATAAAAAGAGAAGATGTTTGTAAGTAAACAAAAAAAAAAACAAAAAAAAAACTGTTGCGGAACAGTGCCTCTTTTCAAAGCAAACCATGGCATCTATTTCAATTCTAACCAAATAGTTTATTCCATGCATAAATCTGCCCTGTTGTTCCCTCAACTTAACTCAAAATGAAGGTATTTTAGTACCAATTTAAGTAAAAGAAAACAAGAATGTGTGATTGCATATTATTGTTTGTTTGTATTTTACATATTCAAGGTCACACCATCCTCATACTGAAATATGGCAGCAGCAGCATCATGCTGTGGGGAAATCTTCCCTCAGCAGAGAAATGAAAGGCCTAAAGATGGTGTGAGGGCTGAAGCTGAATTCAGATTGAGGTGGAAAACATGCATACAACACATTCCAGGTTTTTGTTTGTAATTTTGTTTCTTCTTTGCAATTGTGTGCTCCTTCTGTTAAACTTAAATATATAATTTATGCTTGTAATATGGTCAGGAAATCAATACAAACTCTTAGCAAGCTGATTTTAAGCATCAAGATAAGAAATTATGTTCGGTTTACTGAGTTCTCGTCTCTTTATCTTGTCTCACATTCTCGGATTTTACCTCCAGATTGCAGAGTTAAAAGTATTGCTAGGTGTTGCGGGAAACATACAAGTTTACAAAGCAGAGAAACAAGTGAGCTTAGCCATTACCGTAATAAAGCTTTTACCCAGCTAATAGAGGCTATTCACCTAATTTCTCTACTGTCTGTATCTTTCTCATGCCTAATGTTGGCTGACCTTCAGCAACGTCAGATGGGAGGAAACCATATCGAGCGAGGAGCTAAAACATTAGTCTGGACATGAGGGTTTCGCTCTGTAAGCCATCAGCAGCCTTCCTATGACTGGGTCGTACCGATAATGGCGCTGAGTCAGGGCCGGAGCGTCGAGCATGGGAAAATATAAAGGGAGGAATGTGCGGGGGAAACTCTGTCTGCCCTGATGACACTCCAGAGTCTGCTCTGTGTTCTCTCTGGAATGACCTGCCTCTTCCCTGACTCAGACCTTATGTGTTAACATTTATTGCTGCTAATAACCTCCTCTTTTTCCATTTGTATTTCAGCTCCTGAGATGAAAATTGTCCATACCCCTTGAACTTTTTTCCAATTTCAATGTATTGGTAATTCAGCTTTACTCTGACGCCTCTAAATAAAACTCATTCCAACTAATTCATTTCAGAAATCACATAAGTTGTGAATACGCCCAAATCATCTGAGGTTTAGTTGAACACATTAGTGAACAAACAGCATCATGATGAGCAAAGAACACGGCATACATGTCAGGTATCAAGGTAAATGAGAGCCAGCATTTTGAAGTAACTTCAACTTTTTGTTCCCACCATGCCATTTTAAAAAGCACAATTATTTATCTTTTTTGGGTATATTTATTTTATGATCCCTCTTTTCTCTCAGTGACATACGATACGTCCTCAGTGTATACATTCATATTAGCAGACCATTAATATAGAAACAATGACAGATCCTTCTTTTTGTGTCAGTTTGACAGGATCTGAAAGTTACAGATTTAGATTAAAAAGTAAAAAAAAAAATTACAGTTTGCATATTGTATGTCATGCTGTTGTTACATCTTGATAACAGTAAAAATAGATTCTGATAAGTAACTCTTTATATCAGGATCATGCTTAATTTGTTGAAACATATTCAAATTAAAATATATTTATTTTTGTACAAATAGAATATTGTAGAAAATTAGTGAGCTTGCTTCTGCACTTTTGAACCATGCAACTACAGTTGCAAAGAAAAGATTTAGATCTTGTGTTAGAGTTGTCTAGTTTAAATCCACACGTAAAGTTGATGTTCACAATCTCCATCTAATTTGACTTGCTATTTTGCAATGATTGTTTTCTGAATGTGTAAAGCTGGTAAAGAAATGCTGTGCAACACTACTTTTTACTACTAAGGTGTTAAAAAGTATATATCACATTTTTCAGATGAAAAAAAACCCAACTTCCTATAAAATTAATTATAATGTGATCCCTTTCTTGGAGTGTCAGACAGAATCCCACTTCACTGCATTGATGTTTGTGGTTGTAATGCCTGAAAATGTGAAAAGTTGATGCTCAAATATGGCAAGAATATGTACATAGTGCTGTGCTCTGCAATATCCATGCTAATACATTTTCACTTGGAGCTTGTTGAAATCTCCTGTTTCATGTCTGAACATTTGACTGTGGCCTGCTTCCAGTGCTCATGTCTCCATTTTCGGCAGCGGATAAATTTCCCTGCAAAAGTCATCATTTGTTCTCACTTCGACGTCATTCCTTGCTGCTCATTAGCCGCCGCGCCGCTGCGCCAGCTGAGCTCATTATCCTGTTGGATGAGAAAATTCAAACATTTTGTTGCACCTTTTGTGCACATTAACAATCCCCCCACCATCTCAGCCTAGACTTATCACTTTCAGTTTGGAGTTTTCACTTTCTAATACTTTCTCCCCTGCTTTCTTCCCCTTTTCTTGCCCCCACCCCCAGCATCACACCTCCTCCACTGAATCCCCCACCACCCCCTTCTACCCCCCTGGAAGACCTCATGGGAGCTCAGGAGTACAAATTTCCGTTTATACCGGTGGCCGGGGCTGACGACACCGCATCGCTCTACCCCACAGATTGACGAGCCCTCTGATGCCGATTTACTGTATATGGCAGCCACTCTGGAGCCGCTGCACATCTGGAGTGGAGTACGCTTACTGAAAACAGGGGCCAACCTTGGCCCAAACAAGTGTAGCTGAGCAAAACCGATGAAAGGCAGCCTTCCCCCTCCCGTCTCCTTCATCCGCACACACACACACACACCCATGCACGCAGACACACAACCTCTCTCTTCCTCCTTTCCAGTGCACAGATCACTCAAGCTATTACAAAGACCTTGGAAGGACTGGATTCTGTAAACAAAAACTTGAGAGAGGTATTAAGAGACATGGTGGGACTAATGATGTGATTGTGGTGGGAATGTCTCCACAAGAGCTGCTCAAATCTCCCCTTTGAAAGTGTAACTGCACGCATTCGTGAATGTGTGCGTGTTGCAGAACAGGATGATTTTTCTTTTTTTCTAGAAAAACAAGCAAAGTTCAGTTTTGACAAACTTTGCAACAGGAACTCATCCAAAAACTGTCAGCTTTAACAAGAGAAATAATTTTACATTTAACACATGTGACATGTTTATTTCCTTTACATTTCCCCGGGGCTTGTTTTGTTTGGCTTTTAGGCATAGAGTGCAAAGAAAATGACTGAATATAACAAGTTGAATCATTTGATGCCTCGCAGACTTAAAGTGATTTCACAAACTGACATGACATCCAATAATAACACAGGAAAGCGTTTGGCTTCCTGGAGGAACTGCACATTTTGTAATCTCTTATTTTGCAACTCACATTTTAAAAGGAACAAAAGCTTCATAAAGTTGAAACCGGTCCAGAAAAGTGAGAATGTATTAACTTAAAGTCAGGCAATTAAAACGAATTATTTAAATAAGTAAAAATATATACATTTTCCTTTTATGTGTGTGTCTGTGTGTGTGCGTGTGTAAAAGTTAAACCGTGTCCCACATCCTGCCTGCCTGACGGTGTCTCCTGTTCTCCACGATGAAAGTGTATTACTGCGTGTTTTAGAGCGTCAGGGTGTCTCTGTGTGTTCGAGCGCGAGAGGTAAAAAGTGTCAAGGAATTCATTGTCTGCTCTCCACCTGTTATTATTCTGGTCCCAATCAACCTGCTAGCCAGTCTGGAGCCAGTGGCCATCTGGAAACACTGCTCTGTTTATAAACTTGGCAAGGATCAGCACTCTGGGGCTCTGACCTCCCACACAAATCTGGAAACAATTAGAGCAAGACAGTCTGGCTGATTGCTGCAAAAGGGCCCAGCGTGGATCCCACTGACGGCTGCGGGGACGCCAGACCCTTGTTAGGGAAAATGCAAACTCAGTACAACATTGACATCGTCACGCGCACCGAATGTGCGCGTCTGCAGCTTCGGCGTCATGAGGCTTTTCATCTGCAGCTGCTATTTTTGAAGTTCTGACTTTATTCTCTTTGCAGACGGAGGGCCACACAAAACCACCCACATGCCAAACAAACAGTATTTATTGATCTTTTTTGTATTTTTTCATGCAGTGACTTGTGCTTTGCTTTTATTTAAGGAAACAAGCTGCCATAACCTCTGCCCGCATTGTGACTCACGCTTGTGAAAACTGCCAACATGAAAAAAAAATCTAAATTTAGCGAACAAATTTAAGAACAAAAGGGAAATAAAATGCTCTTTATTAGGTAGTTTTCTAAATCATGTTAAGCTTTTTTTTCTTTTAGTAATTTTAAATGCAGCCTGACGGTGCATGTCTTTCACTAAATATAGCAACACACACCAAAAAGATTTTATTAGCTCTTTTCTTGGAAGGCAGCCAGTAGTGACATGGGGATCGTTTCATTTCCTAATATAAAGTTTGTCCTCCATCGCCTGTTGAGACCAAGTAGCGGTAGGCCAAGGGAAGAACGCAGACATCTCTCTCTCCCCTGTACCGACCCTATGGTGTGTTGTAACTATCAAAGGACATAATTTTTAGTCTCTCTAATGTCTAATGGAGGTTTTCTAGGGAAATCCCACTGGAAGGAGACCCCACATCATATAGTGGAAGGACTAACCCTTTAGTCCTGAAACACCATGGGATCACCTAGAGCTGTTGAGAAGAGAGATGTCTGAGTCTTGGTTTTTCTCCTGGACCGTATCAATCTAAGAAAAATTAAGACAATGCATAGATGGAAGTATACTTTTATTTGTCAGTTTTCAAAGTTGGTAGGAGTTGACACATGGTCAATACAAAGAGACAAAAATATGTTTGGACCCTAAGAAACTGCAAAAGTAAATAACAGCAAAAGGGGCAAAATTACCAGTACACTTGCAAAATATTATTAAACTCCTTTACCAAACCAGAGTAATCTAAATGGCCTCATACTTATAGGTACCTTTTCATAAAAGCACATTTTCTTGCAATAGATTATGCGTGTAGAAAATTACCTTAAGTTGTCAGTTGTCAGATCAGGCACAAAATGTCCCACTGGTGGGTGGCTAAAGAAAAAGATCCTATATTTGATACCCTCCAAAAAATTAGGTATGAAACAAGAAAAACTATAAATACAAAAATGGTGAAAGGGCAATATGAACACCATCCACTTAAAAAGATCAATGCTGCATTTATTTGCATTTAATTTGTTATGTATAAAACTAAGCAAGATAAGACCTATCTTCAAAATAATAATAATAATAATAATAATAAAAAAACAATCTTAGTGGCATTAGCTCATATCTGTTCTGTGATACTGGGTCAAAAACACCCAAGATGATTAATTAAAAGTGCATATTTTCCCTGTTAAAAAGGTCTAATTCATTCCTCACTGCACAGTCAGACTTACACGAGAGACCCCAAAGCATAAATGTGCAGCAATCTGATTTTAAACAAGCAGCTTGCATTTATCCCTGGCAAATATCAAAGCCATACATCAGGAACAAAAAGTTGCATGATTGCTGATTGGGTTTGTACTGCAGTATCCAAATGATTATTAATGGACATTTTGCTCTTATGTGAATGTCCCCAAATGAAAAACAGAGAAAAGAACCTGCATGTGAGATTTAGTATGAAGTTTCATCCCCCAACCAATAATTACTAAGATAATGAATCAAGATGATAATATTGATGGAGAATAATTGCCTTGCCCATTTCTTGTTCCCATATTTTCTCCTTGTTCTTTCTCCATCTCATTTTCTCTCACACATTAGGCCTTTTACGAGGATTTATGGTGTTCTGTTGCACAGAGCATGTGAATAAAGCAAAGGGGCTGCTTTTAATAAGCAAAGATTATAGGAAATGGGCCCAAAGCCCAATAGAACATTTCCAGCTGGAAGTCCGGCCCCTGTGCTTAGCAGGAGTGAAGCATAACTACGCTTTAACAAGGAGGGAGATGGAGATTGAACACAGATACCACATTACATGGTACTTTCCCATTTCTGTTTCATTACCTGTGATGTGGTGTACACTGCTCCTGTGTTTCCAGCAGAAAAGTAAGTATTTGAATGTGAAAGCATTACATTACAAGCAGGTGTTTAAACCCCCCCGTGCCCCTCTCCCCAAAAAAAAAAAAAAATCCTGAAGGAGAACTCACCAAAGCCATAAAATGGCCAATGATGTCACTGGTTAAAGTGTGAACTTCCATAACACAAGGTGCAAGATACAAACGTTCTGGACTTTTATATGTGAAAAATCGCTAAAAACGTTTAATATGTTACAGCCTAAGTAATTAATCAAGATAGATATATTTATTATTAAGTTGTGCGTGTGTAAAATGAAAAGAAAAAAAACACACAAATAAATTGCCTGTTTTCTAATAATGTTTGGATGAATGTAGTGTGTAGTTGCATAGCTCTACACAACAACAGATGTAAAGAGCGCTTGATCTGTGTGTATTCACATGCAGCCCTATATGTCCAAAGAGGTGGATCTCACAGATATCTATGACTTGTGCACTGAACACAGCATGAAACCTCAGTTTGTTGCACTGTTTTCTTCTAACACCAAGTGTTTATAAGAGATTATTTTAAAACATGGGTCTTTTGTAGGGTCAAACTCCTCGAACTTCTGGCTAGAAGGTGTCCTGCACCCTTAATTTCCACAAATAAACATAGACATTTCTGTATAAGACAGACCCTGTTTTGCGAGGTCTAAATTTATTTTAGCAGACAATTGGCAGGCTGTTGGTAA
This sequence comes from Poecilia picta, assembly GCA_033032245.1. Taxonomy (NCBI): domain Eukaryota; kingdom Metazoa; phylum Chordata; class Actinopteri; order Cyprinodontiformes; family Poeciliidae; genus Poecilia; species Poecilia picta. The sequence continues at coordinate 15,088,493 of CM065369.1, read as the reverse complement.
TTTAGAGTGCTAGCCTTGATGAAAACATCTAGTTTCAGAATAGAAGAAAATAGATTTTAAGTTCAATTCAGTTAAAAAATACATAATTTATTCAAAAAGGAAATCAAATGTAGTTGTTCAAATTATGAAAAATGAATCAAGCCATTAAAAAAATCTTTTACTTGACATAGAAACAGAATAATGCCTTCTGTCTCAGTTGAATCTTTTCTGTTTCATAACCAAAGTAAAACATACACAAATAATGTATTTTAGGTCTTGTTACTTTGATAAAGCATCAGTGAAGCCTGGATATCAACAACTGCGGACCTGCTGGAAAAAAAAAAAAAAAGAGAAAACACATTACCCATTATAAAAATTTCAACCAGATTTCACAAATAGCAAACACATTTTTATTCCTTAAGTCATACTTCCTGTTCCTTATTTTTGTATTGTTCAAATTCAATTCAAACACAGCAGAAGAGGCAACATATATCCTGTACATGTGACTGGCCTTTGGCTTAAGGTGAAGAAATGCTTAAATTTCACAGGCAGTTTTTTTCACAAATGTCAAGTGACTTATGAATCACAGTCACTGTCATAATGTGACATGTATTCAGACATTAGTAATAAGTGAGTGAATCACTGCAGTGTTGTAGTACTCGAGATCGGTCTTGGTCGAGACCTCTCGGTCTCATCTCGGACTCGACCGCATTTGGTCTCGGTCTTGTCTCGGTCTCGGGCGCTGAGGACTCGGCATTTTATTTCAAGACCGGTCAAGACAGCAATTGTGAAAATATCACTAAACGTTCAGCATATTGTCCAGGTTAATTATTAACATCGTTGTTTTCAATGGATGCAAAACGCACCGTCTAAAATCCAACCAATAAAGTGTTTCTGTTACTCCCCTCCCCACCTTTCACTCGCACGTGGCGCTCCAAGACATGCGCAGTGGTTTTCTATGAGCGGCAGAAGATGTCTGTCTATCCATCCATCCATCCATTTTCTTCCGCTTATCCGGGGTCGGGTCGCGGGGGCAGCAGCTTCAGAAGGGAGGCCCAGACTTCCCTCTCCCCAGCCACTTCTTCCAGCTCCTCCAGGAACCCCAAGGCGTTCCCAGGCCAGCCGAGAGACATAGTCCCTCCAGCGTGTCCTGGGTCTTCCCTGAGGCCTCCTCCCGGTGGGACATGCCCGGAACACCTCACCAGGGAGGCGTCCAGGAGGCATCCTGACCAGATACCCGAGCCTCAACTGGCTCCTCTCGACGTGGAGGAGCAGCGGCTCTACTCTGAGTCCCTCCCGGATGACCGAGCTTCTTACCCTATCTCTTTGTCACTTAGAAAAGTATCTCAAAGAAAGGTAAGCTCCGTTGACGTGATATTAGCAAAGCTAGCTGTACAGAGACACATAAGCATTTGTGATGGAAAAAAAAAGTTCTCACTCACTGCACTTAATGATTGTGCGGAGGTGTTGACTGACTTGTTGTATTTGGGACAACGCTGTGTCCAAAAGTCTACAGTATAGTGATGTGACATTCAGGAACAGTTCGATTCTTCTGAACAGATCTTTTCTTAGAAAATAAGACTGGAGTTTCACTGAGAGCCGTTCTTTGTTCTTGTAATACTCTGCGTACACTGCAGTAGCTATCATTATTTTATTTAATCATGTGCGTAGCTATTTTTTTAATTAACAAATAAATAAATAGAACACAAGAACAAAAGAGCATGCAGACCATGCACATTGCTCAATGATTATTTTCGTTGAAAGTGGCAGACTTGGTATCAGACTACCTGGCTTCATTTAACGGGAGAGAGGGTGAAAACAGTTATGGTGGGAGCCTTGTGCTTGGTTTCTTCTTTGTTGCTCCTTGGTCAGTGTTCATAGTTGAGCGTTATTTACTGTCAAGGTATTGCCTTAATTGCTATGTTTAATGGTGCAGACAGTGATGGTTTCTGACATGAGCAATATGGGCAAAAACCCAGGGCGTTATCTTTTTAGGGATGGCACAAGACCACCGCGGATTGTAGCACAAAGATGGAAGCATTTCATTTTAATATTGGTAAAATTTATTAAGTATTTAATAGTTAGGTGTTTTTATGGGAATATGGATCTTTCAATCAATTTGAGAAGCAATTTTGATCATATTTCACCATTTTATTGTGTCCTGTAGCACAAGGCTCTGGTCTGGTCTTGGTCTTGACTTGGTCTCGGACCCTAAAAGTCTTGGTCTTGTCCCGGTCTCGATATGCTCTGGTCTTGGTCTTGTCTTCATCTCGGGTTAGGTGGTCTTGACCACAACACTGAATCACTGCATTGTTCAAACCTATTTTAACTGTAACAGATTAAATACTGAATATCAATAGTCTCATGTGCAATTAATTATTTATTCTTACTTGAACTCATGTTTATTTAAAAATTAGTATTAAACATTGAACATCAAAATGAATGTGTTCTTCATTCACAGCACTTGTTAAGGTTGGGCTGTATGACCAAGAATGCCTTTCCACTGACCCTTTTCCTTATTGGAAACAACAAATATGTAGCTTAAAAGGAGGAAAAACAGGATCCTCATTGGGCAGCGTCGGGTGAGGGGAGCTGGTGTATTCCTGCAGAGGAAGAGCAAGGGGCAGTGTCCTTCCTGGTTCTCCACAACTTCCTGAACAAACGGGAATCTGATTCAGAGCCTCTTGAAGCATTTACTCCCAGTGCCATTGTTTCACTGGCCATTGATCTTTGCCTCCAGTGACAACAAGAGTCTTGTGCAATACTGTAGGCTACAGCAACGTCATGGTTATATTTTTTTATTCCTACTTCACTTTGTTGTAATTTAACTGTTTAATGCCAATGTACTAAACAGGAGAGGATTTGTGTCTTAATGTTCCAAAATAAGCAGTGTTGTCTTCTTTTTAGTTGATGATTAAACATACAGTCATGCGGAGTTTGATTGGAGCTGTGCTGGGAATACCATGACAAAGTGTATTCTCCACATCAGAAGGGAAGTTGGTGTTTTCCTCTCTATTGTAAGGGTCTGGCATACACGGCTGGGTCGAAAATAACTTTTTAATAATAATAATATTTTTTTAAATGACGCCAAACATATTTTTATTGTGAAATCAATTATTGTTTGTGCTGGAAGTCTGTGTGCATTTCTGTTCTCAGACGTGACGAGTGTATTAACGTCACTGAAACTCGACATCTAATAAAGCAGCTTTTTATTTCCGCAGAGCAAAAAACACAAATGAATGGAATGCATTGAATCTACCTTTGATAATAACACGACCTACAAAGTAAAACCAGCTAATGAGAGATTAGACACAAAAGCATCAGATCGTGACCATTTCTTTTTGTCTTTGGGGACAAAAAGAATAAATATAAAGAATATGCAAATAAGAATAAATTAGTGACTTCATACGAAGACACTTATCCAAATGATTATCCTGCTCTTTAGACTTTGAGCTACACATTCTTATTACTCTAGATTTTGCACTGTATTGCTCTGAATGTTTACTTCAGCTCAGTCTGTTACTCACTTGAGACAGTAAAACTCATGTACTGTATATATTTATATATTCATTACACAGAGTGAAATATTAAATGCCTTTACTGTATGTCTTGTAATTTTGATTATTATGGTTTACAAGTTATGGTCCTTGCTGTGCTGACTCCAGCCTCTGTCTACCCCTTGTGAAGCTCCTCTAAATGAATGTATGAATGGCTTTTGATTGACATAGCTGCATTTGCACCTGTTGCTAATGCTGCTTTTCCTAACACAATTTCTCATTTCACTTTCTTTAAATATTCTAGGATACAAATCCAACTTTTTGTTTCGAGGTAAGCTGTTTAGGGTGTAACACCATGAGCTTCCAATACTTAACTTCTTCATAGTAATCTTGATTTCTGATACATTTCATTTGGAGTTTTTGCTGTGAGTAAGCTGTGATCATCAAAACAACAATTAAAGTTTGAAGTAATTCATTATATATTTGATGTCTGTATCATATATGAGTATTTAATGTTCTTTTCCTGATTAATTTAAATGAAAATATCAGCACTTTTCTGGGGTGCAAAACTTCTTTTGCAAGAGACAGATTTTGTGGGAGTAGAAAGCCAAAAGAAAATCCCAAAATGCATGGAGACCTACAGTGCCTGCTGTGAAACTAACATTGTTTCATAGAAACAGGTTGAATTTGTGAGGGTTTAGATACTAAATCAATAACAGAGTGAAAGTAAAGCTGTCATGGATGATAATCAAGTAAGCACGGTAACAAAAGCAGCAACTAATACATATAAGGATTATGGGATCCACTTTAATGGTTTCCCAAATACTAAAGTGAATTTGGGAAAATTCCCAAGTGTTTTTTTCTTTACTCAACATTTCTAATATCACATCAAAAAAGAAAAAAAAAGAGTATGTTGTGTCCTATGCATTTTGTTGAGCTTCAGCTGAGATTGTGGTCCTTTTTGGAGTGACTGAAACATCAGTGTTAAATGATATAACACATAATAAAAGCTGCTTGGTCTGATAATATTTAAAACAGCATTGATCTTTTGATTTCATTTTCACTTTTAACTTGATTTTCTATTAAAGCGTTTCGGTGCTCCTCCCATCAGCGCATCAAAGTAATCTTCCTCCTCTCCGTTGCTAATAGCCGTGTGAATATTCGCTTGTGGCGCTCAGCAGGTCCTGCTCCATAACGTTTCAACATCCTCCCAATCACATGCCGAAAGTCTGCCAGATTTCATGTGGAACGTTATCGGTAAGCCGCCACGCTCATCAGTTTCACACAGAGTTGCTAAACACATCGCAGTTGTGGCTGTGGGGAGACTAGTCTTAATTAAAAAAAAAAAAAAACAACAACCAAAAAACTGTTTTTGTCTGAGGGAAGCGAGAGATGGTGCAGAATTCAAACAAATTAAGGTCATCCTTTCTCGGTCATATGTGTCTCTGACGCTGCAAAGATGTATGTGGGGATGTATAAACAGCTCATGCTCATTAGGATGAACGAATGCACCTGTCTTGTGCTGGTCCAGGTGTTCCCCTGCAGGTGAAGTTGCACTGCAGCTCTGCTCCAGCTGGTGGCAACAGGCCCTTGTTTCATCAGGTGCAACAGCCGCCGCACGCTTCTCTGCACTGCAGGTTTGTCTGAGTCATAACAGAAAGCCTTTTGAGGCTACAGGCAATATGAACATCTCTGCCCAAAAGTTTACCACAAATGATTAAAATGCAAAGGCCCGGCTGTGGGAAAAGCATTAGACATTATACTTGCCTCCAGCTGTTTTTTAATTTACTTCTGAAAATATGCCATGAAAAGAAAAAGCTGCTGTAATCACTTTCATTTATTTATTTAACCACTGTTTAGTGAATTAAATGGCCTTCATTCTATCATAGCCTTTAATCGACAATATGGAATTTCAGTAAATAATTGAACCTGCTGCTTTTTTTTCTGAACAGAAGATTATAAACCTTACATTTTACGGACGATGTTAAGCACTTATAGGCTTAATAGACGTCCATCAATAAAAATTGCCTGAAAAGCACCCAGACAGCTCAAGTTTTGAAACAGCAATGATATTCTCCTGGAAATGCTCCCTTCAGTGGGTTTGCGTCATTCAAATTGGACAAGCTGCAGCAGCTTTGTCTGACATGCAGCATCCAGGATTTAGACTGGGGGGATTTATTCTAGCAGTTCACCCATTAAACAGCAAGATGAACTAAAACTCAGTTTGCAGAAAACCATGTGGGACAGCAGTTGGGCTTCAGTGTGCTGCACAGAGAGCACAGATTTCAGGCTGTAAGGTGAGCTATGATGTGTGGATTTGAAACTAATAAACAGGCTTATTTACAATTTAATCTTAATAAATCTATCAGGTAGACTTTTAGCAATTAAGTAAATAGTTAAAAACATAAATGCAATATCATTATTATTCCAATATCTACATCATATGTAGTGCATTTGCACTATATTTTGAACTATTTTACACATTTTTACATTTTATTACATTTCAACCAAAAACTTCCATGTATTTTGGGGGACGATTTTTTGTGAGAGACCAACACAAAGTATTGAATTTGCAATATGAGGGTATAGGAGTCAACATCTAAAACATTCAGTTTGAACTTGTGCAGTCAGCTCCCGTTCTTCAACTTTTTGCTTTGAGTCTTTTGGAGAATGTTTCTATCAGCTTTGCACTTTTAGTGACTAAACAAGTTTGACCACTGACTTTTGCAAAACAGTTCAAGCTTATCTAGATTGGATAGAGAGTTTCTACAAACATCAATTCCCAAGACTTGCTACTTGTTAGATTTGAAGCTGTTTCCAATTAATTCCCCACTTCTCTGTTTCTGTAAAGTTTATGTAGGGTTGCATTTGTACCTTTGCCCCACTGTTTAGTCTGTTGCAAGCTACCTTCTGGGATTGTCACAGTGCTTTGCATGGAAGCCACAAAATTCTGTTTTGGCCTCTTCTAACCAACCAGAGCACCCTCCTCCTCATGTTTCTGTGTCCCCTACATGGTCTACATGGTTTGGCGAAACCTAAGCTGCACTAATTATGCTATTTTTTATTGATGGCTTTCTTCTAACCAATCCTCAATAGAAGTCACATTTGAAGAGTGCATGCATAATAGTTGTCGTGTCAAAGGATTTTCCTATTTTGACTCATCATGGGCATGTTGGTCCATTCCCTAATTAATACTCTCCTTACATTTTAGGTACATTTGAAAGAGTTTGTTCACATGCTCAATCTCTGGTCGGTTAAACACAATCTACACAAAACACATAGAGGATATTATTATTAACGTAATAAAACATAAAAAAGGTCAAAAGTGCATGAATACCTTTAGCACTGCAATGTATGTTCTAACCTAAAAAGACCTTCAGTCAAATCAGTTTTAATTGAAACCTTAAGTCTTTTTAAGTAATTCAAATTGATTTGATTTCAGATTGATTTGAATACAGGAGGCAAATCAAATCAATGTGAGTAGAGAAAACCCGGTCTGCTCGAACCAGACCAGGCTGCATCAGAGCTGGCTCAAAAATACTGCAGGACAGCAGTGAAGAAAACGATGAAGCAAACACACCGCACACAGCAGCAGAGCAGCCAAATAAGCTTGTTATCAAGTCAAATCGAAAGGATTCATCACAGCAGGCTGAGCCGAGCTAACACAGCCGAGTGAAGATGTGCTCTGTCATGGCCTGAAAAATCCTGTAGGTGGAGTGGATCCCCCTTTCCTACCTATGGGTGTGTGTGTGTGCGTGCGTGTGTGTGCTCCCACCAAGCATGAAATACGGTCATCTGTCCGCCATCTAAAACACGCTGATCTGTTCTCCCCAGTCCGCCTCCGTTATAGCCTGGGAATATCGAGCTCTGCTCGGTCACACTTAGTCTCTTTGATTAATGTTTCAATTAGCCGCAAAGAGAGGAAACGGTTGGTGAGTGGATGCTGGGAATGGGTGCTATAATTATTGGGAGCAATTTCTATTTGATTGTGTTGGATGGGAGTCCAGGGAAGTTTCTCTCAGAACCTGACCACCCCCTGGACAGCTGGAATTAGGGTAGATAAAAAGAGCATTGTTAACCACAGAAAGGGGAATGAATATTAGACAAGTGTGAAATAACTGAGGACAATAAAATATTATGAAAGTATTTTTTCTAAATCATTTTGAGAGAGAGAGAAAAAAACTCTTCGACACAGACTCTGATTTTGCTGTGTATTTTTAATGTTTTCTTCTGGGCGCCATCTGGCAGCGGACCCTGTGGAGGAAGCAGGTGTTTCAGAAATGAGTGGCAGGCAGTTATCAATGCAGATCTATGCAGCAAGAAAGAGCAGCTGGACAAATCTGTGTGTGTGAGCGCTTTTTTTTTTAACAACAGAAGTCAAACTGAGCCATTTTGGACTTTGCTTGTCATTGAGTAGAATTGGTACAGTACAGTGTCTTGCAAAGGTTTTTCTAGCTTCATATTTTGTATTTTTGTATTTTTTTTTACTTTAGAACAGAATGTAATGCCAAAAAGCTGTCAGAATGAAAATATTAAAAGTGTGGAGCGTATTTATGTCAAGCCCCTTTTACTCTGACACCAGGCAATGCAATCCAGTGCAACAAATTGCTGCCATAGGTCACCTTTTATTTCTCAGTACTTTTCTATAAAGTTGTCATTGTTTGGGAAATCATTCTGCCCTTGACCTGGAGCCATGATTTCCAAACACGAGCTCTAAAACTATTTACTGAACCAGTGGTGGCTTCTGGCTGCGTGTTTTAACTTGCATTGTGCAGCTCGCAGCCCAGGAATGCAGGGCTTTTCTGCTTGCTTGGGGTGGTGCTGTCAGTCTATCATTATGCCAGGGGTTGACACAAACACACACACACACATGGATGCAGGTAGGCACTTGCACACATAAATATGTGTACACAATTACTCTGAGGTGTTGTGTGAAACACTTCCTCCTGCGAAGATTTAGCCCAATTCTAGCTGTTGCAAACTATCCTAAAAATAATGCTGGTGAATGATGAAATCGAGGTTCAGAATGCTCTTGGAAGAGTTTAAATTATGAATCACTACGACTGTTGTGCCCACATGGATTTTTTGTACTTCCAGACCACACCATTGATTTGTTACCTGTGGCCCCACACACACACACACCCGCTTACACAAAGATGCATTGGGATGATGAGCACACATAGTGTCTATATCGCAGTTGCTCCGGTGATCAATGAGACTTAGAGATGAAAAGAAGTGGGCGAGAGGATTTGTGTTAAGATACAGAAGGTGATTCAAATCAATTTGAGTGGAGAAAACCTGGTCTGCTCCAAAAAGACTACTACATCCTTGCCTCAAATGATAGCTGAAACGTCTTGGAAGCACTAAATAACAAACCAAAACATAACATAACACTAAATTTCCCACTTCTCCCATGAGAAGTCATAACCGCTGACCAAAATTCTTTTACAGGCAAGAAACATAAAATGTTGCAGAAGATGAAGAAATGTTCACATCGAGAGCATGAATATGTGATGTGTGTGTTTTCATAATGTCTGAGTATGAATCTGCAGTGACTTGATTGCTTTGACAGACTCTGAAAGCTGCTGGAGGCAGAAGGCTGACAGGCCAGCAGTGTGTGTGCATCCCTGGGAGATAATCCATCTTACAGGTCAGTGTCTCTGGAAATCTTAGGATCACTGTGTCTTCTTCATTATCTTTATGATATGAGATAACAGCGAGTTGGGAAAGCACAGTTCACAAACAATCCATTTATGAAGACTTAGTAGTAATAATGATAATGACTCTCAGAGGTTTTAATTTTGAGATCCAAACCATTGGACATGATTTTTTTTAAAAAATATTTCTCTACTGCAGCTGTTCTTGTGAACTTTAGAAATATGAAAAGGCCATCTCATTTTTACCACAACTTTTTCTTTTCAGTTGTTCGTAGAACTGCGGCTCTCGCTTTGTGAGAAATGTGGCTAAAAAAGCAAACAGAAAATCTGTTGAAATTGTGGTCAAGTTTCAGAGCGACGATGATGCAGAAGGTACAACGAACCTTGGCATCAGTGCAATCCAATGCAATATCCACTCCAGAGGAAAAGAGTAACAGCAAATTCTATGGATTTAAGGAGAGTTCAAAAAATAAACAAAATAAACTTCTCCAGTAAAGAAGAGTAAATCAGGAGAAATATTGTTTGACAACCTGTAACAGGGAGACCATGAGAAAATGAAAAGCACTCTAGTACAGCAGCATGACTATAGTTGGTCACAGTGATGAATAACTATTTCTGAAAACATTCAATATAGACAACCCAATATTGTGTTAATGTTGCAATATGTGTTATTCTGACTACAATGAATAAGAAAAAAAATCCTAATGTCAGTGTGTGTAATATACAAAACAAATGGTGGTTTTGTGTAATATTCAACAACATAAAGAATCACAAATCCATATTAATCGTGATCAATATTTTTTTGTTGTCAAACAGTTGGAATAAAGTCAAAACATCAATATGTAACTTACTGGTCATTTAACACAGACACCAAGAGAAAAACAGGTTTCTATTAAGACTAGTTGCCATTGGTCAAAATGCAGAAAGACAGTTTGGACAACATTTTTATCTTTGAGCCAGATGCTGTTTTTAAAATAACATTTATTTTAATAAAAAAGTAAATACTTTTTGATAAAAATTGTTTACTTTTTAATTAATCTTAAGAAATGTATTTCCCTTTCCTATATATTTTTTTTTAACAAAGCTGACCAACGTTTCTTGCATATGGCACAGTAGAAGTGCTTACTCTATTCTTTTTTTGAAACATTTTGTTACCAATAAGCAGACAGGCATCAGTTTGACATATGCATTATCTGTTTACAACAATAGGTAGTCTTGCTCTGTGATAAAGATGCCATGCCATTATCCCGATGTGGTGTGTGTTCATATTTGAAAGGAATGTCTTAAAATGAAATGCATCTTTCACTGGAAAAATGCATTTCAAAATTTCTAATGGAAACAAATAGTGCACAACTAATGAAGAAGCTGAAATTGTATTTCAAGCTTTCTAGATTGTTTAATATTCTGGCAAAACATGTTCAGTGGTCTACTTTTTCCATCTAGACAAAGGCTGAACTAAACTATTTTATGTAGGCCAGGACAGGAGAAAGGAAATTTACAAGCAAAAACATGTTACATAGTATCTAAGTTTTAGTGACAGTGACAAACATATAATAAATTACCTATTGCTCCACATTGTAGTGTATTATAGTTCAAAAGGATACTGACACATCAACTCTTATGAAAACGTGTTGTTCATCCTCACAACAAATTTTCAAGAAAAACAAAGGACTTAACACTTAAACACTTTTGTGCACTTATTGAGTAAATTTGGCCCCTCTTTTTTTTTTTTTTTTTACAAGTGGCATGGTCCAGCCATATTTTTAATGTCAGCAGTGCAGTTCACAAATCTCATTATCCTTAAGTGTTTTGACTTGGCTTTAGTTTCTCTTTATTTAGCAAACACATCGGTTCCTGTAACTTTTTCTTTGAGCTCACACTGTTGCTCCCAGGTCACAGAAAGTTGCTTAGATTTTGTTTCTTCCAACTCTTACAGTTGGAGCAGGGTGGCATGAACAGTCCAATCAATCATTGACTAATTAGAGTGGTAGGCTATATGTACTGAAGTTGAAACAGGTCAGCATAGAAAAAAGTTATATTTCCTTTAGTCAGGTGTTTCTCTTGTTTGTGCTTTTTGGTGACTTAACAGCATCTGAAATGTACCCTGATAGTTTTTTAGTCTTCAGTGTTCAAAAATCTGTCTACATATTTTTATTTTTTTTTACCTTACCCTGTCATATCAGCTAACATAAAGACTGACACCAAAATGCTAGCGTTACAATATTCCAGGGCTGTAAACTCCGCTGCATTGAGTGCGAAACTCAAACATTTCCCACTTGCCACTTTCTCCTATGCTGCACATTTATTTTTGTACACATGGCAAAAACAAATTTGCGGCTGACATTGTGCATGACAACAGGACAGAGCAGCACCAGCACAAAACAGCCAGATTTCTATACCAATCAGGAGGAAAGTGACAAATGACCTCTGTAAATAGTTGAATTCATCATTTGGGAGCAGAGTTACTGGAAGTGTTTGACCCAGATCCTGCTCAGCACAGGGGCCACCGCTTAAGTCAGCTTGTCGTTGTTACGTACTTCGGGGAAAATGCTTTTTTTAACTTGGATTTTGTTGTGAGGGAACCTTTGTGAGTTAAAAAATTATTGAAACGCTATTTCATAGTTGTTCTTCAATATGCTGAACATTTAATGGATAAGTGGAGTTAATTACTGTATTTGTATATTGGAATGGCTTTTATTGATAGACTGGCCTTGCAAAAGTGTGGAGTGCAAAAGTTTATACCCCCCTTTAACTTTTTAACATTTCATCTCATTACAACCTCAGGCTTTTAGCTTTATGATTTTTTTTTTAGTTTTTCCTGATCGACCAACACAAAGATCATATAATTAATTGAAGATAGAAGTGTATTAATCTCTTGAGGAGTAGAAGGAAAATAAAAATGGTTTTCAAAGTAATTTAAAGGAGTATTTACCCCTTATAGATTTATTTCTGTTCTTGCTATTTTGTCACACTTGCATGTTTCAGTTATTAAAAAAAATACTCATATTGTACAAAAATAACCTGACTCAATTCATCTCATTGAAAATGATTTCATCCATTGCAGGACAAAAAGCATCTCATGCCAACCTGGCCATGCATGGAAAAGGAAATTGTTTCCCTTGTTGAATCGTGAATGAACCTGTCAATAAACAAATTATTTTTTGGAAAACTGACTTATATTTCATCAGCCACACCTGAACGAGATTACACCCACACCGGCAGAATCAAGAAATCACCTAAACAAAGTCTGGCAGCTGCAAGAAAACTAAGTATCTCAAAATCCAACAAATTATTTAATTTAATTATAAAATACAGTTTTTGGTGCTGATGTGGGGAATTGGCTCTTTTTTCGGTGTGAAAGATCAAGTGGCATAATATTTTCATATGCATAATAATCTGGATAATTGCATTAAAACTATAGCCTCTGCATGCTCTACATCTATGACACACACTGACCCCAAACCTTTCAAAGAATCAAGGACATATTTGATTATCCCTAGCTTTAAATTAAAAAAAAAAAAACGTGATTGGCTGAATTATAAAACTCTTTTTGTGAAGTGCAACACTTATTTCGAACAGAGTGATATTTCTATGTTGATAATAAGTTGCACAATAAAGTTATTTTTGTCTGTTTTAATAGGCGAACAAAGGTGATGGGTGGTGGGGTATAGAAGGAGGAGCAACATTTATGCTAGAACCGCCCCTGGTCTTTTATCTTTGGATACTTTCAAGCTGTTTGTAAATCTGTATTGAGTCATCCAGACATAATTAAATTGTTAGGTCAGCAAACAGCCCTCATTTTGTAGCTTCATCACGGTGTGTTTCACAATTTGAGCGGAGAAAGGCTTTTGTCAGAAAAGCAGTGAAGGGGTTTGTGAGCTATGAACTCTTAACCTCTGCCTTTGGGCTCTTTACGGAGGAACTTCCTGTTGTTTTCTTAGGTACAGGGATTGAAACCTCTGAATGGTTTCTGAAAGCCGTCTTTTACTCCTACCCCAGGGCTACGATTAGATTGCTGAAGGCGATATGAGGATACTTTTAAGATAAGAGATCCCTAAACCTGTCCTCCACAAAACTAAAGATGCAGCAGGTCTTAGAAGCAGACTAAGTGGACTTGTTAAGGATAACCTGTGGCATTATCAGATACAATTTTGAACCTGCATAGAAAATGGGTGGCATGTGTGTGTGTGTGTGGGGGGGGGGGAAGCCAAGAAAAAAAGATTTTATCCCTTTTTTCTAGAAGCTTACTTTCTATTTTAAAGTCCTCTGTTTGCTCAGGTATATTTCCCAGCAGTGAGATTCCACCAGAGAGTCCAGCAAGCGAGCACACATCTCTGGAGATTGAGTGACATTCCCTGCTTTTAAGAGGATTTGATTTCTGTGAAGCCAGGGAGATGGACCATGGTGCTAATCTATTCTGACACTGCCTCGGCGGTGGATCTGCCGCTCATTCAGCCAAAGCAAACAGAAGAGGGAAGGCAAATGATTTTGCTTACTCTTGTCAGAAGCCTGCACTCTTTTCAGGTAATTGTGGAAAAACTTTCTCCTTTTTTTGTGTGTTTTGTTTTTGTTTTTTTAGATCCATATCAACTCATTTGCCTCAACTTCTTATCGAGAGTAAAGAAGAACCATAATGGCAGCGTGTATAGGTCCCAACCTGAAATTACCTGCTGATAAAATGCTCAAGAAGAGGCTTAAAGAGGGCTTCGAAGAGGTATATTTAAATTCTTGTGACTCCATGTTGGTGGGCATTTGCGTGAACCGTGATTTTCTAAACCAGCATGAGGGCTGAAAATCTCTCATATTATCATGCTCTTGTGTGTGGATTTTTCTTCCCCCTCCTCCTTTCTTCTCCTCCTCCTCTCAGTCTCTTTTTCCACACAGGCTGAAACAGGCTCTGAATCTTAAATGTCGTTGCTCAGATCAAACTGCGAACAGTCTGATATGGAATTTTGATAAGTTCTGGCTAAACAGCGCTAAAGAAAGGAAGGTCTCACTCTTTCCTTCTCTGTTTCTTTGGTGTAATTCAGAAATAAGTCTGCTTGGTACTCGAAAAATGATTGCCTTGGGCCTTCCAGTGCCACTCCTAAACCATGAAAATGTTTCGAGTAGGTGCAGTGTCTCGTCTCCTTTAGAAGATTTTTTTTTTCTTTGCATTTCCGTAGATGGAGCCTTTTCTCATTCTTATTTTTCTTTCGCCTCAGCCAGACTCATAAGCGCCTTTGAATGCTGTTCCACCATCCAACCTGACGTGGCTAGACTTGCAAGCTTACATAAAATTTCTCTGCTGCAGCTACAGGTGCCTCAGCGGCATAAACACCAGACAAGAGGATTTTTAATCAGAGCTCACACATGGGGACCCAGTAAGTGTCTGATGAACAGGCAGCGTGATTTAATTTGAAAATACCACAAGACACCAGCTGAGTCTCTGGTTAAAACCATGAACTGTTGAGGCCTGTTCAGTTTTTTTCTTGAACTGGATGTGGTATATCACGCTATTAGGTCAGTAAAGTCAACTATGCAATAGGAGGGACAGGGTGACCTACGCACCACAGGTGTGAGCTTCTTTAAGATGAAGTCTTGTTGTCTTCTGGAGATTGTATTATTTCATTTGAATCTCTGCTTTTTTTGACAAACTTAGTCATTTTATCAGGTAAGCCTGCTCAACTATATGTTAAGATGTGTTGAAAATCTGGCAGCAGTTCATTGCTTTTTGGCATCATGAATCACTGAAGTTAAATTGAAGCAACAGTATATCAAGGAGGGGGGAATAAAGCGACTTTCAAAGCCTGTTGGTCTACTGGGGGCTTTGACAGGGAATTGTCCACAAACAGGAAAATATCCAGTGAGCACCAGTTGTGTGGACAAAAATGCTTTGATGATGTCCGAGGTTGAAGTGGTTGAAGATGATAAAAAACAAACAAAAAAAAAGCTATAGTAACTCAAACACGTTAGAACCAAAGTGTGTTGTGTAACTTCTCCGGAGCACTCTGCATTTTAAGTTTAATATTCTAAAGCTGCTGCCGTGGATCAGCAGTTCCGGCAGGAACTATATATATATATATATATTTGTTTTTTTGTTTAACACACTTTGTACCATTTGTATCAAGTGAGCATTGGTTCATAACCTCATGCCTGCAAAGTCCCCATCTTCTGGCGGCCACATCTACCAGAATAATCTACCTATGTCACGAACCCTAAATCATCATAAACTGGTATCTTGAAAATGTCAATAAGTTCACTGTACTCCACTGGTACCCAGACTCACCACATCTAATAAGTGATATTCATTTACTATGTTACAAATATGTGGATGTATTTTGATTGAATTACTTGAAAACCTTCCAATTATAATCTTTTTTGGGGGGGATGGTAGGTGTATCTGTGTGTAAAAGGAGGAAGCCATTACTTTCTCTTACTGTGAGAGCAAATCTGCCCTGACACTGCCAGTCAACTAGACCCACCATGCTGCTTGCCTCATCTGCCAGAACAAAACACACAAGAGAAAAGTCCTTATTGTTATGTATCCCTCTAAACTCTATCTGCAAGATTAGTCCACTCCCTAAAAGCTAACATTGTGAATTTTACATCGAGGCATATATCACGCTGCTCTGCCTTTCTATCTAAATCTGTTAATACTTTCAGTGCCTTATAGGGAGGAACATAAAACAAACTATCCCTTCTAGCTATAATTGCTGTTATGATGTATTATATTCCACATTAGTACCCATGACAAGCATCCAAACAATCCCATAATTTTATGTTTAAACCCTGGGATTTTCCAGTTCCTCCATCTTCTTTAGAAGTGCAAGTCACATTATGCTGATCTTCCTCAGCTTTTCAGAGCAGGGTGGTGACTGAGCCCTCCGACTTGTCCTGACAACCCGACAGGTTGGGTCCTTCTCAATAGGAACACCTCAACAGCGTCACGTCTGCTACCTGCACCTGCCACAGGCAAGTGCTTCTGCCTCACAAAGGCATAACTTAATGCCGGTGCAGGTCCCAGCCTGTATCCACCCCCTCCTGCATCCTCTTACTCAGGCCCCGAGTTGTCGTTCCTTCACTTTCAGAACGCAAGGGGGGCAGGAAAACGTAGAGAACTGACCTTCATTCCGTCATTTTTCCATGACTTTCACAAAAGAGCCCAAGTCCTACCCAGAGAGAAATGCTGGATTGTTTCCAGCGATTTCTAGGCTTTATAGAGCTCCTCCCTGCTGAATGGTTTACTGTTCACAAGCTTTCTCAGAGTGTGTCCTCTGTATTTGGATAAGCACTTTGTTTTCTGTATATGTATTCACTCTAATCATAAGGGGATAGCCAAGTTTTATAAAATAGCTCCTTTCATAAATGTTACATTATTTCTCTACACTCATTTCAAATTTCAGTGGATGAAGCAACAGCAAAAATGAAAAAACTTCAGTAACCGTGAATCAGAAAAAGAAAAGTCAAAACACGATCTCTCCATGCTCATGATAAGTCCCCGATGCATGCCCAAACTCATATTATTTTGAATTCCTGCTCCTTTATCTCTATCTTCCTCCCCATCTGCTGCCAATTACATCATTAAAAAGCTTCACTTCCTGTTTGGTCGTCGTCTCTCTCTCTCTCTGAATGGCTGATCATCCCTCGGTGGCAGCAGAGCAGACCCATGAAACCATAAATGCAGAAAATGCAGCACATTAATGCATGTCTGAATGGATGTAGGGGAGCTATTACTGTCATGGAGACACAAGTATTATTAGAGCAAGAGATCATGTCTCTGCTTCTGAGGCTGAAATTAAATTCATGACCCTGAAGCGCATTGAGAGCATTATAAGAGTTAAGGCTTGACTTTGTAATTTTGACTCCTGATATTTTGTTTGCACTTATTGAGTTCAACTCTTTGATCTTTTCAAAGAAAAAGGGAGACCATGTCTTCAAAATATATGATACGTCACCAACCCTTTATCTCAAAACTCAGCAGTCTTTGTAGCAGGTCAGTTGTAAACTGCCTGAAGTTCATGATATATCACATGATAACACAGACATATATTAAAAGAAACAGAGAGATTTATAAGCAGATAACTGTCTCTGATTGTATGTTTTGTTGCAGTCCAATCACCTCTCATTTAAGACAGGGTTGTCCCGAGCAAATATTTATGGAATTTAATGCATTCTTGATCAAATAATCAAAATGTGATTTGACCTGGGCTTTTTAGCTCTAGAGGAAAAGGAAAATACAGATGATATTACATTTATTACTATTGCTAAATGGGCTGTTAGAAATAAAATAGATTTAACTCAAGTTGTTAGTTCCTGAAGATGGCTCTTCACATGATTATCACTTGAAAGATGTGACACTTAATCAGTAAATACATTAGAGAAACATCATAGTTTGATTTATGAAACAAAAAACACTGATTTTATTTTATTAAGTCAACTGAAACTTCAATGATTTATTAGTCATCTTCATATGTAATTGTTAGTTAATTCTGGAAAAAAAAGAAGCTAAGTTCACAACTTACTGATTTTAGCACTCCTAGATCAAATAAGATGTTTTTCCTTTTTCTGTGTGATTATTTGTTTTCTTTTTTGTTGTTGTTTGGTGAAAGTTGTAAATCCTCATTTATTCAATTTGCTTATGCCGCAATTGATTCATCTTGGAAGTTAAAGTTGGAATTCAGTATCGCTGCTACTGAGTGGGTTGTATTTGCAAGTTAGAATCCAATAATAATTGGTAATTGATGTTTTGCTAATTTCTGTAAGCAATTCAAAGTGAGTGCAACATATTTTTTTTACCCATTTTATGCATTCATACAGTACTGGAACATACCCATTAACAGATTGTGTAGTATAATGAGCTGCTAGTTTTATAGGACACAACTGGCAAAGCGGCAAAGAAACAATTTATTTCTACAGCTTTCATGTGGCTACCATAGTGAATTTGAGCTTGGGGTTTTCTTTGAGTTTACAACAAGGAAACCCCAAAATAACAAAATCTGAGCACAAATCAGTTGCACTATTAGATCATTGGAAATTTAAATGAATTTGATGTTTTATTCTTGTTCTATTAATTTAAAAAAAAAAAAAAAAACTCACAAAACATTCAAATGAAGCCATTTTGAAACCTTAATCACATAGAATTTCTTTACAGTGTGGAAAAATCTGGGTACTTTTCTGATCCTGAAAGGTTTTTAAGGATAAAGTGTGAAAATTATCCATCCATTTCTACTTAGAACAGTGAACTGATTGGAGTCTGTAAACAGTTCAGAAAGCCAAGAAAAAGTTGTCAAATACTTGGTGACATGGCTCAAAAAATGTATAAGGCCGCATGAGGTGTTTAAAACACTAGCATTTTATTGCATTTATTTACTGTGGCGTCTTCTTAAAGGATGGATGAGAATAGAAGGTGGCTTAACTTAAAACCATTTAATAACGCTCTTTTTCTTTCAGCGGTAAAAAACCCCCCCAACTTGTTACTGTCTTTTTTTACCCTCCCTGCCTTGCCTTCAAATTACTTTTTACACTAAAGTGCAAGGGGGAAAAAAGGAGGCCAGCTACACCTGTGGCTGCAGAACAAGTGTATCACCGTCTGTGTGCTCTGTCCTGACTTGTCAGAACCTCTCACCTGGAATGTGCGGATGAGACAATCAGGTGCAACAGGCGCGTGGCTGCTTGCTGCAGGCAGAGATAACCTGCTCTGAGACAGGGAGCAAAGAGGCTGCGAAGGCCTTTTCCACCCCATGTCGACACGTCTCTGAAACCCCCGAGACATACCAGCGTAAGACAAAAAAAAGAGGTCGTGTGACATGTGGGGAAGAAAGAACAGGCGTCTGACTTCTAAACAGCTCTTCTTCAGGAGTGATGTGTGTGGATTCATCATTGCGTAGGCTTGCTTGACTATCCATTGCATGACTCACTCAAAGGGTGGGGCTCGCGGAGGTTTTGTTTAGCCTGAGGGTAGAAAATTTAATTTCTACCCAGAAAAGGTCATGAGAAATGTTCCAGCTTCACAGGAAATGCATCAACGCACATAATTGGATAACCTATCAGTTTTTGGGGCACTGTGATTGAAGTGACACTATATGCCAGTGATATTTGGTCAGTCAGATTGGAAGTGAATGAGAAATGTTGGATGGCTTACCGGCAATGACATTGCTATTTCATTAGCATTTAGCTGCCAAGATTCCTTTAGTTAGATACAGTTGAACCACAAAATCATAAACACTGAATAAGAAAAACAATGGTTTTTCCTCACTAACATTAAATCAGAGTGTTTTCTTAAAAGATGACCAAATTGTCTAAGTTTAACCAGTAACTACCAGAATAATGAGAGGATTATCTTTTTACATTTCATTTTTAAAATTTGGATGTTTACATACTGTACATGCGTTTCAACTCTGTCCTACAAAATTCTTTTGGACAGAGAAGAGAGCATTGTGATGGCCAGTCCAAAACACGAACCAATAAAACAATATATGAAAAATGTATGTTATTATTAAGGCAACAAAACTGTTTTTGATTATATACCATCCAAAATAGGGAAACTGTGGTCTGGCTTACTGTCAGAAAATGAAAAAACGTGTAAGTTTAAAGTGTACGTAAACATCTGGCTATAACTATAACGTCAAAATTGCATTAGATGTTGTCAATAATGGATAATGGCATTACTGCAGTTTTTTTTCATTGGTAAATTCACTCATAAAATTTGTGAAATGATAGAAAGGAATTTGATCACTTCACAGGAAGTCATTGCCTTCATCTTAAAAGTAAACCTTCAAGACCGACAGCCTTAAAAACAACCGGCCCGTGTGTATTATTTGGAGGCATTTTTGGAACACTTCACTTTCCTGCTTCTCGAAGGGAATATTATTTACCACTGCAATCCGAGGAAGACATTTTTTGAGGAGGAAAATGACCCCCTTTTGATTGTTCATTTTTCCAGAGTGTGTGTTTTTGTTGTCTAGGCTTTCCTTGGTGGCAGCGAACAAAGCGTTCTTCTGTGGACTCGTTTCAGCAATTGCAGACACAGTGTCTGTACGGGGAGTTCCTGTCCCTGGCCCAAACCCACAGACCAACAGCAGAGAAGGACAAGGTCAGCCATTGCCTCCACTTTCCCTTGGCACCGTTGCAGCGGAGCTTTACCTCAAGCTCCAGTTGGACTCCTCCAGCTCTCATATCAGTGTGTTTGCTTTACAAAGAGGCATCTAAAATTTAACAAGTCCTACAAATGTGTTTTCACAGTGGCTTTTAATAAAATCTTTTGCTGTGTTTGCTTGTCAACCCCAAAATTTTACTCAAAGAATGGGAAACACTCAATCAGCTTAAGTGCATTATTGTCTTTGGAAACTAAAGGAAGAACATTCAAATTTAAGCTTTATCTGGGTTTGAAGTGTATTTTTAGAACCAGCCCCAGATACCTGCAGCAGTTCACGTTGTTTGTACACTTTGTGTTCAGAACGGATCACGCAAATGAGATGTGTCTTGTTAATTAGGGAGCTTTGAGGTGCTACAAGGCAGATTATGTTACCTCCAGTTTCTCTTGAGTTTCCAATTTTATCTTATCTAAGATAATCTGCACATGTGAGTTGGTATTAATCTTCTCGTCTTACCCTTGAGACAAACAAACAAAACAAAACAAAAAAAAAAACAACGAGCGAATATTATATTTAGTTCATCTGGAAGAACACCCCTATCCCTTCCATCAGTGAAGGCTGACATTCAAATATGATTTTTCTATTTATCATCTCCCACTAAATCTGTAAGCAAAAAACTTCAAGGTCTAGTTTATATGGTTAGACAGAAAACAACATAAAGGTAATCAGGGATGAAGTCAGAAATCATCAAACTAAACCTGCAGAACAGAATTATTGTTCCATCACTCCTATACCTCTGGCAGATTTAGGTTTGTAATGTTATTTTAATTTTATCCACAAGTTTCTTCTGACTGGACGTTACACAAACCTTTTGAAGTGGCCAAGCCAGTCCTGACTTGGAGGCCTTCCAACTTCAAAGACTTGGAGCTCATCACCAAAGATAAATCTTCAAAATTCCAGTGCAAACCTGCTGTCTGCTGTTCAGCGATTCTAAGAAGGATTTCATTACCGTAATAAAAATCATAACTTTATTCACTGATTATTGAGAAGGGGTTATGCGACAGACACACCTTGTATGTGCTATTTTTAGTAAAAGATGAATAAAAACTGAGCTATTATTCTTTTTCAAAATGATCACTGCTTTTATGTGGTTTTGATTACCTACTTTTTTCCTATCATAAACAAACTTCTCAATTCAATCAAGATAATTGTAAATCTAAATTTACCAGTGCTATGGAGAATTTTGAGCTTACTTGTTTGTGTATTTTAAAAACAAAAACATTAATTCCTTCCCATCCTTGAAAAAAAAAACAGAAAATATATTCCTTTATGACTTAATGTTTAAATCTGTGAAATTTTCTGTACCATATATATTTTACCAGCTAGAATTTAGATCTAGTAAATTTTGCATAAAACTTAAATGGTTACAGATTACAAAATTCTGACTAAAACTTTGACTAGAGTTTCTCAAAGGTGTTCCGCTGAAATTAGCACAGATAACTATGCAATTACACTCCACAAACCTGGCCAGTTTGTGGAGTGTTAAGTGCCGCATGATCACTGTATCCAAGGTGAAACATTGTGGTGGCAGTATTATGCTGTGGGGATGGAGTTAATAGGAAGATGTATGTATTCCAAACTTCTGTCATTTTTACTTGTAGATATTCAAATCTACCATTCAGTTTGTTGCCACTTCCCAATGATGCCCTACTATAAGTTGGTATATCACTTAAAATCCCATCAAAATGCAGTAAAGTTTCTTGTCATGTTGCAAAATTTTGCAACGTGTACTCAGTTGTGTAATAGCGCACATTTTCTTGTGTCCTAAATCCAACCCATTATTTGCACAATTCCAGTAAACCCAAAGATGCATGGTGTATTCCCTCTTCTGCCTCTGTAATTACTGTCTCTCTGTTGCACCCAATCCATTCCCCAGCACATCATAAACAAATGTTGAGACGACATGCCTGGTAAAAAAAAAATCAAAGACTGTATTATCCGACAAAGTGGTACATGGCGAGTCTGTTTCGGAAAAGTTTTACAGTCCCCGACTTTTTAACTCTTTGCTTGGGTAACCAGAAGATTACCCAGACAATTATCAGAGGCAGGAATTCCAGCCAGTGCTGCTGCACGTGATAAGAGGAGCTCAGCAGTTGCGGAAGATAAAAGCAGAGACGCTCACCAGTGAAAACACCACAAAAAAACCTTATCAGATTGCAATAGACTTTGTAGATCCTCCCCAATCTGTGTGTGTACTCTCTTTGAAAAAGCTTCCTCTGTCACATTAACTATCTGTCACATGTGATTCATCGCTGCTCTGTGTGGGAAATTTCACTATTGTTCATGAAGTACAGCATTTATTCTTCAACATCAATTGATTTATTTTTTTTCCTCTTCTTTTTTGTTTTTACTTATTAAATTAGCTGTGTGCTCCAGGGCTGCTTAAAACAGGCGGGCAATTAGCTGCTCAGAAGTGAGAACATCCATTAAATCTGGATAACAACCGAAATTGATTGCGACAAGTTAAAATAGAAAGTGACAAGATAAATATCCTTATTGTTAGCAGATGCTTTGGATTCATTTTCCAGCCAAACAGATATGTGAAAAAAAATATCTCTGTCAGCAGAACGAGTATTGAGTTTCAACAACTCCCTCCCTAAAGTGTTTAAATAATCTGCGTTATTTTAAAATTCACCTCACAGAACAAGACACACAATGAAGAAGTTTTTTTTTTTTTTTTTTTCAGTGGTGATGGCGCAACAGCGAGCTTTCGCATCTTCTCTGACAGCCACACCGGGAGAATATCTGGCCTTTTGCGACGCATCAGTCTCCAGGGTCACTTTGGCTCCAGATTAGAGTCCGTGCTGCATCTGGAAGGCTTCCTGCTCAAGAGGGTTCAGCTGAATTATATGGAATCTGGCCTCCGACCTCAAGCTAATGCTGACATTGTCAACATGTTTGAAGTCAACAGGGAACAAGATTGTAAAACATGATCTATGACAAAACCAGGATTGTAGGTTCTGGCATTTAAACCTGACTGGTTTAATAAACATGCACTGTTCTTTTAAAAAAAAAAAAATTCTGAGCACTAAGAATGTTAATTAGTATTCTGAGAGTTCTGGGAAATTTTTATGTGTACTGAGGAGACCAAAGTGAGTGACATCTTATTAACATATAGCTACCGTAATTGAGTTTAAACTGCCTTGCTGGTGTTTCTGGAATAATGCAAAGATATTTGGTTTGCTTTGAGGACTTACTGAAGGCAGAGTAATGTGAAGTAAACTGTAATGTGACCTCTAGAATAGAATAGAATAGAATAGAATAGAATAGAAATACTTTATTAATCCCGATGGGGAATTATGAATATTACAAACCCAGCATCTGATTAAAACTTAATAAAAAATAAGATGGTAATCTAAACATTCACTGTTTTCACTGTTTTATTTGTAATTACTGTTGACGTATTTAGCAGTTTCATGAGCTTTGGTTGTTTTTAAAGTGTTTTGTAATTCAGGTTTGACTTGTTTATTGTAAAATGTTTATTCAATAAAAAATTGGATAATCCACTCATCACAAAATCAGTCAGCTTTTACACAAGAAGGTTTCCAACTCATGTGTGCATATTTGTTCTTAAAGTGTTTTATGGAGTGAAATCCTTGACCAGAGCCACTGTTGCAGGTCATTTTACCATACAGATGGCAGCAGTGGTGATTTACCATGGCAGCACCCAAACAGAATGGAAATGAGGAAATAAGACCCAAAAGGAAAAGAAACGGAGCAGAAAAACAACTCTGGTTTTCTTTGGATAACAGAAACCTACTTGGACCACGGACTGGATTGGAGGTTCAACACAGATGCTGAGAACAAGAAGGGGATGAGCCGACTCTTCTTTCTGATGAGACTTTGATGCGGCAACATGTTGGAGGTCTTCTGCCAGTCACTGCTCACGAGTGCTATTACTTATTCTGTGGTGTTTTGGGAGAGCAGCATCAATGTCAGGGCACAATGAACAAGGTGATTCATGAAGCCAGAAACAATTCATCATACTCATTACACAACACTCTGGATGAACCTTTTCAGATACTTTTATCACAACCATATCAGGTTCTGGAATAAAATGATTCTGAATAATTAAGACATGTTTTTGTAAAATTTGTAAAATTTCCAATGTTGTCTTTATTTAGTCACCTAACTGAAATCGAATGTCATTTACCACCGTAATTAGTGGTTTATTGCCTCCATTATGCGTTTTGAAGTCAAATATCTTTTTGTGTGTGTGTGTGTGTGTGTTTGTGCTAAGCAAATTTAATTTTATTTTTAAAAGACAGGATTTCATAGTAACATTTAACTGTTTTTTTTTATAGGTAGCGGCCAAAGTACCAAAACTTTAGATTTTATGCATTCAGATATTTGGAACTTGTTGAGCAAAATATGCTTTTTTCAAGCTCTGATGTGGCCAAAATATTGACATCAAATATCCTTATGTAATGCCGCGAAAATGCGCTTCCAAAGGTAGGATTTTTGCTTGACAAGTCTTTGATGTGACACCGCCAAAAATAAAAAGCCCAACAGGCCTGCACCTTTTGATAACAACAGAATTATATGACATTATAGACCATCACTGCTTCTTTTATCAAATCCTGCCCTTGTAAGCAGAACACCCCCCCCCCCCCCCCCCTTCAGATCTCTGTTTTCTCCCTTAGGAGCTCTGTTGTCTACACAATATCCGAGTGAGTAATAGCAGCACCAGACGCTGATGTACCCTGGGCTACTTCTCTACACCTACCACACCGTGTCATCTCGGTCAGGGCTACTCGGCGAGCTGTAATTACCTCAGGCTGACACACACACAACAAGGGAAGATTCCTTCAACTAAACACCGTCCAGATTTGGGCCCAGCTCACTTCAAAGCCAATGTAGGCTGATAACCAAGCGAAGGCTCTGAGAACCCCGCTGTCCCCTCCCACAGAGAGGGTGGCCGGGGCCCGAAAGGTGGGGGCAGATGGTGGCGGTGATATGAGAGGCAGAGGAGCTGTGAAGTGGCTTTTGACATTGCAACACCTGCTGCGTCTTCGCCACTCTGAGGCTCCTCGCCATTTGTCAACCCCGACTGGTTGGCTCAATCTGGGGGTTGGGGGCGGGTTGGAGGGATTCAGGAGGATGTGTTGAGAGAGAGAGGTGGGGGGAGGTTGTGATCTGACACACCTTCTGTCATGCCAGTGGAACATT
Source organism: Poecilia picta (assembly GCA_033032245.1). Classification (NCBI taxonomy): domain Eukaryota; kingdom Metazoa; phylum Chordata; class Actinopteri; order Cyprinodontiformes; family Poeciliidae; genus Poecilia; species Poecilia picta. The sequence goes on along the minus strand of CM065369.1, from coordinate 15,063,056 downwards.
CCAGCTGTCTGTGGCAACTACTTCGGCTGTTTGTGGATGATGACGTGTCTGCCCCTGCAGGCCCTTGATTCATATCCATTCTCTCGCTCAACGGCATGTCTCATGTTGACACTATCGGCAGTCATCTCGAGCCAGTTGTTTCTTCACTGCACGTTCAATCGCGCAAACTTACATTAGTGCTGATTTAAACGTCATTAGGATTACCTCCTAATGTGATCCAAATGCCCCGCTTTGCCTTTGAAAGGCACGCCTTATCCCCACATCATTCAGTCTCCTCTCTGTCTCTTATCAGCCCGTGGTTTTCTCTGTGGCTCATGACACAGCTGGATCAGGTCTTCTGTGATCAGTCCACTGGAATGAAAGCATCGGTGCAGACCAGACTATCTCCAAAAATACTCAAAGGCTGCGGTGAAGGCTGAGGAATGCACCAGTGACAGAGGATATTTATGGCAGGGAAGACTGCGACTACTAGCTCGGAAAGACAAACAATCTGTTTCCTCGGAGGGGGGGCCGTAATATTGATGTGCTGTTTAGAAGACTTATAATTGCAAAATATTACCCCAGATGAATATTCAGTTGGCTGCTGGAAATGTTGGACTTTTTAAAACATTTACGATTCCTTTTGAGGAACAGGAACATTGCAAACAAAATCCTGTTACAGTAACACAAACGCCCCAGAGGAAATCTCACTTCACCATAGAAACATTTGTTGCTGTACACACCATATCTAGCATATCCTGTGCTCTCAGAAAACCATCAGAATCTAAAATTGGTTTTAAAGCAACTGATGCTTCATTGTAATAAGGGATAATATATTTGGATTCATACAGTTCCTTTCAAATGTACCCACTGTCCTGATGTTTTTCAAATCCTTTAATAAATCAATGTAATTTGAATTCACCAAATTAGATAGAATTCACCGGTGTGAAATTCTAACCCATTATTAAATATAGTACAGCTGCGCACCTTTGGCGATTCAGTAGTCATTGATTCTACTACATTTACATACAGCATGCATAAAATATCTGAAAGAAAAGAAAATGTTGTATTATGCTGCAATACAATGCAACTGGACATGCTATTGGCAGGCACTTGCAAATCCAGAAGAGCGGAGAAAAAAGTAATTAAATGAAGCTTCTGCAGTAGTTCTGAGACAGTTTCAGAACTACTGCAGACGCTTCATTTAATTATTTTAAATTAAATGAATGAAAATTCGCACACTTGAGAATTTTCAGTTTAAAAAAAAAATGTAAATCATGCATTTTTTTTGTTCCATTTCACACTTATGTGTATTATGTGCTTTCAGTTGGATTATTACAAAAAAATTATAAAATACATAAAATCTGAGTTTGTAATGCGAAAAAAATATGAAAAAGAGAAATGGATGCTCTTCTAAAACACTGTACTAACATGTAAAACTCGCCATTCATCATTTAATTTGCTTAGATCCATTTTGAAATATTGTGGTGAATCATTAGCATTTTGGCAAAATCTTGGTTTAACAAAATAAACCCATTGAATCCTAATATAGTTATCAATGCAGTTAGAGAAAAGAAAACTGTGCGGCTCCAAAACTAGGCCATCAGTGATTTATTTAATGATAAACTTTAAACAACTTTGGCCCTGGTTCAAACTGTACAAAGCCCTGACATTTTTGCTTGTTTGCTCACTGATAACAGGCACAAAGACAACATGAATCACTCAAATGGAAACTGGAAGAACTCAACAGCAGCAACACGCCTATTAGATGGCTTTGAAAAGAGAGAATTCACTTTTATTTACTTCTTTTTTTAATCAATTTACAAGTTACAGAGTTGGTTCTTTTTGTAATCTTTGTTAATTAAAGGTTGGCTTGTTATTTGTGTAACAAAAATAATACAAATATCTCTCTGTTGGTTATCTAGATAGTTTCCCTATGTGTTTATATAAATTAACAAATACATCCAAGCTCTCATAGTCAACGAATGTGCAGCCTATACAGTCAGTGAGTTCAGCGAATTGCTAAGGCACTTACAAAATATTAGGATGACCCCAAAAGTGTGCTTAAAAAGATCAACTCAGCACCATATCTTAAAGAAAAAGACATAACTATTCAGAAGAATATTTTATGTAAAACATCAACAGGAAGACTATGCTGTCGTTTTATGTAGTATGCCAGCTGTGCTTAAACAGAAGTAAAGATACGCAATATCATGTTTTTTTTGTGTTTGTTTTTTTTCCACTGAGATCACTGCTGATCGAAGTCGTACTACTCATCCCCAGAGCTGCTTCTCCAGAGGTTCCTGTCGTGTTGAGGCTTGTCAGCAGAGTACAATACCCGGAGTCTGAATAATGTGGCCAGGAGCTAGTTTATTCAAGCACCTTTTGTTTGCGCTCTACACTCACCTTTTCCCTGCACTGATGATCAGATAACCAGCAAAAAGAGGGGGGAAAGAAAAACTCCACACCACCTTCTGGGAAGCTATATCTGCCACTGATTCTTTACTGAACGAATAGCAGAGAATACATTAGACACTGTTCATGCTTTCTTATCTAGAAGGGCTAAAACATTGTTATAAGAAATCTAAAATAGCATATCCAAGTCTCAGTGCAGTTCTTAAGATGTCAAATATGACTTAGTGGTGTAATGTCACACCAAATCCAAGCTGGGTCTTTGTCAATCCCCATAGGATTTAGATTCTCTATGTATCCGTGAGTTAAGAAAGGTCATCCACAGATGCATGTTTCTCTGAGCAGCAGTGCTGTCAAGCCTAAACAGACAAACGAATTGCAGTAACAAGAGCCATTCAGATATTATCATTTCAGCATTTTAGATTTGGAACATTTTGAAAGAAAAAAAAAACATTTTCAAATGTTGAAAACAGAACTAGAAGTGTCACCACTCATATTTCTTTTTAGAGCTTTCAGAACTTTTAGCCTACTTCATGTTGCCAGGTTCTATTTAAGTGGTTTCTTGATTTTAGGAGTCTGGCAGTAATAAGGCCTGGATGTGGTTGCATTTAACTTAGCTTTTCTAAAAATGTGGTTAATCACATTTAAAATGGGATTTAACAATGGATTTCACTTGGATCCTGGCTGTTTTTTAAGACACAACCCAATAACTTTAATACCAGAAGAGTAATATATAAGTTACAGACCTTTGAGGATACAGGCTGTATAGCATAGTAATGAGTAGATGGATGTATTTCATAGGGAGCACCTTTTCTCTTTTAGTCACACATAAATAAGCAAGTGAGAAGCAGTGAGGGAGTTCAGTGCTGCGCTCAAGGACATTTTGAGACATGAAGAGGATGTGGATCGAAACAGTGACCTTCTGCTGGTGGAAGACCACTCTGCCCAGGACGCAAGGACATGTCAGAGCAAAAATAAGCAGTAAATGATGAGGCTGAGCAGTTCCAACTTTGATTTACAGACTAACAACAAAACAACAATTTGCGGCTTTAGATAGAGACGTCTTCTCCAGGGAACTGAAGGATGGCAACTGCTTCACCACTTTGTGTTTATCTTGCATTTTGTCAGAGTTTTTTGTTACTCATGTTTTACTTGATTTTTATTCTACCCTTTCCTGAGTTTTCCCATGCTTATCTTGTTCAGTTATTTTCTTCTCTGTTTGTTTGAAGTTTGTACGTGTTCTCAGTGCAATTCAGGGCTATTCTCAGTTTATGTCCCCCCACAGCTGCAGCTCCTATTCTTAATTAGACTCACCTGTTCTTTGTTCCACTAATCACTCCTCCCAGAATGCATTAACTTAGATTTGTTTGATGTCTTTGTTCCCTTATTATGGCAGTTTTTCACTCTTTATTTTTATTAAATTGTTCACTTATCTCTGGATTCGGCTTGCTTCCCGCCTGTGGCTGGTTCTTCCGCTAACACACAATGAGACAGAAACAGGCCCATCCACTTTCAGATCTGACCTGAAAGTGGATGGTGCTGCCTAATATTTACTTAGAAATGATGGGTTTCAAAATAAACACCTGGAAAATGTGCTTTGCCTTTCTATTAAACACCCTTTATTTTATAAACCCTAAATAAAATGAATACAATCAAATACCTTTACCAGGCACTTTGTGCTTATGAGAAGAGAGACCAGAGAGAGATAGTATATGGCAAAACATTTACAGTAGCTTGTGTGAAAAGGACAAATATTAATAATGTAACACTGTGTTACATTTTTAATAAAAATCTTAAGTCTCAGTATTGAATGACATATTGTCCAAGACTATTTTTTGATCATCTTAGCTGTTGTCTGGATATGTTCGTGAACTTGCCAGGGATTCTGCTGTGTCTGAAGAATAATATATATAGAATGTATAGTTTACAGTAAAAATGTTGCTGTTGCTACATTAATTCAAGAAACGGTCCAGGGTGAAAACACCCAGTGAGCTTTGGAGGTGCTGGTATTCGGATTTTGTTTCATTTGGACACAATGAAAGCTTTCCATGATTTCCAGTCATTACTTAACCGGCAGCTGGTTGTTTTTTACTATAGAGCTCCGACGGTGCTATTGACAGTCACAGTTCGAAAAATATCTGTTTACTACGGGAGTTAGATGAACATTTTTCATCTTTGAATTGTATGTTTAAAGAAGGAGAAGAAGAAAAAAAGTATGTTCCTCCTCTTTCAGCAAGGAAGGATAAATGATGTGATTTTTCCTTAACCTTGCTCTGCTGTTTTTTGTTTGAAGCTGTGCATGTTTTTGTCGTGGAGCGTGAAACCACTTAGAAACAACTTGTAGTCTGACAGCTTTCCCCAGCCCTGATTCATCATAATTAGGTCACTGACTCGGTCTGCTGGCCTCTTAGTGTTCAGCTCACACTCAGCCACTTACATGTGCCCCACTAACAGTATTCAGGGATAATCAGTGGCCAAAATATGATGCAGTGAATGTGCATGGAACTGTCTTTCAATCAGTCTTGAACTAATCTGCTGCATGATATCATACTTTAGAATGTATTTGGTAGGTAAATTGAATAAAGGGTAACAGTTTCTACCTTCAATCACCTTGTCATTAGACTTTATGATAAGTGACTCACTATATTTTCTATATGCATAGCATGTACTGGATTGAAATACAAAATACATTGAAATGCACCATGCTTTCCTTCCACCAGTAAACAAAAGGATGATGCTAAATGGGATAAATTACCTGGGAGACAGCTGCACAATTAGAAGCTAGTCTTCTTTCCCATTTGTCTTCTCAAAGTCTCTCTATTTTGCAATTTCTTTTCCTTACCTTGGTGTGAATGAATGCCATGCACAGTTTGATTGGATCCAAACAGCAGGCAAATATGCAATTTGCTTAGACCTTCCCTCCCTTAATTTGTTGCTCAGAGCAGATTTGAGTGTGAAGTGGCGTAATCACATTTAAAAGTGGAGACCCAGTAATGGGGTTCTTCTGCCAGAACTCACAAGCCGCATAGAGCTGCCCAAAAATATCCTGCAGGGTCAAACACCCACATGCTCCTGTCTGGTGAACATTTACCAACTTTTTTACAGCTGAAACTTACTCTTGCAGAATTAGATATTTTATATTGGCCTAAAAATGTATAGTACAATGATAAGGACTTCATTTTTTTTTCTTTCATCAAACCACTTCTACCATCAGTAAATACACAAGAGCTGTTAGATTAATTAATTATTGACATACCTATGTATGTATGCATTGTTTATTTACCCCAACACTGTATTGATATTTATTATCTTATGTAATTTTCAACTCAACAGATTTCTTTTAATTTTATTTTATTGGTGAATAAACATTTTAGTTCAAAGCAGTTGTACTACTTTGTATCGAACAAACAACATCAATCACTAAAATATTTTTTTCTCAAACCAACACTCACTATAAAAAAAACATTCAAATTAGATGGTAAAACAAACTGTTCAGAAGCTAAATAGAATTTTTAGATCCCCCCATTAATTTTGTTGTTTTGAACGACCATTACACAGTTTTTATGTTAACACCACTTTCTGCGAGAAAATTATGTTGTAAATTTCTAATTTCTTTATTTTCTTGAAATAATTGCACACTTGTGTCTCTCTTTCTTAGGTTGGCTCGAACAAAAGGAGCAGTACAGCAAACATTTCTGAAAATCGAAATGCGGGTGCATTGACAGGAGGCTGGACATCTCTCTTCTTAAAGGGGCATGGTTTAGAGTGAGGACAATCTGCAGAGAAGAAGAAGAAGTTCTGATTCTTGAATTTCAATAAAGAAAAAACTCAGCAGTTTATTTTTGCAGTGTGAGTTTACCTTGGCATGCTTACGCTCCAGTTATAGGTTGTTTGGAAAACAGTTGAGATTTCACTCATTCATTAGTTTTTGTATGTGTACAGTATGACCTTGAGCAGGTCTGTGCAGGAAGAAACCTCCACATCAGTAGGAGTGGACATCTTCTGCAACCTGCAAAGGTTAAGGAGAAAACAGACACAGAAAAACACAGAATCATTAACCTAGGTGTACCTTCCATGACAAGAAATGGACACAAAACTAGTGGTAGCAATAGCTCTGTTAATTTCACAATCTTTTATATATACAGAAAGATCTCTTGAGATTAATGACTCTGTTAGATTATTATTCTATTCAAGAAAGCAGATGCACCTTCTGTTGAAATAAAAACAAAGCGTGCACATGGATATTAGATTTTAGTAGCTGCATTAATGAGTCATTTCATGAAATAGTCTCGGCTTAACAGAAGGAGATAGGAGGGCACTGAAGCATTTAAAAACAATCAATTAAAAATAAAAATCCATATCAGTCATTTTAGATGCTTAAGTCAAAACAGTTTCAGCAATTACTGATTTGAAGACACTTTGTGATAATGTATTAAAGTGTGTCTGAAGCGGAATTCCTGTTTTTCTCACACACACAAAATAAAAAAATAACAAACAAGAATTTCCATCTTTGAAACCAAAGTTTCAGTTTGAATGCTGGGAGGTGAATTAGTCAAGCACATGACAGGTAATACCACCCAGTGCTCTCAGCATTAAAATGTAAATTGGATGATCAACGGTGTCAAAGGCAGTTCTGGGGTCTAAAAGGATTAAAAATGAGCAATTTGCTGTACCCGCTTTTCAAAGAATGTCACCATCATTATTCAAATTAAAAGCAGGCTTTCCCCTCTTTGGGTGCCAGCAAATTCATATCACTCCAGCAGTAGACGCTTTGTAAAAGTGACAACATTCAAAAGGGGTTGTCAGAGTTTTTTTTTTTTTGTCCATCTGATAGCTGTCCTGAAATGACTTGACCTGATATGCAGTGGAGAGGATGTTAGATGTGTGGATACAGCACATGGTTGTGCAGGACATAAAGGAGAGAAGCTTCACGTTGGAAAGTTTCAAGATGATGGACACACCATCCAAATGAAGTGACATCGGTGTGCTTACATTTCAAGAAATGTGCATGACACTGAATGAGTCATCTTGCATGTTTTGAGACTTGATTGACCAATCAACCATGATAGATTCAGCTAAATTCAAAATGGAAGGACCTAAAAACATGAGATGATTAGTACAACCAGGAGTATATATCTCGAGGAGTTTGGAAAAAGTTCTAAACCTTCAAGGCATTTACTTTATTAAAACAAACAAACAAAAACATAAATTATGCATTAGATGTGGACAAATATATGTATATAAAAGAAGATTACTTTTATCATTTTAATAGTAAAAAAGTTGTATTGCTGGTCTGTAGTGTCAAACTGAGTCAATATAATTACTTAAATCGGATTATTCATGGGTTTGTGCAGCTAAAATTACAATTAGTTCTTTTAGACTCCAGTGGCAGGAAATATGGGATAGTATTTCTTCGCTTTTACAGGAATAGATCAGCCCCATCATCTCAAACATCTTTGCATAGATGGTCTAATTAAACTTTGCTGTGACATTTAGAAGCAAGGAGGGATTATAGCCTTGAGATATTGCTGAGAGTTTGGTCTATTTGGATGAAATCAACCCACTGATTTTAATGAGGTAGTGTTGCACCTCCTCACTAGTACACACTCTTAACTCTCATGGGTCCCACCGCTACCTTCAGCAAAAAAATTTGGATAAAAAAAAAGTTGAAAAGACTTCAAAGACTTTGCTGTCTATCTGGTTGACAAAAAATAAGCTTGGGTGTATTGTTTTTGTCTTTTCCTTTTGGTTAGAATTTGGAGAAGACAAATAAGCCAAAAATGTCCAGTTTGTGACAACACAACTGACCTAAAACTGTCATAAAAAAAACAAAAAAAAAACAAAACAAAACTTTAAAGAATTTAAGTATTTAAGTAGTAGGACTGTCTTTCAGGAATTTTGGTTCAAATGGGTCTTTTGGACAACAAAATAAGTGACTTGAAGTTTCCATCAAAAAAGGCCTGACCTCAGACCTACAGAAAACTTGTGGGCAGAAACGGTGTGTCAGAGCCAGGCACCTGACTCAGTTACAGCCTGTTCACAACTATTGTCAAACTACTGAACATTTAAGCAAAGCCCTACAGTATGAAAAAACATTCTACCACATATTGAGGGGATGAAGGTAACTTCTGAATTAAAAAAAAAATACAAGTCACATTCTCATTTTGGCATTTAGCAAAGAGAAACGCATTTAGTAATCTTAGCTAAATTAAGACAGGTAAAGTTTTGTCTGAATTAATGCCAGAAAGTAAAACAATGGATTGCAAGTAGAATGTGAAAACATTTAGTGGGATGTAAATAACTGATGCGGTTTTAGTCTTTAAGTTTAGGCTTATATGTTTACTATGAACATGCTTAATTTTCTTCTAATTACAATATGAGATATAGGCTTTTTTGTTTTAGTGAATAAAAAAAAAAGTTCTGCAAACTGTTGTGGCAACCAAGGTTAATGCTGTTTACAATGAACACCATTTAGTTCTATGGTCATGGGATTTTAGAGGGTTAGGCAATTAGGAGGAAATACTGTACAATAAAGTAAATATGATCACAGGATTCTTTGACAACTGACCTCAAATAGAAACTCAAAAAAGAGACCAGAGAGAAAACTGATCAGGACAATCCTGCCTTGTCAGTCTCTACAGGCTGCTTTACGCTTGTTCTCTATATCAGACACCAAAGAAAAATCATTTTTGACCTACATGGGGGTTCAACCACAATTTCGTAACGGCAGTCTGTCACTCATCAAACGGGCAGTCAGCTTCCTTTTTCTCTTCCAACTGTGAAACAATCTGAAATCCTTTAGACGAGTTATTTTCTTCTTTGAAATGCATCTGATGAAAACTGATGAGATTATGAGTTCTTGAGCTGCAGCAAACCAATTTACCATCAAACAAAACGTACAGCAAAAATTAGATCCAAACAGCTAAATAAAACTGCAACAAAATCATTGTTGCATATAGTAAAATCACTCATTGGAGGAAACGGCATTGTACTAAAATCTTCTTTAAGGAGATATAAGCATTCAATAGACTGGTGAGACATTCCTCCTCCAGGCAGTTGGAGTAAAAGGAAAGCACAATCATCTCCTTTCTGATGTGGTGGGGTTATGAGACGTCCTGAGGATCGCTTCCCAGCTAGCACAGTGAGACCTCACAGAACACCCTTAATTGTATTTGTTCCACTTGATGGTCATAAAGACATCATGCTCTCTGATTCACCAGAAAGTCAGCAGATTTTTGGGGGGAATCATCCCACACTTTACATCCCTTACTGTCTTCTTTGAAGCTGGAACATTATTTTGCCCTGGGCAGTCTAAATGTGCATGCAGAGGACATTTATTTAACATGTGATAAAGTACATGTGACAGAATAAATGGTGTGACTAATTCAGCCATTAGTTAAATTCATGGTGTGCCAAAATAGTCATAATGTCATGTTTTCTCTTGTAAATCAAAGGTGAAAATATGACTCCATTAGCCTATTTTATTTCATTTTGAACTTTTATTGTTGAGTTTCAGCTATTTAGCCTTGTCTTTGTCCTTCATAAGAGCAAGTTGTATATCACTGAGTTTATTTATGGCTCATGCTAAGTGGAGTGTTTAACACTTCTAAAACATAAGACCTTGCTGCACACAAATTGTTTGTATGAAAATATACTACAGGTGAAAACAGTTTAATTAACTTGTTGCTTTTATTTTCACTACATAGTTTAGTGATATATCACTAAATGCGCTCAATAACTACTTTATTAGTTGTAGATCGGTAGTATCAACAACGTGCTGAAAACGTTTCTCAGAGATCAGGGTCCACAGTCACATAACGGCTTAGTTGCATTGTTGCACATTAATGATGCAAAAGTCCTATGCCACCACATCCCTATATACCATATTAAAGTGAGGTCTGGTGACTTCTTTGTGGTGTTCAAAAAACCATTTTAAAATGACATGGTGGATTATCCTGTTAGGATCAGAGTCCAGATTCATTTATTATCTTTAAACGTCTGTCATTTGAATGGATGGAAAGAGTTACTATCAAAACATGGGACGACTGTGGTCAGTGATTAATTTTAAGCTTAAAATAGTTAATTATTTCATTGTTATGTTTTTCAGCTTAGACAGAGTTAGCGTTGCTATCACTGTTTCACTTATTCTCAACTGACTGAGGGGCACAAAGTGTATTAAGACAAAATTATCCATACCATCAAGTCACACCTACCAGTCTTGCATGTTAATTCATGGCAGTTTGGATCCAGCTTTGTTTAAACCAAATCCTTACCCTGCTATCTGCATGTTGCAGCTAAAATCAAGATTCATCTGTGTTCTTCTGAAACTTTGGTCAGCCTTCCTTTGTAGATTGTGGTCTAAAATCTTTCTTATCTTACCTTTCACATCAACATGACATTTTTATTCAAACCCCGTCTCGCTGGACATTTTCCTTTTTTTCTGTTGTATCTCTGGATGGATATGAAATAGAAATCCCACATCCATAGTCTCTGGAATACTCCATGTAATGTTCAAAGTCTCCTAATCTGCTTTCTTCCTCATTCTGATTTCCAGTTTGATCATCAGCAAGTCATGTTGAACTTTTCTAGATGTTTAAATGCCTTTCCTCACTGCCATCTGACATTAGCTGTTTGTGTTCAAAAGTAATAGAACAGGTGTACCCAATAAAGTGGCAGATCACTATATATTATTCAAATGGTTTTTGAGAAATGATATTCAACATTAATCTTTAGTTGATGATAAAGCGGAGAATAAAAGGGTAAATTAAGCCGACTTGTTTGTATATGTATAATAAATGGCTCAAATTAAGTTCTAAAACACTTTAATGAATCAAAACATTATTAAAAAGCACATATTCCTGAGCAGGATTCTATTCTCTCCTTGCTTTGACAAGTTAAACCATGAGTTTGGAGATTGTGGACGTGTCCTAATTTGTCTGCTGGGACAAATTGGATCGAGTAATAGATCTTTTTGTTGTGTGAGTTGTGAGTTGGACGCAACTCATGCAGAGATGCACTCAGACCTCATGAGAATGTTTGCAAGATGAACATCTCAGACTCTTTTTTTTTTTTTTGTTGGTCTCTTTTAAGATTTTCCCCAAGAAGGGTTTTTCAGGCTGATCTGGTGGGGATGCAGATTAACTCCATCTAAATCTAGATTTTCCAAGTCAACAAAGCAAAGCAACAAATAGGGCCATTTCAGACACCTCATCTGTCAGATTTGCTTAAATCCAATCAATCTATTTATTGGAAGTTAAATTTGCCTGCCTTTTCACCGTACCTCCACTCAGATTCCCCTGTCTCTAATCTAATTGCATAAACACCCACGGGGCATCCCCTCTACCTGCGTTTGGCATCGTAAAGATTTCAGCACAACAACACAACTATTAGCAGTCCCCACAATCTGGCAAATATTTGCTCTCATCTTCTGCAGGATATCCCCAATAGCTGCGTGCTTTAAAGCAAATAGGTTCTTACTCCTTCTCTCCTCCCCCCGCTATCTCATCCCGCTATACAGTCAAAGCTGCTAAATCAAATATTCATGTTTTCAGGGTTAGTGGGGAGGTTTAACACATTGTTGTTATTATCTGAGAAACCAGTCAGGCGGTTAATTATTGTTGTAAAAGGAAACTCGAGCCAGATTATAAAGCTAACAGGCATCATAACATTCAGATTTCTCTTCCTTTCTGTTACGGGTAAGATAAAGTTCTGCCAATGGATGGAGAGATATAAAACCTCCAAAGAGGAGTGAGGATGGAAAGTGTTTGTGAGAGTTTAAAGTGCCCTCTCAATGGTACTTTACTTTTATGATGTGAATAATAGGACCTGCTTGCTTGTGCCATTTGCAGATTAGGTCACAGTTGGGGTATCAGTAGGGCTACGGGTGTGGGTTTTAGTCCTGCTCGCTGCACCTGCTGTCCAAGCAAGGTTGGAGGGCCCCCGAAGCCAGCAGGTCCAATCAAAGGCGAGCACCTGGAATAGCTCGATGCTGACTCAAAGAGGATACAGAGAGAGAGAGAGAGAGAGAGAGAGAGAAATATACCTGCAGGGTGGTTCAACCTTTTCGCAGCTCAAAAACAAGTGTCTTGTTTGTCAGATCCCATCTTTTGGGTCAGCTGCTTTTGGGCATTAGTGGAAACAGGAACACACTGTGGGGTTTGTTAGACAGAGCTCGGCTTTGACTGTATACCTCAAGGCGTCGCGCTTTTTGTAGTCTAATCTTTTTTTGCTGCAAGATAGCATATGGTAACAAAATGTAGCCAGAGGAAATCTATTTAATCCTCCATTACAAGAAGCCCAGAACTCAAGGAGGTCGTTAGACCAAATGCAAATGTGATGTTTCAGTAGAAAAATTATTACAGGAATACGCCAGCTCCCTGAAGTGACTGAGCTTGAAGACATAAAGACAAATTTTCTTCAATGTATCTGAAGTTATACTTTTATGGCAAACGTTTTAACTTTATTGTGCCTTCACTTCCAACTGAGCAAATCTTTGGACAAAGATAGAGTCAAGGACCCTCGAGAGGGTATAGCAAGTGAGTGCAGATCAATATAGCTAGTATGTGTTAAATTTCAAGGTTGTTTGATGTCTGGACAGGTTCACAAGGAACAGGCTCAGGCCTGACACAGAAGCTGAGTCATCCCACTCCTCATTTTTTAACAACTCCATAACAAGAGATGGCGCAAGCTAGATTAAATATCATTTACGTTTTTATTCCCCTTTTTTTCCTGTGTGTGCGCTTCTTCTCCTTTTGAAGTGTGTGACAATCAGTAAATCCAGCTGAGTCCTTCCTGCTTGAAAGAGCTGCTGACAGAGAGCCTCGGAGATGAAAAGCAACTCAGAGGATGCCAAAGGAATTATACAAAAAACGTCATTTATTTTTAAAAGTGTCATAAAAAATATGAAAATATCAAAATCATTCAGCATCACAGCTTTCACTGCTAATGTACAATCATCTCAGTCACACTTACATTCAATATATAAAAATATATATATAAAAAGTCACCCTTTTGCGGAAAAATACATAACATTGCAGAGTAAAAATGAGGCACTTGTTTCTGCTATAGTTGAGTGCTGGCAAACTGTTTCTACAGAGTGTGCAAAAGTTAATGATAATCTCGCTACATCTACATTTGCACTTGTTCCCTATGTAACAATGACTTTAGCTATTACATTGGTTTACAATAAATACTGCCAATCAAAGACAGCTTTTGGTTAAAGCTTGTAGAAAAAGGTTGGTACAAACACTGAAGATAACATTGTGAAGGCCTGAAAAACTTTCTGAGCAAGCAGAAAGTGCTCGAGAAGCACAGGTACGTTACTACGGCGTTCGATAAAAGCTCAACACTGATTGCAATCAGGAACACTGATTGAAGAAAAAAGAACAACATGTGATCGCTGAGCTATTTCTCAGTTTGAAATGAAATGGACCGCCTGCAGGACGAAATAAGTCTGCATGTTATGTGTTATTTGGTGTAATTCCCTGACACCTTTTCTGCAGCTTTGGATGGGGGGCGGGAAGAAAAATAAAAAGCACGAAAGGCACAGAAATGTATTCCCAGTTCAGTGGGCTGTACAACAGCCAGATTCCTCATGCTTGTGCAGAAGAGACATCCTGGAGAAGGTTTTGGAGCAGTTCTTGCATTGGTACTTTTTCACATCCGAATGGGTCTGTAGGTGAGCCCTGAGGTTGGACCTGTCAGCAAACGCCCGGTTGCAGTGTGGGCAGGAGAAGGGCTTCTCGCCTGTGGAGGCAGAAATGAAAACAAAAGACTCTATTAGGATGTATTCATTTCAAAAAAACACAAACATCTTCGCCTATAAGCTCCACAAATCAAACTACATTAACCAAGACTCGCTGCCTCCTCAACCCAAAAAAAAAAGGCCCCAAGTTTTTGATTCTCCATCCACTCACCCGTGTGCGTCCTGATGTGTCCCTGGAGCAGCCACGGTCTCGAGAAGGCTTTCCCGCATATCTTGCAAACGCAAGGCAAGGTGTGAGTCCTGATGTGCATTTTAAGAGCTCCCAGACTGACATACTCCTTCTCGCAGTATTTACAGCTGAAGGATTTCCTCGCCTGGGCGTCGCAGTGCAGCTGCTTGTGCTTGAGCAGTCCAGAGTAGGTGGAGTAGGATTTGCTGCACATGCCGCACTGAAACTTCTCCACCTCCACCCCGCTCGGGTCCGTCAGCTTGGGCAGCATCTGCTCGTCTTCATCGCTCCTGGGGCTCTCCGAGCCGCTGTGGTCCTTGGAGGAGGTGTCGGACAGCGACGAGGGGTATCCGGAGATGGGGGACAGGTCGCTGGGCAGCGGGGACAGCGGCAGGCTGCTGGTGGTCCACACGGTGATGGGGCTGTAGGCGGCCGGGCTCAGGATCTCCGGCTGGGGGATGACGGACAGTGGGAGGCCCTTGTAGAAGTGCGGCGTGATGAACACTGGAATAAAGAGCGTGGGGTGAATGAACACTGTTAATCTGCCCGAGTGAGGAGCGCAGATTTCAGAGCTGGGATGGCTAGTGGTGTTAAGTTAAAAAAAAAAAAAAAAAAAAAAAAAAATGAACTCCTGCACAATATGCATAGAAAACTTTTGACAACTTCATAAAGTCACTCTGTTAACAAACTTTACCTGTTGGGCTTTCGAGCTCACTGTAATTTGGCTTCTTTGCGGAGTTTATGTGCTTCTTCACCAGAAAGGAGCGTGGCATCTTGGAAAACAAGAGGACAACTTTGGTCAAACTTTTCTCTCCCTTTTCTCGCCCCCGCAAACAGACTGCGAGCCTTAAGGTTCGTTGCGTAAAGACGGAAATCCTTATTGCTTAAGTCCAGCGGAGTGTCATGGTGCGCCGCTGCGTCCTTGGAAACAGTGCCGCGGGTAGTTGCTGTAAAGAGCTGTAAATACTGCCCCATCAGGTGCATAGGAGGAGCCATCTACTGCTATTTACATATATGCTGGGAGCTCAAACCAATTAAATCTCGCCTGATTTTAGCCTATGGGAGTACATGAATCTAAACCGGGACAGGTTTACTGAGGTTTATTCCAGCTAAGACAGGTGCTTTCTACAGAACTTGTATCATCACTTTCAAAAAAAAAAAAAACAAAAAAAAAAAAAACGAAACAAATGCTGTCAAGAAACAGTAAGGTGCTCACGAAAAAGTTTAGTATTCAGTGGAGAATGCGAAGATAATAGCAGGGGCGCCACCAGAAGCGGGAGTGGGGGGCCCAGTGCCCACCACCACCAAGGGTGGATGATGTCATTCTTTGACAATCCTCAGACAATCATATTTCCCTCATTCATCCACAAACACAACGCATAGACAAGCAGGGAATGAGGGCTGGACATTGTTTGCAGCAGACATTGGGTGAGAACTATCGTATATGCATAATACGTTCACTGTTTGGATCAGTTTCAATTCAATTTAATTTAATTATTTGGTTAATCATTAGCAATGAAGTCATTAAAATGTACTGCCTTCGGGAACTGCCCAATTTGATATCTTTTCATTGGCAGATCACCTTGGATGTCAAAGGTCTTTTTTACGGATGAATTTAAGAAAAAAAATTATAAAAATACCCAGACATTTATTTAATTGATTGTTTTTTCACTCATGGTGCCTGGCTATGAGTGAGGTGACTCCCACTTCTGGATGCACCTCTAAAGGATACCGAAATCATATATTTAGCCCATAAATTAGGAGATACACATTTTTAAGATAATTGGTTCTAACTTTTGCAGTGGCAAAAGAATTAATAAAAAAAAAATCTAACATATCAAATCAGCTAATTTCGGCATACTTATAAACAACAACCTACAGATGATCAGTTCATTTTAAAATAGTCCAGCTTTAATTCTACAATAAAAGTTGGTGTTTTTTTTCCATTCGACCTAAGTTTCAAATTTAGAGTGTCAATCAGACACCCACAAACCCCAACACACACATACACACACACAAGAAAAACTATGACAATTAAACTCTGAAATGATAGCGTTGCTTTCAGTTTTTCTTTTCAACCCAAATCTTATCAAGTGAACCCCATCATTACATAAAAGTGATGTCGCATTATTTTTACTTTTATTTATTCCAAAGAAGAAAAATGACCATTTGGTTCATGAGAACCACCAACAGACAAAACGTCATGGCTGCATTCCTCAATGGATCAGTTTGATCTAGGCAAAACTAACTAAATAAATAAATAAAAAGCGACATGCAATAAGACTTTCCCTCAAGGTCAGCATGATAATCAAGTTTAGCCCCACTGCTGCTTAACTGGACAAAGAGAGGCAAACTTAGCAGTGTACGCCCCCTTGTGTTGGAGTCAGTTCTTCAGAGAAAGGGGAGTTTTGGGGTGTTTCACAAACAGGTCAGAGGCTTGGGCTGCAGTGAAGTTGAAAACTAGCCACAACCTGGAGGACTTTGATGGGTTGGGTCAGCAAATATTAAATTAAAAAAAACTCCTTATGTCTGGGCCATGCGTTAAGTTAATTGTGATTTGCTTATCTTATCTACACAGTCCAGTCACATTAATGTGACCACCACGTACTTTCCACTTCAGAGTTAAATAACCAATCACAGAAGGCAGGTGGCAGCACAGTGCAGTTGAGCGTATATAAAGGGTGTGTGTGGGCTTCGGAAAACATTTCAATCGTTGGCGTAATGCAGAAACGAAGCGATTTATCCGACGTCCAAAAGGGCATGATCATTGGCTTTCGGGCCAAGGGTGGAAGCATTTCCGAAACGGCTGAGTTTGTGAACTGTTCGCGTGCCGCCGTGGTAAAAGTGTACCGTGCATGGCAAAATGGGACTGTCCAAAATCAACGACGTGGCAAATGTGGTGCACCACGGGCCATAGATGACAGAGGCGAACGACGGTTGCGGAGATGCGTTCGGGCAGATAGACGGGCTACCGTTGAGCAACTGACCACTAAAATGAACCAAGGGGCTACCACAAGTGTCTCCCAAACCACTATTCAGCGAACATTGCTGCGTCTGGGCCTCCGAAGCGGACGCCTGGTTCGTGCACCTATGCTGACTGGTGTTCATCGACGACGAAGGCTAGAATTTGCACGCCAGTACAGCAGCTGGACGTCCACTGAGTGGCGACAGGTAGCGTTTTCAGATGAATCGCGTTTTATGCTCCATCGGACAGATGGACGTTGGCGTATAAGGCGTGAAACCTCTGAAAGGAACCACCCTGCAACCATTGCAGGAACGGTCCAAGCTGGAGGCGGGAGCATTATGGTCTGGGGAATGTTTTCCTGGCATTCTCTGGGTTCACTGATTATTGTGGAAGGCACGATGGATCAATACAAGTACGCATCTGTCCTTGCGGACCATGTCCACCCCTACATGCGCATTGTTTTTCCTCAGGATGATGGCATCTTCCAGCAGGACAATGCGAGGTGCCATACAGCTGCCAGTGTACGTGCGTGGTTCGAAGAGCACCAGGATGAGTTTACCGTCCTCCCCTGGCCAGCAAACTCACCTGACTTAAACCCAATCGAGCATCTGTGGGACCATCTCGATCGAGTTGTTCGCGCCATGGATCCTCAACCGCGTAATCTAGCGCAGCTGGCCACGGCATTAGAGTCGGCATGGCTCAACATCCCAGAGAAGACCTTCAGGGACCTAAGTGACTCTCTTCCTGCACGTCTCGTAGCAGTTCGCTCTGCGAAAGGTGGTTATTCTGGCTTTTGACAGATGGTCACATTAATGTGACTGGACTGTGTAGAAAGCATAATTGCAGATCAAGAATGATTTCCCTCCACTCCTGCTTGGATTAGAAGAGGGAATGGAAGGTTATCAGTGTATAATAACTCCCAGCTACCGTGGCAGATTCAGCTCTTTGCATGGTGTGCGATACAGCAAGGAACAATGGCATTTGCCGGCAAACAAGCAGAAAATGTTGTGCACACTTAAGTAAAATGCTTCGAAATCAATACCGCCCAAACCGCAACCGAGAGAAGCAGAGCGTGCACGGACAGGTGAAAGATGCCATCTTGCAGTTTTTATGCTTCACCTCTGTTTCCCCTCAGTACTGTGGATGCTCTTTTACTGTCAGTGGGAGTTAAAGCAAGCAGCAGCCAGGACTCACATCAGATCAAATAATCCTGAAAAGCAGAGGCTGCAGATCAGGAGCTTGAAAATTATTTAAAAGCTCTCTGAATCTTCGGGTTGCAGCAGGTCATAGTGTAAAAAAATAAAAAATGGACCAAACTAAATTGCGAGCTTCTGTTTCTCTGGTCAAGCACACATAAAAGGGACAACATGCGGATTGTGCAGATATCTGCTGCACGATCCGAGCACTTTCATCTTCCTTCACTTTCCAGTAATTTTAATTTAAATGGATGTTTGTTGTGCTTAATCTTTTGTGTTTTCTGTCATCTATTATTTTAATCTCTGGAAACATTTATATCAACCACCACCATCAAACTGGTGTTAAGAGCGGAATCACCAGGATGAGAAATGATTCTGTTTTATCTCTTGTGCTTCATTTTTCATCTCTTCTTTCATTAATTGTAAGCCAGTTTCTCTGCGTTGAGTTTCAAAGGAGTCTTTCCACATGACCTCTGCTCCTACTTTTCTTTTCCTTGAATCTTTCTAAATATACAGTATGTAACTACACGCAAAAGTGCTTCTGCTTATGTTGATACATGTTTTGTAGTGCCTTAAAAAGTATTTAAACCTCTTGAACTTTTTGAATTTTGTCATATTATGAGTTTAAACATAAGTACATTTTAACAGGATTTTTTTGTCATATGATTTTTTTTTTTATTTCCTTTATTTAACCAGGTAAACCCCATTGAGATCCAGATCTCATTTTCAAGGGGGACCTGGGCAGAAATCTGCAGTGAACAGCAACCTGGTTACAAAACAAAATTAATTAATACATATGCACAAGTATAAAACAATTTAAAAACAGTGACACTGTTTAAAAGAATCTTGGTGCCTGTTTTTAAGAATCGCTCGAAATAAGTCCAGTGAGATCAGTTCTGACATGTGAAGTAGAAGGAAAAAAATCGAATGTGTGACAGATTTGTGCTGAGTCAATACTTTGTAGAACCGCATTTACCTGCAACCAGAGCTTTCATGCAATTTGAAGACTATTTCAAGTTTTTCTATATAAACATTTTGCACATTTTTCTTTGTGAAACAGCTAAGAAAAAAAAAGGTTCACACTGAATGGAGAGCTTATGTGAAAAGCAAGTTTCAAGTTTTTCTACAGGTTCCCAAGTAGATTTGGTTCTGGACTTCAACTGAGTCATTCTGACAAAGAAACATGCCATTCTATTGCAGTACTGACCGTATCCTTTGGACCATTGTACAAAATGGAAGGTTCACGCTGTCATCTTTGATGTATGCCCTACATGAGTTGTAGCAACCTGCTGTCAGGACTTTCTGTGGCTTTCTTTTGACCATAATTTTCTTCATGCCACCCTTTATGCCAACTTGTGCATTTCAAGATTTGTGAAATGCACAAGTTACCTCTGTCCTGTGAATAGTTTGTCACCTGAGCTGCTTCTCCAGAGTTACCATGGTACATTAAGGTTAATTAAATCCTATATATAATCTTTCTTCATTTTCGAAAGAGTCAAGTTTTGTGTTGATTCTATAAAATAAGAAAATATATTACTATTTATAGTCATAATGGGTGAAAATATGAAAAACTCTAATTGTATTTAGGGGCAGTAAAGGATATATATTGGATGCTGTGATTGTGTTATAGGATAAACATATAAAATAAATTAAGAGAAAAAATTATGGATTTGCTCATATAAAACAAAAGCATCAGTTTATTTACTGAAGCTGATTCCTGATTTCATTTGCAGTTTTACTTGAATGCAACTTCTTCCATACTGTAATTTGCCAATATTTCATGTTGAACCCAGGTCACTCCCCACCAAAGAACAAGAGAGCATTAAAAACACACAAACACTATGACTAACAATAACACATGTATATTATATATTGTTGCATTTTGGTGCATCGAGTTGTGTTCAAATAAAGTTCGTAGTTAGATTCTTTATTTAAGATCCAGATATATAGGGAATGTTGAAACCTGATAGCATGACTCAGAGATATGCTTACTCTATTAATATATTAAACATAGCCTGTTTGAAACAGCAGCTACTAATAGCGGGAAACCTGTTTGGTGAGGTAAGCGTCACAGAGGGCATCCAGTTATTATCCCTAATCACATCATCATTGCCCCTCGTGCAGATGACCTCAAGAACAGCTGTTAGGGACAATACAATACAAAGCAATCTACTGCAACAGTGTTAAAACTTAATTAACATGCCTTAATTAAGAGATTGTTGCCTGGGACAGAATTATGCACATACCCCTCCGTTTATAATTAGCTTGTACTATGAAGGCTGGCTCAGGTTGATGAGCAACTTTTAAACATCAGATGATCTGACATGTTAAAACAGCGAGACGGTACAGCCGTCGAGATGACAGTGCGGGAAATGAGAAGCACCTGGTCATTGTGCTCAGCTGCTCACAAGGCCTCACGGCGAGCTCAGATGCTATATTGGGAGACTGGATGCATGCACATTGTACGTGAATGTGCGTGCTCGATTCTGCGTGTGTGTGTGTGTTCGGTGACACTGACGGCACAAAATGAGTCAGGAGTGTCAGACTCTGCAACACTCTGAAATCCACCCATGCTTTTTCTTTATACCGTTCAGGAGAGTTTCGCCTCTTCCGCGCTGCCACTTGAACCTTGAGAGTCATGTGCTGATGACATCAAAGTGAATTGATTTGCTTTGGATTGTCTATAAGCAGGATGACATCATACCCTAAAGATAACCCATACAAAGCTTCCTGCTTATATAACCTTACGGTCTGTCCTTGCTCAACCTTGTTAGGCTTGACCCTGATGTCAAATCATTTTATTTCACCTCAAATTAAAGGATGAATGCTAATGGCTAGATCTGCTTCTCAGTAAAAGAGAAGCAAAATGTGAATGGCAAAGTAAATTTATGAACCTACTTATATTTTTATATCCATGCCCTTGCCCTCAAGCCAATTTGATCCTGTCAGTCCTTCAATTATGCAGCTAGTGAGAGAAAATCTCAACCTGTCTTCCTCACTCTCGTCCACTGTCCTTAATTTGAATATCTAAATCTTAAATTGGTTCACCCTAAATCTGAATCCCATTTCCTAGGGTTCCCCCGGCCCTACCCCTCCCTGTCGGCTGTGTGTCATTTAAACACTGATCAATCCTGCAGCAGTGTTTATGTAAGAATCGCATAAAACACAAATACCAGTAACAATAACAATATTTTCCAAAAGTCTTTGTGATTATCAATATTCTTTTAAGCAAATGATCGGAGATGGAAATTTGTTTGTTTATTAGTGCTTTTGACCTTGGAAAATGCTATCAATTTTCCCAGTCTCTTTTTGATTCTTGAATCATGAATACAGAATTAACTAAGGCAAGTCAGGCCTTAGTGTCCAGAGTTATTTGGTTGGCTTGTCAGTCCTGGGAAGATTCATTACTATTCCATGTTTTCTCCATTTATGGGTCATTTCTCTCTCCCTCTTTTTTCGTTTAGATCAAGAGTTGATAAGTTCCTTTTAGCCAACTTCATGTTGTCAGACAGGAACTATTTATTTCATTTCTTGATTCTGTGTGTGGCTAGTGAAACAAAGCTCAATTTTCCCAAACAATTTAGTTAGAAATGGTTAATTTATAATTTACCAAGCTTATCTACTAATGCTTTCACAGACCAGCTTGGTTTAGATGTGGTTTTGTCTTAGTTAATGAAATCATTTGAAAAAAGGAAGAATAAACCCTTTAAAATATTCTGTAAAGTGTGAATAAGAAAAAGGCAATTTCTGGTGAGGAATAAAATAAAACACAACCACAAACCTTTGCCTGTAAAATGGCTGAAGTAATGTACAGATCTATCACGTCTGGTGCAGATGTTGAGGACATCATTGCTCAGCATTTCAAGGAAGCTCACCATGTTTAAACCTTATATGTTGAGCTGGTATATTCTTGACTGCTTAAACAAACGTAAGGAGCATGCTGAGATCAAAAGAGCTGTCTGAGGCCTTAAGAAATTAGACTGTAGCAGTTTGTGATGATAAGGGATTTATAGCTAGTATAAGTGGAAGACATTCAACACATCTGGGACGTTCTTGTTTCATGGTCAGAGATGACTACAGGATGCTAAATGAAAACTCCCAAAATGTTGGGAGTGTCAATAGGAGACCTAAATCTGGCTCTTGCTTCTTTCCTTTCCTGTCTGAGAAAACATGAAGGGGGTAAGACTTATGGTGTCTTAACTTTTCCCTCAATTAGAAAATATGTTTTTGTTGAGATCTTTATTTAATGAGTTCATGTTTATGTTCAAGCCTCCATTTTTGCTGTTTCCATGTAGTCAAATCACTTCCCAGAAACACAAAAGAGAATGCACAACAAGATAAGAATGTTTCTTCGTTAAGAACTGAATATTTCATATTTCCTTTTTTGACATAACTTTATATTCCCTGGAAAAATACGAATACCTCATTGTTCCCAAGTACATTCTAAATGTATTTTTAAGGAGAAGTAGCAATTCTCAGTAGTGTGACAGTGAATTAGGGTCACAATGAATGAAAAAAGAAAATTAGGTGGAAGTATTTTGTTGCATTCCTTTTAAAAAAGACATTTTTAAATAATGTGAAAAATGTCAAAAAAGGCATAAAGGGAATGAAGTTACTACACGTTACAACAAATCTAAAGGTCTGTAACAGTGATGAATTGTGAATTGCAATATTGAATTTTGAATTAATATTCAATAACAAAGACATTTTTTTTCCTGTATTAGCATATAATTTAAATGCACACTCTTAGTCAGCACACATGTTTTTTGATATGTTAAATTGTGTATGTAAATAGCACAGCAGTTTCATTAATTTACTGTGTCCACGTTTTTCTTTTTCCTTTCACCATGAAACTGATATTTTAGTTTTCTTCTCCTATACAGAAAGGATTAGGACGTTCTCCCTCTTAGACACACACAAAAAAATCAGGGCTAAAAATAATGGGAAAGAGGTTAAATGGGATGCAGCCAAAGATAAACTAAAAATACTTGATTCAACCTTACGTTTACTACCACTTTATTTCCAAATTGGACGCCCTAACCCTTCCATATGCAGGCTTGAGGGCTAAGAGAGAAGAGCCATGGGATTCAGCCTAAATTACAGGTAAAAAAAAAAAAAAACACTCCCAGAAAAGCACTGCAGAGCATGTCAGTGTATAAATAAGGCTGTGTGAAGTAATGCGTGCCAGGGCGGTGGAGGAAAAAAAAAAAGCATAGAAAAAAGTGGAGCCATGTAATATTGATGCTTTCAGAGTTGTGCAGGTGCCTTTGGGTAAACGCAGGCGCGCGCTGAACACGCCGCATGTGATTTCCAGCTTCAGTCATGTTGGCAGCACGATGCGCGGCGGAGACGGGAGCGGGGCTGTGAAACCGGACCCTCTGCCAGGGATGTCGACGAGCCGGAGTCCCTGAAACCTCCGCCAACCCGGGATACAGCCTTTATACGGACTCATACGTGTTTTCCTGCGCGAGTGCGGGCTGCTTTTTCCTTCGTTTTTTAAAAAAATTGTTTTTTTTTTTGTTTTTTTTTTCTCCTTCTCCTCCTCCTGCACGCAGTATATAGTGGACCTGGATGCCGTGTGGGCGATGCAGTCACAAGGGATATATTGTGATTTGGCGGAGATGTGTTCGCCACCATCGCATTGATTAAAAACAAGTAAAGGAGGTAACGAGGGATCTAATAAGAGATCGCCACCTGTTACCAGAAAAGCAGGTAAGCCTCATAAACCCCACTGTCGCTTTTAACATTTTTGCACAACCTTATAATCATTCACAGTAAGCGGCACGTAGCTCAATTATTATTCTCCCATAGATCCATGAAACGAAGCGTGAATTCATTCACACTGCACTTTTTAAAAAGGCGAAATGCACCGTAATGTTGCGCACCAAAGATTTATGTACCCATCACCTTTGTGATCCAAAGGGTAATAAAGCGCACACACGTTTAATAGTTGGATTTGTGTGGTGCGCTGAATGGAAACATCCCAATAAAACGGATTAAAAGATATATATTTGATGAAGTGGAGGATACGTGGGCTTGCACAAACCTTTGCATTGCATCAGTGCAGGTATATACAGGCAGCAACCGCAGTTCCTCCAGCCAGTGCAGTGGCAGCAGACCCTCTTTCATCCACACAGCTATTCAGCTGCGTTCAAGTAGCCTGCTCTCTCTGTACTGGATGCCAATCCAAGACAACATCCCCACTTGGGGGTGGAGGCGGTTGGGAGGGGGGGGGGGAGAAGAATAAGCCAATTTTTATAGCTGTTCACAAATCATTCGTCAGTGTTGTTCCTCTTTTTCTCGATCCTTCCCTGCTTGGAAGAAGCATCAAGGCAATGTCCATCTGTGGAGGGGTTTCAGACAGCAACTGCTGCTGGCCCCACTGTGCATTGTTAGCTGTTCAAAAAAAAAAAAAGAACTTCTAAATCAGACCATTTGTTTTGCTTCCCTTATGGTGGCACAAAATTATTCATAGCCCTTTTAACTTTCTCACATATTATCACGTTACAACCCTAGACTTCAGTGTCTTTCATTGGGGTTTTAAAATGAAGTGGAGGTAACGTATATATTTTTTTGGAAATATAAACAAAATGTGTGGCTTGCATTTGCATTCTACCCCACACCTTGTGCTGCAATTTCAGATGCAAGTCTGTTGGTAAATGCTTCCCACCAGGTTTGTTCATCTAGACATAGAAATCTTTCCATAATTGTCGTTACAAATTAGCTCAAATTTAGACGGAATGGAGGGAGATGATCTGTGAACAGCAGTTTTCAAGTCCTGCCTCTAATTTTCAGTCGGAATCAAGTTCGGTCTGTTTCTTGTCCACTCAAACACACAGATATGTTTTGATCTTAACTGTGGTATAGCACCTCTGATTGTATGTTCAGGATCATTGTCCTGTAGAGAGGTGAACTTAGTCTATTTTGCTGCAATTTGGAGTTTTTATTCCAGGACTGTCTTGTATTAAGCTGCTTCTATCTTCCCATCATCTACTGTATCTTGACCATGCAGTTTCCCTGGCAGCTGAAGAAAAGCATCCCAACAACATGATGCCATCAGCACTGTCTTCAAGCCCTAAACCATGACAGTACTTGTTCACCAAACCTTTAAATCCTTCACAAAGGGGAACTGCATTGTTTTCTTCAGAGATTTAGTCTCACCGACTTTTATTTAGGGACATCAGAGTAAAGGAGCCAAATGAAATGCAATGTGGCTGCCACACTCTTCAGATTTTGCTTCTTTTTTTTTGTTTTTGCTGTAAAACCTTTTTATAACATGCTTCATTTCCCATCCACTTCTCAATTATATTCTAGTTTGTGTTGGTCTATAATATAAAATATCAATAAAATGCACTGATGTTTGTAGTTTTAAAATGCAAAGTTAAATGGGTCGATGGATCTGAATATTTTTGCAAGATACTGCACAACAGACCACTCTTGCAAAGTTAGTATATATTTGTTCGATACTCATAAAGCTAAAAGGTAAAGGAGAGCCAGGAACCAAGTACTGCTCAGTGTGTCTAGTTTGGACCTACCCTGAAAAGATGTGTTCAGAGATTGGGCCCATTTGGGTTTGATGTGCTTCAAGGACCCATCCACTGTCTAAGTATAGTTACTAATTTGTCACTGACAGTTTTATTTCATAACCCCCATTACCTTTTTTTCTGCTTATATCCAAAATCAAAGAGCATTTTGACCAAGTGACAGGGCTGCGCTGTCTCAAGATGGAGAAAAAAAGATAAAGGGAACAGGTGAAAAGGTTGTCATTCTTGTCTGAGCTGCACATCAGGCCGTGAGACGACTTTGTTTCGAAATCCATCTTTGCTATATGGCACTCAAACTGACACAGGCATGATATAAAGTCAATTTTGAGAAAAAAAAAAAGAAAAAGCTTCTCATCTGTTTTTGTTGTCCCTTTTTGTCAAATCCCTCTGATAAAAAAATAATTACTAGCTAATCATTCTCTATTATATAAGTGGGATCAGTAGTCCAAAAGCATCACTTAAAGCAGGGAATGAGTGCATCAACATTAATTTTGTATGTTAACACATTCAAAGTGCTGTTGCACTACCCCAGCAACACCTAGTCACTTGATATGTCATCGAACTGCTCTAAATATTCAAGGGTTACTTTTTTTTCCTTTGAATAAAGCATAACTGACCTTTTTAATGCCACATGTCCTGTTCTCAGAATTATTTTGATCTTAAAAGTGAGCACTATACTGAATAATGTAGCATGAAATAACTTTCATTTTGACCTTTTGCCTCCGGATATTGTTTGCTTTCCTGCTCACTTTAGCAGGCCAGCTGATTTTTTTTAATAATTAAGTCTTAGTTTAGGAACTCTTCTCAAAACGATAAAATAATATCTCTATATTACTTTACCATTCAAACTGCTATTACGTTATTGTACCATACTCCCTACATGAAAGCTGTCTGGCGATTTTTAAACAAGAGATTATAAAGGTTAACTATTTTATTTCTTCATCATAAGGTTCAAGGCTGAACGTGGATTAAATCAAAGTTCTGAATGGGAAACAGGTTTTTGTCCTACCAGGCAGTTATAAGTTTAAAATATGAATTTGCAAAGCAGCGGCTAGTGGGTAGTTTGCTTTCATTATGATTAAATGACGTGAGTAAACGTTTAAAATCTCTGGACTTCATAGGGAGGAAAAACTCAATGTTATCTCTGACTCCCTTTAGCTCATTATCTGGATAATATGATGCAGCTACACTATTTGAGGATAGGCTTTGGTTTGCATGGAACGAGTGGGTCCCCGTGTGAAAGTGTCATCAGTATTGAACACTCAGAAAGCTTTCCTATGTTCTACGAAGCTGGGTCCGACAGAGTGGACTGGGATTAAGCTCCCTGTTGGGGGAGATCAATCTGTGGTTGAGATTATTATTTGCTTCACTTTCTGTGTTAGGCTAACTTGATTGTGTTTGAGTAAAGCTGATTTTACCCATCTTCTCTATGCTCTTTTCTTTTTTTGTCATTTTTTTCAAGCGCATCTTTTTGCCTTAGTAGCCTGGTTGTAAGTCCAAAACAAAAAACTTAAAGACTACAGTCCTATGAGAGTAATTTAATTCAAAACAAAATACACAAATAATGTCAATAATTATCTTCAGGCATGGTGGTGGTATAGAGGTAAATTATGTGACACACGTATACGGAGGCCTTACCTCTCGATGAGGCTGTCACAGGTTCAATTCCTGGCCTGATGACCTTTGCCGCCTGTCTTCCTCCTCTTTCATAACCCACTTTCCTATCACACCACTGTTGGCCCCTTGAGCTAGAGAAAACCTTTAAAAAATATATAATAATAATAATAATAATTCCATTAAGTAAGTAAATGTATCCATGAGATAAAACCTGAATAGATGAGAAAAACTAAAATGGTGGGGAGCTTATTTTGTCAATCTCGATTTAACTTATTTCCTTTTTTCGCCAATTAAAGATTCAGTGTATTTAAATTAGAATTTATTTATTTCATAATTGTGTTTTATTTTGTGAGACTTTTATTTTGCAAAGCTGCTGTATGTGCTTCAGCGACTTATTTATTTAACTCTGTTTTTATTTTTCTCTGTGAATGAAGCTAGCTGAGAGAGAGCGAACTACAGCGCATCTGGTGTAACGTGTGAGCTTCAGGGCAACTGGGCAAATAAAGGAGGTGGAATATCTTTGGAGTACGGGAACCCATCTCTGCCTAAACAAAGGTTCTTCACAACCCTTTTCAAATTAACCCAGTCAAGGTAATGGCTACCCCGGATGCCTCATGTTTTAAAAAAATAAAACACGTGGCAGTCAACCGCTTACAAAAGGAAAGTGAGGCCTGTCGGTCTGTAGCAAATTGTGTCAGGGATCGTTACTTTCACAAGACACCAGGAGCCAGGTTCAACCCCCTACAGCTCGCACGTTACACCCTCATGCAGATGTGCTGAAGTTTGTATGTAATTGACGCTATGTAAATAAACTGAATCGAATTGAATTGACGTTCAGTGTCTCAGCTCACCTCACTCTGACGAGCGGAGCCCCCGTTCCACAGAAAAAAACTATACCCTCCACACAATTGAATATAAGGATATAAAAAGAGCCTGAAATAATGAGTTAATTGTGTTAAAAAGTAAACATCCCCAAAAAGCGTAAAGCTTTGTAAGATAAAAATGTCACAAAATAACCCTGAAATAAATAATAAAACAAATATGTATGTAAATTCTGAATAAGTAGATTTTGTAATAAATAACTAAAAGAATACTGTGAATGATAAAATAAGGTTTTATTTATTCTGACTTTGTTTATTCTGTTTTTATTTTATGGGGACATTTAATTATTTGGTGGAATTTTTAGTAATTATTTAATAATACAAGCATTTATTTAAAATCCTCAGTATATGAGGATCTGAGGATCCCCTGTGCTTGTCCTTTGTGTCCAGATGCCAGATGTAGAGTATTTCTAAACTAATTAGTTGGGCATTATGGAGGTTGCTTAGCAGTGGTACAGCTGGCCATCTAATGCTGCAACAAGTGTTGGACTATTCCACAATGACCAATGCATATAATTTATATATATATATAAACCTTAGTAAACTATTAGTTTTTCTGTTTTTTTAAAAAGGAAATTTTTATTAAAAAAAACGACTATTCTTCCATCATTAGTGCAGATTGCAGCTTCTTGGAAAGAGCAACAATTTATTTTTAGATGAATAAACTTTAGTGATAATCCATGAGTCTGATTTGAATTTGAAAATTCAAACTTTTTAAATCACTCTTCACATAGGAAACAGGAAATTAACATGAAGTGTAAGCAACTAACAAAGCCAGTATTTGTGCATGTGTACAATACATTTTGTTGGATTTCCCCAAGCGATTGTTCCACCTAAACCGTCCACAACAGCAATCCTGGACATCTTCATTACAGCAGGGCCCTGGAGCTCAGCAGCAGGGAAGAAGTATCCCACCTGATGTTTCTGAGGGGTTTTTATAGAAAATGTTTGGTCAGTCATCCATACAAGCTGGTCCAGATGTTAAGCTCATGGAGGAGGAGGAGCAATGCGGCTTTATTGCAGAGTGATATATGAGCGGCACAAATAAAAAGAAACTGGGTATTTCTCCCAGGAAGAAGGCTCTGTGAGGAAAATATACTGACGGTCTATGCCATGGCATCACTGTCATGCCACAAGAAAACCATTACTCTGTCTTAACAGAGACTGATAGCTAATGAAGTGAATGCACACCCAACTCTTCACGAAGGGGACGGCACAACTCTCATTTATATGCACCTCATATACCAGCCTATCTGATTTAGAGGATCAGGGACTGCAACACAGACCCACTCACTTAAAGCTACACATGCATGGTGATGACTGCCCTGAGAAAACCAATAAGGGGTTAGATTATCCATAATGATAAATGATCACTTAACATATACATGGCAAAACCCAGTCGGATAACATCTGCACCTCCAGAGGAGGGCTTCTGTTGTGGGCGGACGGTGTTTTCTGTACACTTTGGAACCGGGAAGTAGCCCACATTGGACAATTTTAGGTCATATTTGATTAATGTGTAAGAGTCTGCTTGTTCGTTAAGCACTGCTGCTCTGAAGCCACGATATGGGAGCAGCTCAGCCTTGATGGCTCACGCTGTAATCTGCATTACTGTGTTTCCATTTAATATTTGCAATCCATTTAATCAGTAGATGTAAGCCTAAAATAGCCCCAAGCAGTGTTCAACTCATTTCAGATTTACTTTTTTTTTGTCAGGGATAATGCACAAAATGGCACTGATAGCTTTCTTGAACAGCTGTGGAGCTGTTTTATGTGGAGTTGGAGCAGCTCATCAGTGACAGTAATTAAGTATGGTCCAGTATTAAATTCTCAGACCCTTAGTAATAATTATTATTTTATAATAATGGTTTTGAAGTAAGTACACAAACACTTCAAGCAAAATCAAGATCTAACTGCTTTTACTTTAAGCAACAATTGAGATATAGTATACCCATGAAGCTTAGCTGTCGTCTTCAAGATTTTACAGTGAAAATAGAGTAGAGTTGTAGAGTAGGGTTAGGGCTAAGTGTGTCATTTTATAGCTGATAATATTTGCAAAGAGTGGAATTTGTCTTAAAGATTGGAAAGTTTTCATAGTCTTTCAGCCAGCTGTCTGGCAGTGTCCCACAAAAGAAGAGAAGACACTGTGTTACTTTAAGCTCAACACCAACCAGAGAAAACTCTGGCAGCTCCTGGATTGTGTATGGCATCTTAAACCTTTGGAATGGCATCAGGTTTTATCGGTTTGGAACCATAACTTTTACATCAGTTCATCCACGCCTTGAGAATATTTTGTATTGGTTTTGACAACCAATAATTTTAAGTATTTATTATAATCTTGTCTACTGGAAGGATTACTCAAGCTAATAATCTATTCGAGTAACATAATGTTACTTCGGTTTGATCAAGGCCAGGGTTCTAGAGTTAGACCCATTTGGTCACACATGCAACTTAATTCACACTGGTGCAATTACAAAAAATCTCAGGTCACATTGGCCCAGTCATTTGAGAAAATAAAATAAAAGTCTCTGACATCGAAAGTCTCCCCGTGGTTCAACAATAGACACACCAGGCTCACATTATGTACAAACCCAATCAGCGATAGTGATGGGCAAGACCCTTCCTCTAACTGGCCGTGGTCCAGTTATTTATTTATGTGTGTGTCTTGTAGTCAGATATAAAGGTGGGTAGGCTAGAGCAGTCTGATAATCAGAGTGGGTGGAGTGTGGATGAGGAGAGGGAATAGAAAAGCTGAGGGGTGAACGTTCCAAGCATCATTACCGACGCTCCGATATGAAGCCATCCACCTTCCAGGTTATATGAAGCAATGGGCATCACATCTGTGGGACATGTGGGTGTTTTAGGTCCACACTTCTCTGAGCAAGATAGTTACTTACTCAGAGAAGTAAGTAACTATCTACTTCTCCAATTATGGAACTGGAAGTGCACTTCCACTAATTATGGCGTTATATTTGTGCCCCAACGTGAACATCCAACGAGACTGCTGTGAGCGCATGTATCTATGTGATCAAACAATATTTTTATCATGTAGAAATATTTTGCTCGCTCAACACTTCTGGCACGCAATACACTCTGACAAACTCTTGCTCCGCCTTCTGTGTGCTTGTGTTCAGCTCTGTTGCTGTGCTGACACATGCTTCACTCTGACTCTCCTTTTTTCTCATTCTGGTGCTCAGCCCAATGTCTGCGCTCACATCTCAAAGTGTATGTAAATGAACCACTCATAAACACCCCCCGCGGTTCTACATTTTGAATTGAAGCGCTGAAAAAGCACAATGCCTCTATAAAAATGACATGCCCTGGTAAATGCACTGCCCAAGTGTCCCCTCTCCACGATGCCTTTCAGCGGCAGACAGCAGCAAACAGATCAACAAGCCAGGCAGAGATGATCAAGTTTATTGTTGCCTGCAGCATTGCAGGAGAACATCCATTCACTAATTTTAAGTTCAAAATGACTCTGGAGAAAAATGGCTTGAATGTAAAACATTTGCACATGTAATTTAGATTTTCTTTTAATTCATCATTTCATTCATTTTTTGTCTTGAGATGTTTTTTAAGTTTAAATTTCAGCTCATTGAAGCACTTGAAACACTTTTTCAGCAAGTCACCTGCTTTGTTCAGATCTGGTTTAAATAAAGAACTTGTTTTCTAGATTGTTAATTATTTCTATACAAGTCGATATTACCTTGTGTGTATGGGGATTAAAAAAAGTGAAGCTGTTAAATTATAGTGATTATAAGTTTAATTACACAAACTAAATCTATTTGTTTTGTACATTGTAGAATAGTCGTTTTACAATTGCAAGGTTTTGGGTTTCGATTCCACCCTTCCCCAGCACATTTACTTGTGCTGGGGACTTATCCTCAGTTGCCTACAGATCTGCATATTGGTATATGGTTGGGTGATCACTGAGCGCGTGGCACGGTGATGGAGACTGCAGTATAAATGCACTGTGGGTGGTTATTAAACTCAAAAAGCATGAGATAAATTTGGCCCAAGTATTAAAAGTGTTCTGAGATTGCTTTTGTTAATTGGCATTGGGTAAAAATCCTGAAGGTTTGACCATTTCTATTAATATTTATCTCCACAAATCATGTATTCACCTAACAAGAGAAATAAACTAACACTAAATGGCTTGAGTACATAAAAAACCCAGTTTGCTTAGTGGTAAGAAATTAAATAAGAAGGGATTAGCAATATTCCAAAGGGATTATATATTGGTAACTTGACCTGGAGCCCTGTCCGATACAATTATAAAAACAACAAATATATTGTAGACATTTGAAAATGTCTGTCAGTGCTTGTGTAACTAAATAGCTATTTCTGACTTTGAACAATGAGAGGCAGTGATTTCGGCCAATAAGCACTCACAGCCAACCGTTGTTCGATAGCCTTATGGACACCACTACTGAGAGAAAAGTGCAAAATCACAGGACTAATGTTTTGTCTACAGCCTCTCAGGCTCCTTCTCTTGGTTTATAATACTCTGTGTACAGCTTTCTCTGAGATTATAGTGCATTAATTTGTCAACAGACAACAAAGTACATCACAGTCTGACAAATAATGTCCTACCTGGGGTAATGAAAGATGATGGATTTTTAAACTAAAAGCAGATGTACAGCTGAGCCAAATGCACAAAGGAAAGTAAAAAAAAGAGTACATTCATTAATTCTGAATGTGAGGCAGATCATACAAAGTCATTTTAGCTGTTGAGCAATAGCATTTTATAAGAATGTCAAAATGTATAGGAATGTATCAGTTGCTATATACAGGATGATATTCAACATTTATTCGCTAAAATTCAAAGACTCAAAGAAAATGTAAAGCAAGAAAGCCGCCCTCCTCTCAGACTCTCAATATGCTACCTACTTTCAACACACTTCTTTGTGTATGCAACATTTTTCAATGTGTTACAACACAAAAGGGTTTTACAAAAACTGTGAATCATGACTAATTCCACAAAATGCTTGTGAGATTATTCTAACAGAAAAACTCAGACAGAAAATGACCTCTGTGATAGAAAATGTATTTTCTAATCAAACTAATTATCAAATTTGTTTCTGTAGATCATCTGTGTTTCACAAAATACAGGATTTAATCAGATAATTTTTCACCTTTACATGTCATTATACTCTGCCTCATCTCAGGCTATAAATATCCGTGTATACGTAAATGCATAATTTTTGTTATAGATGAACTTGGTTGGGAATGAATACGTGAAGTCCATGAAAATCATCAGCTATTAGGAACATTTTACACCTATTCCCTGTCCTATAGGTTGGTAACTTTGGTTTTATTGGTAGAGTTTACAGTGTTGCAAAAATAGTCTTACTCTTTGAGCTTGTTGTCATGTTTGACCAAGGCAAAGTAGCAGGAAAAGTGGTGGAAATACTTAAGACGATGAAGTGGTATGACTCCACATTTTTACACAGTATGTAATTGTGGCATTAAAACAAAGTACAACCAGGAAATCAACTTGAAAAATTTCAAAATGCTGCCTTGAACTCCAATTAGATCTTTATTTTTCATAGTTTATGATGTAATGAGTGTTCTTCTTCGGGAAACTAATTTGTTTTACCCAACACAGTTTAAATTTGAAAATAATTAGCCTGAGCAGAAGAGAGAGGGAACAGAGAGCGATAGGGGGATATATTTCTTACTTTGTATTCATTCAGTAAGCACATGTGTTCCTAAAATGTGTATCATTTCAGCAAGCAAGCCTTCAGGAAAGAGCTGAGCTTTTAAATCCTTTCATGTACTCATCACTCAGCATGGAGCCATTTCCAGATCCAAAAGCCTTTTCCTGTAAGGCAGTGTAGATCTCATTGGTTTAAACACCAAAAGTAACTACATGCTTAATATATTCAGAACCTTTTTTCATGCTTAAGCAGAATGATATAGCAAATTAAATTCAGAGTGGCACAAAAACTGTATCCACACGGTCTGATGTGTCCTCTCTTCTGCTAATGCATCATCTAGTTAAAAAAAAAGGCTAACAATCAGGTTAGAGGACGCCTAAAGAGGCAATTTCCCTATTGTTTATCATCGGGTATATCTGGTGTTTATCTGTTTCTACTCTGATATTTTGTCCTTTCATAGTGTGTGAAATTATATAAACCAGCACCCACCTGTTATCTAGAGGTTCCCTGCAGCCAATGGATATACATCATAGTCAGCAAGGTCAGGATTTCAGTCTATAAATGTGTCCATCATTAATTTAGCTCTCTGTCTATCATTCATGCACATTTGGCATGGAGAGCACCGCTCACTGTGCCCGGAGCTGCAGGTATTGACTTTACGAGGTAATGAAAGTCTTATTTTTTTGACAAATGCGGGAAAAGAATTGAAAGCGTGATGAGACACTCAGAACATTTCTCAGTAATCGATCTTGAACATAATCTGAACGAGGATGAGGGGGGAATCGGGGGTTAAGGAGTTGCACCTCTTGGCGGCTCACAAAACGGCCCCTGATGAATACAAGATGTTCTTACGCAAATGTTTCAGACTACAGCCTCCTGGTATGAGCCTGCTAGCTGCTGGAGAAAAAGTCAGAGGGACAATTTGGCCTTATTAATATGTCAGGGGAAGAGGAAGCATCACACATCATTTTATACGCAGATGTTTCCACTAAAACCTCATGAAGCTGGACTGATTGCTTTTGCCGAGTCACATTTTTGCTCATTGCGCTGTTAATAGAAATGAATAATAGTATTATTCTTTGTATCTTTTATTTGATCATCTCTACAGTCTAGATATCATTACTTAATGTCTGAACAGTGTAAAACTGGAGTCCAAACCTTTGTTGGTGCACACAAACTTTTCTAATATAGCTTGTTTCGATTGTGAACATGTTTTTGTTTGGAACAAAGCATTGAATGAATATTTCTAAAGGACATTTGGGAAACTAAATTATGAAGGGAAAATAATATACAACATCATTAACTGACCAGATATTTTGTCCCAAGAAGAATATCCCCAGAGGATAACGCCGCAATGTGTTCAGTGTGATGTGCAGTTTTAGTTTTCCACTTCACTTTTATTGAATGCCATAGCCATTAAGAATGAATTGCAGATGATTAAAATTATGGAGCAGTTTATGGAATTAGTGTCAAAAATTTTGTGATCTTATAACTTGAAATGTGTTTTATATGTGATAGCCAGAGCCGCTTTTTCAAAACACAGTTTCACTTTTTATTTAGACGTGAGTGACAATAAGAGGCTGTACGGGCAACAACGTGTGACGTAACATGTTAGAGGCTTTAGACTGTTCTTCCTTCACTTCATTTAACTACTTTTATGCAGTAAAGGATTTCTGCAGCTCTCTGTTGGATGGTTATAAAAAACTTTATTTTATTGCCATAAAGAGAACAAATAAAACTGGTCAAACTTTGCCACTGTAGACTTGCTGCAGTGAAGATATTTTCTTCTACAAAATATAAAGATCTTCTAAATCAAAAGAACAATGCTTCCAATTCCCCTTTAAAAGAAAAGAAAACTGGATTATTGACTTGTATTTGTTCTGGGTAATTTGATTGATGGTCTCTATTAAAACCAAGCAGACAGGAGGACTGAAGAAGGCTTTTCGCAATCTTTTCTGAAAATAATTTTTGCTCTATAGAAGCATCAGATCCAGGTCATTTCACACATGTAAGAGAAAAGCTGATAACTTGTCAGTGGGCTTTAGAAAGGTAGCGGTGTCAGTGGTCACGGTTTCATTGTGTTGTCAAGGGGAAAACACAATGACAAATAGGCAACAGAAACATTTAGAAGTCTTAATTATGTCAGTGAAGTGTTTGACAAGTAGCTTAAAGATTTTTAAAACATAAAAATTCTGAGTTAGTAATATATTATTGCATATTATTGGAATCAAACCTGCTCATCCCAGTTTTATTTCTTACAACTCTAATACATTCAGACTTATTTGTGGAAACTTTGCTTTATAGATGTAATAGTTTTATTCACACGAGAAAATGAAGGGATTAAAACATCAGCTTCACTTATGGACCAAAACATCTGTGCTTTTATAAAACAATCACTATTTTTTTCCCCTAATCCTTGATATTCGTCTTTGATTGTTAGAAATATTTCTCCACTTGGAGAAATGTCGGTAACAAAGTGTTGGTAAATCTTGAATACAGTATGAAATGATAAAAATACTCTTAGTGATATGTTGAACATTACCACTATCACTAGTTAAAGTAGATGATTTGTCTGTATTTAGAGAGGACTATGCATGAGAAAAAAATGTCTACCTGAAACATAGTTTCTTCAACATGATAAATTGTTTTTGTTTGGTGCCTTGTGTAAAATTAGGTCCTGTTTCTTATTCCTGTTTTTACAAAAAACATTCATTTCATATGACAGAAAGGCTATATTAAGCTCTACCCTGCTCCAAGTAACCGCATGTAGGCTGCTGTGATTTAAGTTAGATCTATATGTATCTCGCACCTGCTGGCTACCAGTAAACACACTGTTTTCTGCTGTCCCATAAATTGCATGCTTAGCATTAAAATGTGAGGTTGATCAACACCTTATCAATGTTGGAAAGATACAATTGTAGATATATTTTCTTTGCAGCTTGGAGATTAATTAGTAGAAAGCAATCTTATGAGTTAAAACTCCAATCACTGACCACATTTTTCAAATTACATTGATTCATTTTGGAAAGAAATGTTCTGTTTAAGATGGGATTTTGATCTTCAAAAGATACTATTTGCAGAAGAAATGCAATTTTCCATCAGGGACAGAAATGGGAAATGTTCTTTGTGCCGTGTTTTTCCTGTTGCCCATGATCTCTTGACGCTGTAATTTTTTTAATAAAAAAAGCATAATGCCTATCATCATCTCTCAGAAGAAAAAAAGTCTCAGAAACTTTCTGTTCTGGGTCAAATGACATGAGTGTATAGGAGACTGAATAAACCCATCGCAGTATTTGAAGAGTAAAACTGAATTTAGTGGAGTTCAATGAGGACAGCTGCTTCACCTACAAGCTTCAAGGGCCATTTGTCATCCTACATGGCCCACAGCTGTCCTCAGCTCTCAAAGATGGAGATGTCATGTTGCAATCGCCACATCATCCGAGCGATTTTGCTCTGTTCCTTCCTGCGTGCTTACTTCCTTTTCTTGTCAAAAGGAAGAGCGTTATTGGAAATACAGTGCTTAGCAAACTGATAGGACAGAAAATACCTGATGCTGTTATTATAAAAGGAGCAACGCTGACTCTGCTGAAATAACACAAAAAGGTTCATAGTTTAATCTTTGGATTCTCAGAGGACAAAGGGAAGTGCTGCCGTCTTGTAGGTTGTACAGGAGGGCCTGTTAAGAGAAAGTGCTCTGCTTCTAGCTGCAGACATGTCTTTCAGCTGACCATTTGTAGACATTCAATTTTAAAGCATGTCTTAACATTTACTCGGGCTGTTGTCATGTCAATCACGCAGTTGTTTTGTAAGAGTGCACTTGGAAACAAAAAAAAAAAATAAATCTTGCAACTGCAACAGATCGATGAAACAAATATTTTGTTTTACAGTGTCTTTGCAAAAGCCTTTAAATTTTTACGCATTTGATGATGTTAAAAATACAAAATTCAACTTTATCTTTTTCCAATTGCTCCATCGTATTTAGGTGTGAACTTTTACTGGGCCACTCTAAGGCATTGTTTTAAGCTTGGATGTCGTCCACTCCATTGTATCTCTGGTTGTGTGTGTTTAGGGTTGTCATCTTGTTGAAACACACACATCAACATGATGCCACTGTCACCATGTTCCAGGGTGGGTCTGGTCTGTTATTGTAGATTTAATGTCAGTTTTTTGTCCTACATGTCTGGCATGCAGTATGTATCCCAAAAAGGTTTAAACTAATATGATCACACCATCTTTTTGCTCAACCTTTCTCTCACCCACTCACATTTCTAGTGACCATTGTCTTGGGAGGTTTGCAGTTTCTTATAAGAGTATATGGGACTGAATATAGATGCACATCATTATTTGTGTAAAAATTTGGAAACCATGCAACATTATTATCACACTTCATGGATAAGTGTTATTTTAAGTTGGTCTACCATATAAAATCCTAAGGATATATTTTACTTTGAAGTTTGTGACTACATATAAAATTGGGGAGGTTTCACTTGTATCAATACATTAGCAATGAGCATATGTAAGGAAGTAAAATCTTAATTGTTTTTGTCATTTAGGTCTATAACATGCAATGTTATTTTAACAAAAAAAGTAATGTAGCGTGTATTTGAATTAAAAAACTAAACCTGCAGATTTTCTGCATTTTCATGGGAGGAAAGTAAATAAATTATATTATTTGTCTATATTTTTGGCAATATAGATAAAACATGACCCAATGAAGTGGTGTGTCTTGGCCTGAAGTGCAAAACGTCCTCTGTTTCTCTTCTGCTGTCATGATGCTCCCGACACGCTCTCTGTGCATTAGCATCTTCACCACTGTCATCTCAATTAGGTTTGAGCATCTTTTGCAGTGAGACTCCATTGAATTGGTCAAATATTTTTATTGGAATGCGGAATATGAAGACTTGTCCTTCACAGTCTTACAATGTCTCTTTATGGACATGTGGACAAATTATCCTTATATAGAAACTCCCATGCTATTTCATTTAAGAAGAAGTCTGTCTGTTACTTTTCTATTGAGAAAAGATAACATCATTCAACATACTTGAGAGATGGAGATAAAGGGATACCACTCCCTCCAGAGGATTTATGAGCATTCTGTCCTTTAGGCAAGCACAAAAGGACACTGAATGACATATCTCATCTTCTATATACAGAATATAACCCCATGCACTCTGGTAGATAATCATCTGCTGAAAATGCATCTAGTATGCAAGCTCATATTTTTCTCTTTCCATCAGCTTGTTAAGAAACACTGGTTAAGGTTGAAGGACTGGAAAAGCTCAGGGCCGTGTAAAAGAGATGCCTTAATGTATAGACTGATATGAGTTGAGATGATCTTAGGGTAAGGGCTAGGGTTAGGGTGAGGATCAAAATTGAAAGAATTGAAAGAATTGTTATAGTTTGGAAGTGATGAACAAATAACTCACCATTACTAAAATAATTGCATTTGGTAAAAACCTAATTAGAGAAATTTAATTTCTCAGTAAGTTAAAATCACTGTCAAATATCACATTCAAATCCTTGATGTGCAATTTCACAAAAGGCGTTAGAGTACCTTGATCCAAAGTAAATGTTTTGCAAAGAGTCCTAGAACCAAAGAAAACAAACAAGCAGTTGTTAAAGAGAAACCGAGTTGCTATATTTTATTAAAAATAGATCCAAGAATGAACTATTTCCCAAAAACATGGCCAGAGGGAAGCATGTTGGTCAGTATGGATGGGAGAACAGAGCCTCTGGGCATCCTATTTTATGCTATTTAAAATAAAAATATATCTAAACTTGTGTAAATACAGTTTTTACAATAACCATCCTCTATTTTCACTGTGAATCTCTAAGAAAGAGCTCATGATTGGAGCTATATTGACATCAAAGCAAAGCGCTTTTTTGTCTTTGTTCATTTGAGGAAAATTGGAAGCTTAGTTAAGTCTAGATGAGAATATCTATGACTTTGCAAACATATATAAAGCAATTTTCTAATTATTTGAATAGATTTGTTTTATGATATATTAGATTATAGTTGTCATATGTTCTCAACTTGTCATTGCAAAAGACATTGCTCAAATTTGACATAAATAGCAAAATGTACTGTGAAACGAATACATAAAGTAAATAAAGAAAACCTAAACTTTTTTTTCAATTAATCGTGTCCTCAAAATAGTACAGCTAATTACCGAGAAGTAGAAATTATAGTAAAAAAATGTTTTAAACATGCATTTGAATAAAATGTACTTTGTCTTTAGAAATCACTTGTTTGCACTAGTGATTTAGATGTTACAATGATGATAGTAGCACTGCGGCTCAACATTAGTGTGGCATTGAGTAAACAATGGATACTAATGAGACAGGTTTTTCAAGGGTATGCTTTGGAATTTAATAACTGTCATGAATTTATGCTTGGTATTTGCAAAATCCAAGAAAATAGAAGAATGTGAGTTAATTACATTTTTTTTGCTATCTTGCATGTTGATCTACAGGTTTGCTTGTGAAGTGCTTGAGCAGATCCTTCATCAGAATCATTCATTTCTTGAGTTTGTGTCATTTCTATTTCCCAGTTTAAGCCCAAAACTGCCTCAGATCCTACATCCCACACGTACATGGTGGCTTTACAATAACAACTCTCATCTCTGTATTGCTTGCAAATGTAAATGATATATTTTCATTCAAAGTCAAAAGCATGCAATCAACAACATTCACTATTTCATCCTTTTTTTTTTCTTCAGATTTCACCTATGTGGAAGAGCGGAATGTTATCTTAGCCCGATCCTCCCTGGTACTGCAGCGCAGCCACAGTTCAGGGACCTTTAGAAGAGATTCCATCCTCCAAACGATAACCTCAATCTGCTCTCCAGCATTGGCTCTACTGGGAATAACGCTGCTTACACATACACACAGCCAGCCAGCCAGGAGAAGTGACAGTGTTGCTCTCCTGCCGCCCAAATCTGACAGCCATGATCCTGAGAGGCCCCCTGCTATGGCTTAGATCAGGGATCAGCTCGCTGCTCGATGGCTAGACCGCAACACTCAAAGAGCTGGAGGCCTTTCTGATGAGGTAAGTCTCAGTCTCTCTCTGCTGCATTGGTTCTTTAACTTGAGTGTTAAAGAACCAATGCAGTGAGCTGATTTTCTTTTTCCTGCACTTGTTTTCTGTGTCCAAGTGACCGTCATGTCTCATTAAAACTGATGCAGTGCAGATTAAGCTTCGTCAAAACAGCCGTCAAAGTGACTTGATTATTAGAATAAAACATCATGAGTGAAAAACTGTAAAAGTATAGACCGTTTAGTGTTAAGGAACTTTAGGTTTTTATTTGCAATATACAGTAATACAGCACATTCCACTGTGGCTTGGTTTTCTCATCTCTGCGACAAGCCATCAGACACAGTAACACAGTTCATTTCTGGGAGGCTGGATTCAATATTGAAACATTTATTAGGATACCTTGGCTCTCACCTTTGCTAATAAATTATTCATTAATGCTTAATGGTCTCCAGTTTTCTGCAGAAAATTGCACCATTGGGGTTCCTTGTTCAGTCAAGTTTAGAAGAAGCACATTTAAATAGAAAAATCTGTTTCCCTCTTTTGTCTAAGCTCCATATGAGAAATAGTGGAGCATAACGGGTATGGGCAACCTGCTAACAATGCTAATTTAAACTCCGCTGTGTGGTTTTCTGCATGACTCCATCCTATCATTAAGCATTTGTCCCTGCAGATCTAAATTAATTTTGCTTTTTTTTCTCCATTCCAGAATCTCTCACTGCATTGTAGCACATGGATTTCAAGACTTCAAATGAAGAGGTTGGTAGGATTTAATCAGTCTGACAATTGACCGTAATTAAAGAAAGTGGCCAAGCATTTTCAAGCATTGGAACACAACATTAAGCCTCCCAGCATGTTTAAAAAGCTAGAGAGTTAGGACTGCAGGAGAACATTTTTTTCTCATGGTTTTGCCTCTTATTCGCAACGTTAGCCTCTTAGAAGATGGTGATGATGGATGTACAGAAGCCGCATCTTTATATCTGCTATTAATATGCAGTAGTGGTTAAAAAAAGATGTGCATCCTCTTTCAGTTAGAAGGTGTATGTATCTGAACCCAATAAATAAAACATTTGTTACAATAAATGTTGTATCCAGGTGCTGCTAATACCAAGCAATGGAAAGTGAGGTTCTCTTAAAGTAATTTCCAAGCAAGTTCAGGCCACTGAGAAGTGTTGTAAATAAGTTTATCATTTTCTTAGAAATGGAAGCGGAGTGAATCAACCTATAGACATTATATAAAATGAACTTTTTTGACCTTTCTATCATGTTGTAATGTTATTCTCTCAACTCCTTCAGATTAGTGTGAGTAGCAATTAGCAAACGCCTGGTGGATCTGCGAGTCTGCTGAGATTACTAAGCAAAGTTCTTCTCAGTCCAACAATCCTGAGAACTCAGGAGCTTCTTAAAGAGACAGAGGCCAAATTCAAGTCATCAAATTACAAAGTCAAATTTCTTCTTAGTTATGTTTGATATATAGAGAGCATATTTATAACAACTGAAGGTAACAGTTAACTGAATGTGCTATAAGATGGCATTATGTGCTTAAAATGTATGTAATACCACCTTGTTTATGACAATACATTTAGAAAAATATGTATAGCAGGATGACTTGGGACAGATGAGACCTTACCTCGACACGCAGCTGTCCCCTAATTACAAAGCTGGTGTGATGTTAAGTTTAGTTATATGTGTATCTTTCTTCTACCATAGAAACCTCAACTAACTGAAGGAAGACTTGGCCTAAAAATGTATTTTTTTATTCTTGATACGTGAAACCCTAGCCTTAAAAAAGGATGAACTTCTATCTTATTATGCCTCTACATCCTATGTGATCACACAACGACAGCTTTACATGCATTAGCTCGTACCTCACATTAGAATGCACCTCCACATGAGTCTCAAGTGACCGTTTGCGATAAGCTCCGAGCTCCAGTTCCACATGCCGATAAAGTAATATCACATATGAGGATCTGACTCACAGTCAGCAGGGGTGTGGGGGGGCAATGTGCGGTTCTACAATGTTTTATTAAAAAAAAAAAAAATCAGGAATTGCTTTCAGAGCGAACCACATAACAGACTTTATTATAGACATAGACATTAATCTGACACATGTCAAATCTGTCTGCGTCATGTTAATAACTGTGTTTTGACAGAGGTTCTTGTAAGTCGTGCTTGCTCTGATGGAGAAATGACTGATGTTGTGTTGGCAGCCTCTCTGTGTGTAAGCCCACCTCTGCTGACTAAAGAGAAAAATTAAAGCTTTTAAACTTCACATTCTTAATACTGGATCAGTGAGAATATATATTTTTTAAAAAAGAGAAAAACTAAGAAGTCTTGACAGTTCTTTGCAGCTTCACTGCCTGCATTAGATGTGAGCAATGTTCAACAATGCTTTTCCTCCCGGTTTTTACTCTACACATCCCAATATAATATATCAAAGTACCCGTTTTAAAGACCCACAGTTTGTCTTGGCTTTAAACATTCAGGGATTATGGAGGAGCAGTCAGGATATACAGGACGGATTCATAGCTTAGGTAAGGGAATGCATCCACCGTCACCTCAATACAAATGTCTGCAGCTATACATTCAGTGTATTTTAAGTCTGCTTCGATGTAATTAGTCATTCCTTAACTATGCAGCGTCTTGCAGAAGTATTTAGAGCTCCTAAACTATTCTGTATTTTGTCGTTCTACAATGCCAAACTTCAATGGGATTTATTCAGGATTTTATGTGATAGACCAACACAAACTGATGAAATTGATAGAAAATGAAATCACTTCTAACGTTGCATCTGTTTGTACAGTTCTGGTACCTCCTACTCCAATGCAAACAGCTGTTCTGTGAATGGCTTTAAAAGTTTTGACAAAAGCTATATTGTTAAAGGTGAGGAACACTGCAGACAGACAACTTATAAAATAATATGCCAAGTTACATAGAAAACCTACAGCATGTGCTGTGAAAACACTTCACTGTGAACACACCAACGACACTTGAACATTTACTCTTCTAGACTCTTTACCTCCATTTCACAGAGGTGAGATATTTTGAAAAGGTCTGGGTCACCACTTCAATATGTAGATGTAAACAGCTGTTATAGACATACCTGAAAAGACTTGGATGTGTCATGTCATCAAAATGCAGTTTTCTAAGTATTCTCTTAGAAATAAACACCACATTTTTGGATTTTTATTTAAAAAAATACAACCTCCTGAAACCAGTTATATGCTATTTTGTGTTGATCATAAATTACAATAAAATGCATTAAGGTCTGGGATTGTAATGCACAAGAACATGAAAAAGTTCAAAGGGGTTGCTTTCTTTTGCAAAACGCCATAGTTGTAGTAAAGCATGGAGAGCTCACTTACAAATTTAGCAATGATTTGTAATAATCAGCTTGGACTGCCAGCGAATGTTACCTGACCAATCTGAACTCAGTTAACTTTCATTCGTTCTCAGTCCACTTGTTAAATTGTGGGGTAAACTACAACCATGGGGCTTATCTCAAATGAGGCCAGTGGTACTTCCTTCATCATGAAGCACACATCATTATAGAACAAAAAAATACTTCCGTACTACTCTGAATCAGCATGACTTCATGCTCATTCTCACTCTCGGGGCCTCATTTAACTAACTTCTGGGTTGATGGAAAACTGCTGCTGTTTTTTTT
Organism: Poecilia picta; assembly: GCA_033032245.1. Taxonomy (NCBI): domain Eukaryota; kingdom Metazoa; phylum Chordata; class Actinopteri; order Cyprinodontiformes; family Poeciliidae; genus Poecilia; species Poecilia picta. The sequence continues at coordinate 15,018,169 of CM065369.1, read as the reverse complement.
CCACTCTTTGATATTGAAATGCATTATCTCTAAACTGATCCAACATCTATGTAATGTACTTTCTTTTCTGCTGTTCACGTAGGTGTAACCCATCTCGCAACACACTCTGATGAACTTGGAGAACTTTAGAAACTGTGTCATTTGAATGATTGATTAAATTTGTATGCAGAGTCCATTACCAGAAAAAACACACAGTTGCTCCACCTTCTTTTTATGTGCTGTTTTCCCATCCTCTGTTCTACGGTCTGACACAAATCTTGACACTAATTACCATTACTTCTTTTCCTGTGTCACGTTTTGTAACTTACAGAATCAACTCACAAATGTGTGAAGCACACATATGATTTTGCAAGCATGTGGAAATATTAAAATCTCTTCTCGTGTCATTATACATTTATACCAAGAAGCCAGATGTTCTTTCATTTTTAAAAATAGTTACAAAACATATCAATCTTCTTTAAATTAATACTCAGACCTGTCGTTCAGTTGGATTTCATTTTTGTTTGAAGAGCAAATGAAGAAATGCTCAACATTAAAGTATATCAAAATGTGATACTTGAAATCATGCCCTTGAGAAACTGGGGGGGGGGTGGAAACCCCAGCGAATGTCTGGCACAAACCTTAACAGATACATGGTTATTTATCAACTATGCCAATATTTTATTTAATCACTCCTTGAGAAAGTTTTTGGGCACAAAGTTACCTTTTTTAATCTATGTAAGGGTGCAAGTTTATTTTTTAAGATTTAGCTAGTGACATGGAAGTTAGGAGTCTCTTAAATTAGGTGACATAACCACAAAGCATTTCATGGAAGATGGTCTGACACTAGCCAGAAAATGAGCAAAAATTAAGCCAAAGTCAAAATAAAATTTAAAAATGCCTCCAGAAAGCCTAATGAAATATTTTTCACCACTATTTGAACAAGTTTTAGGAAAATCCACCTCTTCTCAAGAAAAGCATGAAGAAATGAAAGCTCACTTAGAAACTCAGCAAAGTGCTCTAGGCATTTGTCTTAAAAGTAAGTTAGAAATAATGTTTGAAAAAAAAATCTTACAGCAGAGTCTCTAATTTAATTTAGATTTTTAATAGTTTAGTCTTCAACTTGTTTCTGCGAAGTGCTAGCACCACCAATTTTAACTTCACATTTTGTACGACCTCAAACATTAATGTACCTCTTTTCTATTTTATGTCTTATATATTTGAAGTTGAAGGAAATTATTTGTTTTTCATTATCTTTTCAAGTAAAAGTCCCCTTTACTCGAATACCCCCAAATGGACCTGATGAAACAATATCAGCAAGACCAAATAATAGTCGTGTCAAAGACAAAGAGTCAAATAAGTTTAAAACAGGGTTAGGTAAGCAAGGAGGCACAGTGATAACTAAATCAGCTGCAGAGCTCTGAACAGTTATTAACATCCTCTTTAATGATTTTGCACTACAACGTGTTGGCCTGCAATATAAAATCCTAATAAAATAAAATACAGAGGTTTGTAGTTGTGCCCTAACAAAAGGTGAAAAAGTTTGAAGGGTACAACTTTTACAAGGTATTTTATTGACTTAATGAAGTTAAAAATAGCAAAAAGAAATCAACTTTTAATTGCACCTTTCATATTTTCCTCCCTGTTAGTTCTTAATATTATGATCCCTGGTTATAACAAGATGTCCTTGCTTCATAACTTATGTCATCAGTAAAATTTAATACATTCTTATCTCGGAGCAAAGATGACGATGGAGATTGGACAGTTAGGAGGGGAGTGATGGTGCACCTTAAAATAGGATGGAAGATAAAGCTAATTATTTGCAGTATAAGAGGCACAGCAGGTCAGACGACACTTAGTCAAGTGAGATGCTGCCTGACCTCAATAATACACAGACACTACTGCCCTCATTTCGCTTCACTAACGATGCTTGCACAGACACATATTACTTCAAATAATGTGAATTAATGCCTCACTCATTCAATTTCCAACACCACGGCTGCAGGTGGGAGTGAACTGGCTCAGTTTCTTGTGGTTCTCGTTGCAACTTAAAGATACAAACTGACTATTTCCCCGAGTTTAAACTTCCAGCAGCAATGAAGCTCTGTGTCTTACCTGCTCATATGCGTCATATGCTGGGTGACAAGGATGCTGACACTGGGGCTTTCTTCTATTAGCAGTCTCATCAGGTGAAGGTGCTTCTCTTATTCAGACCTTTTTTTTTTTAAGTCAAGGACAGGACCGGCATCACAATTAGCCTTGAAGGAGGAAAGGAGATGCAGAATGCAAATTTATGCAGATTAGCGTGTTGTTAAGGGACCGTTGGAAATGAACGCACAGTCCTCACTTTTGCTTGTTATGAGGAAGAAACAAACGTAGGGTTTAGTTTAATTTTTTTTTCTTTTGGTCTTTCGATGTCACAGCTTCCTGATTTGACCGCAGCCTTTCTCTCAGGCTAAATGAGATGATGCAATCTGAGAGCACCTTTGTCTATGAAATAATACAAAGCACACAGAAAGCAAATCATTTTCGGGACTCTCAAAATACAGTTCAATATTTGAAGTCATAAATCCATTTTTATCTTTATTTCTATTAGAAATGGTTGCCTATTTGTTTTGATATTAATATTAACAATTAAAGTACTGGGGAAAAAATGGAAAATAACAGACATCAGCCAGAACTAGTTTCCATGTTCATCCTGCAACGAGGGTTTTCAATGACATTTCATTTCATGGCCAGTTAATTTTGTCACAGGGAGGGAATGATGAATGATTTTATCTCTTTGACTGTTTGCAGACAAAGACTGGGATTTATTTGATGCAAGAAGGTAATGAGGAGCCATTTAATATTCGACTACACTTGGCCAAAGATATTCTGACCATTCAAGAACAAGATGTCATCTGCATTTCAGGCGAACCTTTTTATTCAAGCGTAAGTAACCCCGTCAAAGTCATGGTTCTGCCTGTGTTCACAACACATCTACATCAGTAGAATCATGCCCTATGAATGAAATATGTTCATTAAATAGTGATTCACCTGCTGATCCTGTTATGTTGAATGTAGGATTTAGCTCTCAGTTGTCACCACTTCCGACAGCTTTTCCTTCGTGTCTATAAATGCACTTTTTCTCATGAGAAACAAGTCTAGAGACCATGGCCTTTACCAAAATGGCATTCATGTAATAACATTTTCCCTGATAAAAGTCTTCACAGACAAATGGAGGCTCACGTCCTCCGAAACATTGTTACTAATCTACGAAAAGGTCAAAGACACAGAAGTCCAAACACATCTTTAGCGTGTCAAGTGAGGATGTTTTTAACCTTGCACATGAGTTAAACTTTCCCCTGATAAAACTTTGCTGCATCCACAGACGAGTGGACTGAGGGGCCTTATGTTTCATTTGTTCTGGCATAATGTGTTGGCCTTCCTCCTGTTCCAACACATTCCCACCCTGTCGTGCTTGGGTCGCCATCTGGCACCGTTTTGATAAGGCTGAGGAGGGACATGCTTAAACAGTGTTAAGCTTATTTGCACCAATTGGTTCAAAAATGCATCGAGGAAGTTTTTAGCCTCTAAAAATGTATGTGAATTCACATTGCACAAGACTTAATATCCTATTTCTGTTTGCAGATTTTAAATTTTAGAAATGGTTATGTTCTTGCAAATGTATGGCAAAGCTAAAATTACATTAAAATGTTTATGTAGTCATGAAAAAACATTTTTCCCATCAATTTACATTGGGCATAATTCTGGCTGCATATTTTATCACTTCTCATGCACAAATAGTTTGAAGTTAGGACTTTTCTTTAGTTGGTTTGCTTCCAGCTTTTACAAAATGTTCAGGTTTTGGAACATCATTCAAAAAGCCTTCCATAACAAATTTTGACAACCATGTGAGATCATGACCTTAACCAGTCACCGATTACAATTACATGTGAAAGCAAACTGAATTTCCAATTCAGGATCCAATAAGGCTCAGTCTTGAAACTGCTGAAAGACCTATTTCAATATTTCAATGCCTATGTCAAAGCAGGTTTCTGAGAGGACAGTTATCAAGAATGCATTTTTTTTCTTCAATACAAACACTTATTCCATCATGATATCTGCTGGTTTCAGCAGATATCACGATGGATGAAGCAAAAACCCTCTGGAGAAAGATTTTATAGCCAAACTGCACAAATATTTTGTTTGTCCACAATGAAAACAGAAATATTTGGAGGTGTCAAGGTGAGACTTAAAACCCTTAAAAAAAAAACTAAAAAAAACTGATCCAACTGTGAATCGGGACGTTGGCAGCATAATTCTTAATGTCTGTTTTGATGCCAGTTGTTTCTGTATTGGTGGAATGATTGATCTGGAGGACTATGAACAACATATCTCACCTTAAAAAACTAGTTGGCTGATGTTCTAATAGTGCAATGGTTACAAATAAAGTTGGTTTTGAAATGAATATAGCTTTTTGTGGAATGAACTAAGAAGAGGGGTTAAATATCCAGCAAGGATTCTGCCAGAAGCTAACATCTTTCTATTAGTCTATTCTATTAGTGGGGATATATCGGTATATAAGACTACACTAACTAGTCACTTAATTAGGTACGCCTTGATCCTCATTTTGCCTTCAGAAAGTACTTAATTCTTGATGACACAGATTCAACAATTCAATTCCTAAGAGACTTTGATCAATATTAACTTGATAACACCCTTCAGTAGCTGCAGATTTGTTGGCTGCATATCCATGATGTAAATGTCTCGTTCCACCGCTTCCCAGAAGTGCTCTGTTGGACTGAGAGCTGGTGACTGTGGAGGCTGTTGGAAAACAGTAAATCAAGTGTCACGTTTTTTAAAAAAAACAGTTTGACATGTTTGGGGATAGTTGATAATCCCGCTAGAAGAATCAACTGTAATGCTGTGATCACAAAGAATATTCATGAGTAACAACAATGCTCAAATTGTGGCATACAAAAAAGCTCAGTTGTTACTAAGAGGTCCAACTTGTGTTAAGAGAAATTTCTCACACCTTTACAGCACCACCACCTACTTGAATTATTGATGACAGGGATAGCACATTTTGTCATCTTCTGCTCTTGTGGCCCATTTGGCCCAACATTTATTCGCCAGTGTGTCCAGAGACAGCATTCCTCATACCTTTGGTCTAACGAGTTATTTGAGCTACGGTTGCCTTACTCTCACGTCGAACCAGTCTGCCCACTCTGCTCTGACCTCTGGCATTAATAAGGTATCAACTGCCGCTCACTGGATATTTTCTCTTTCATAGACTATTCTCTGTGAACCCAGGAGATGGTGGAAAATCTCAGTGGATCAGTAGTTTCAGAAACGCTCAAACCAGCCCATCTGGCCTCAACAACCATGACACATTAAAATACACTTAACCCCCTCTGCTCCCCATTCTGAGCTTCAGCAAGCCGTCCTCACCACACATAGGTGCCTAAATGTTTTGAGCTAACATGTGATTAGCTCATAACGTTATTTGCAGTTTCCCCTGTGTGTCCATCAGAGAAGCCAATGGTTGTATAAAACTGTGTTATAATCGTTACTCTGTGTTAAGAAAACAAAGCAAAATAGTTTCAAACCTGTGCACACAGTTTTTGCTTTTTAAATATTACAGTTTAATATCAATTTTTTATGGCACCAATGAATCATGACCAGATTTCTTAACTGTTTAAATAAAGAATAAATAAATCCTACAATCAGTATGACATTAATGTGTGTTTGCAAATATATGACCAGAACATTATGCCACTATGCTAACACTATTATCTAAGTAATAGAGATTTGCATTCTTGTTACAAACAGTTTAAATTCTTGTTGCTTTTGTCTAATTTTCTTGAATGATAACGTAGTTCACAGCCAAATCACTGAAAACAACGAGAAGAGTAAAACAGGCAGCTGGATTGCTCCCAGGGTCTAATTCTTAATAAACTCTCTTAATTAGGAGTTCACCACCATAAGTGGAATGCGAAACAAGAAAAAAAAAAGAACATTTTGAATTCTAATGACTTTAATATCAGTCAGAATTTCAAACTAAATATGGTGTAGGCCATATTTTAAAGTATTTTTGTTTTAAATAAAGATATTCTCATTTTTAATGAAGACTGCTGAAAGGAAAATAGACTCGCGGGCAAATCATCTGTAAATCATTTGTAAAGATTAGTTTTGATCTTGGTTAAGGCCATGACAAAAATAACAGCCTCATTCTCATTCATCCAGCTAACCGTGACGTGTGTTTCGCTGCTGTCTATTATTGAACAGATCAGATCATGATCTCCCCATGTCAAAGAAAGCTTTGCTAATTAGTTTGTTCTAATTAGATTGATGGCATAATCATTCATGTGGACCTAGGAGAAAATAACAGTCACAATATGACTCCACACTGGCAGTTTCAGTACACGTTAAAAGTAAATGGAGTGCTTTTTTAAATTCATTTTTTCATCTTTCACCTTTCATTATTACTGCATTTGAATTTAAGAGCGATCCCTGACAGGTCTGACAGCAGCCTAATCTCATCTTTTTTCCCTCTAACTGCAGGAGAGGACTGTAACAATCAGACGGCAGACGATTGGAGGGTTTGGTCTCAGCATCAAGGTAATTTAGATCTCAGCTGATTAGGCTGCCCAACCTGACTTATTCAAGTCGAGTGTGGACAAGTGTTATTGATCATTTCCTTGTCGAACTGCAGCAACAGCAGCGTCAGACACTCTATTGCCTTTATGTTCCAGCTCATTTTGTATTGCCTCCACAGGGTGGAGCAGAGCACAAAATCCCTGTTGTGATATCAAAAATATCAAAAGAACAAAAAGGTATGACTTCCATTTTGTTGATGTTTCTCATCTCCCGATGTTTCAGCCCCTCTAATTTGTGCTTGCTATGAAGTGTTTGTTGTTGCTCTGTTTGTTTCCAGCTGAACTCTCTGGGCTGCTTTTCATCGGAGACAGCATCCTTCAGGTAAAAATGTCACATTAATGTTTTCTCCTCTCATTGTGCAAAATAACACACCCGGCTTATTTAATAATTCATGTGCCACATGTCCCGGAAACTATGTGAAATAATTACTCATCCACACGAGCAAAAGTCTCATTTATCACATATATTTCAGCCAAAGGAATTAATTATAAAGAAATAGCACATGGTGTCCCACTTGGTAACTGTGGGAGACTTGTAATTATGATGCTCATATTTACACCTTTCAGTGCAGAACAATTATAGTGCTGTTTTATTTTCTTTTTTGCCTTCTTACAACTAAAATCTTATGAAATTTTATGTGACAGAGCAACTAACTACTGCATACACAAAGCAGAAGAAAAGGATATGTATATTTTTTACAAATAAAAATCTAAAAAGTGTGGCATTAACTCCCTTTATTTTAAGACCACTAAGTAAAATCTAAAGCAACCAACTGCCTTCAGAGACATAATTAGTAATCAGAGTCCATCTAGGTGTAATATAATCCCACTTTTGAGATTATTTAAAATCGCATTTGTTGGTGAACACACTAGACAAGACTCCACCATCAATGTGGGGCATTGAAGAATGGGCAATAATTTCTGTCCTAAGATTTGCTAGGTTGATAAACAGGGTAGTAGCAGTAACACGGTGAGGTGATGTTTTTTTTTTTTTTTTGGCATTGACAGCTAAGGTGGTCAGAGTTGGTGGGATGTTGGATAAAAAGACCAGAGACTAGTTTGAAGTTTTACCTTTTTGAGTATGACAACTAAATTTAAAGCTATAGCTGCAACATAATGGCTCAGATCAAACCATATTAAAACGATTCAGTGAAATGACATATCCACATCTAACTGACCTCATATTTGATGGTGAGGTAGTCTAAGGGAGTGAATGCATAACTCATTCAGAGCTTAATCCGTAAACAATTGAAAACCATGCATCATTTGCCATTCATTTTGTAATTTTGCAACTTTGTGCATTGCTTACAGTCATAATGAAACACATTTTAATAGATTCCAACCAGAAACTTGCAGCTAGATTGTCACAGATTGTGTGAAAGTTTGAATACTTTCAAAAGGCATTATAATATGCTTCTCTCATTAATCATATTGTAGGAAGCTTTAGTGCTTTTGGTGGTGAAATGTTATTCAGAGGACTGATGTTACTGTTGTTTTCTAGATAAATGGAATAAATGTCAGAAGCTATCGCCACGAGGAAGTGGTAAGCTGTCAGCTCATATTTCATAGTTTCTTACACAGAAACAACTCTTTCAACAGCTTATCTTGTCTTATTTTGATGATTTGCATCTTTTTGACATGTAAAGCCACTTTTTTTCCCTCTTTCATCCCTTCTCATAAGCAACTGTAAGAAATCATATGCAGCTTCTTTAAATCCCTTATCTTGGATTTCCATTCTTAGCTAGACACTACCATGCTATGTCTCATCCTCAGCAGCCCCCCGAACCCCCATTCCCACCAGTGAAGATAAGCCTTCACTCTGTGTAACTTGTAGGTGCAGGTTTTGAGAAACGCAGGTGAAGAGGTAACCCTAACGGTGTCGTTCCTGAAGAAGACTCCAGCCTTTTTGAAACTGCCGCTGTGTGAGGACTGCACATGTAAGAACCCTCCACCAAACGCTGAAGCACTGGAAAGTAATTAACCAGGATTATTTTTAGCTGGTCTTATTTTCTGTCTAGAAGTGGTTGTCCTGGAAACAATAAACTCAAGCCTCTGAGAAAAAGAAAAGTGAAGTTTACATGAATGGACAACACTTTCACGTTTTCTCTCTGTGTGACACTAAATTAATCTAAAGATTTAATGTTTTAAACTGGTTAGGATTACTAATATTACTTGGATTTGCTAAATGTCAGAATAATACGGGTTTTAGATATATTTTTGGACTTTCTTAAGAGTCAGATGCTTACATATATTGTATTTATGTCTTAAATGTCTTTTAATTTAAGGTTTTGCTCAAGGATTTGGGGTATCCTAGCACAGTCTTCTACATATTTGGCTCCTTTTGACAGAACCAATATTACTGGATCAGCTTTGTAAATGGACTGAATTTATATAGGACATTTCTAGTCTACACTGACCGCTTAAAGCACTTTACAGTGCTTTACGTAGCAAGAAATTAATGAAGAAGACGGATAATTCTGGCATTTAGCAAATGGAACAAAAAGAAACATTGTAATCCCTTACTGACCTAAAACAGAAAAAGTTTGATTTAACATCAGACAGTGAGGAAAAAAAACAAACAAGATTGTGTCTTTTTATACAGCATATGAAATTGAACAATGTCTTTCTAAACATAATAAATTGATCACTTGGTTGTGTTGACACCAAGAAAGATGCTACTTTGTTAAGGAGAGAAAAACAGGAAACAGGAAACTCGTGTCGAGCTCCACAAAAGGCGCTAAAGACCAAGCTGAAAGAATTGACTCATTGCTCATTGTGGTGCAATTGATTGTGTCTCATGAGAGAATTTCAGCTCATCATCAGACATGAAAGCTTTTGTAAAATCCTTTTATATGCGTATGTAGGCCAGGTTGACTGGCCGTCAGTCAGTCAGCTGAATAGAAATTGGCACAAAGCAGGAGTCAGCAATGGAGCAGAACAACGTAACAAGCCCTTTTTGATGAGACAGATGGAGAAAATAATATGTACATTCTTTTTTAGCCGTTATGTACTTGCTTCATTTTCTAGGCATTCCCAGCGACCAGAGTAGTGGGACATCATCTCCTTTGTGTGACAGCGGCCTGCACTTAAACTACCACCCCAACAATACGGTACTGTTCTCTTCAGACTGTGTGACTGAGCGATTCCATAACTGTCCTGTAGCCGTGCAACAACCGTCTCACTACCAGCCAGTTGTTTCCATGCGACTGTCACTGCGCACTGATAACCACGACTCTCTATCTTTACCACTTGAAAAGGGGTGAATCAGCTCTATTCTGCAGCCTGTTTGTACATCTGCAACACCAGTAGCTGCAGCAGTGGCATCTCTTGATATGTGTAAGACCTCACACACACAAAATAAAATCCTCTTCTAACTTATCCTTCACGCTGTTACAGGACACGTTGTCCTGCTCGTCCTGGCCCACTTCTCCGGGGCTTCGGTGGGAGAAGAGATGGGTGGACCTGCGCCTTATTCCTCTGTTACACTCACGCTTGTCGCAGTACATCCCCGGCTCTGACGTTAGCAGGTGAGCTGTGAGGCAGAATCTTGAAGCACAGGGCTGTGTTTTTTTTGTTCTTTTTTATTCTTCAAGGCTCAATATAATAGTTGTGCTGAGATCTCTTTCTTGGGGATTTTAAAACGGAGCACTCTGCTCAGGTCCATCTATAAATAGAATGTTTTTTTATGATTTTTCAACGTGGCTCCTTTGGTCATACCTTGCTCTCTGATAAAAATGAACTGTGGTAAGTAGTTCATAAATCTAGTACAACATCCTTTTTAGGTACTTACTTTGCTTCCAACTGAACTAAACCCACAAAACAGACTAAATAAAGCAGTAAGCACAATCTTACATACTAAGCACTAATGTGAACCACTAATAAAACTGCCTTCTGTTTATGAGCTGTTTGGGTCCCTCATAGATCAAATCTAAAGTGCAATAAAACAGACCTTTGCGTACTTCTTCAGCTCAATAACCTGTTTTCATAAAACAGGACTGTCCTACACTAATATTTTTGAACAATTGGAAATGTCACACAGCAATTAATATGTTATTACCAGTTTGTAACATTTATAGTAGCCATGTAACATTTTAATAATGATCATATATTATATCAGATTATATATTAAAAAGCTTATTGTTTTAACAAATTATGTACAGTGACTTGCAAAACTATTTTTACCACTTTAGCGTATTTCAACTTTACCTTTTTCTTATTTAACCACATCAAAATCACCAATTTAAGAACATTTTAATATTAAAATGTAAAATGTACATTTAAATCCACATAAGTGCAAAAATTAGAAGAAATAGTAAAGACTGTTATTTACAATTTCAAAAATTGAAAATAATTTGCTTTCTGAAAGAGACGCAAAAGATTCTGCACAACAGGCTGCAAAAAAGTTTAGACTGAAGAATTCCTGAAGGACCTTCATAGAAAGTTACAATGCAAAGGTTTAGCTATTGAGCTATTTTGCCAGAAAGAATGTGGTAAATATTTAGTATCTAGATCTGCAAAGCTGGTAGAGACATTCTGCAAAATCCATAGCTGCTTTAAAAGGTGGTCCTACCAAGAAGGCTCATTGGGACTGAATCCACACTTTTCAGATTTTCTATTTTGCAAAATTCTGAAAACTGTGGGGTTTTTTCTTTCCTCTTTCCTTCCACAATTTTTGCTACTTTATATTGTTATATTGTACACCTATCACACTGTTTTAGCAATAAAATTGTGAACAATATCAAATATCAAAACCATTAACGAATACACCGACCTGCCTTCTAACCCTAAATTGCATTATTTTGATTGTTGTTAAAACAGAATGACACGAGTAAAAATTTATGATATTACTCAATAATATTTTATAACTTTGTTTCTTTGTTAAATGTCAAATAGGATTAAAACATTAAAAACTGTTCCCAAAGTTTTATTTGAACGGGGGTTCTTTGCATATGCATCAGAATTGATCTGATAAATTTTCCATGCTTGACGTATTAAGCCATTAAGCTGTCAATAAATGTATTTCCATTTTTATTACCCTGTAAGTGATAGATGCAGTAATCTTGCGGATTAGACTTTAATGGATCTCACTTGTGGTTTGGCTGGTTTTAGCCCATTAACTGACAGCTGGCTGAGGATATTGCGCAAGTTTTTTTAGGATTTATGGGCAATATTACAGGCAAGGCTTTCAGTTTTTCGTTGTGGTTGAGTGATGATAAACATGCATCACAGACTTTAAATGTGTTCTCTTTTTTATTGTGTTGTTTTTTTTAAAAGATATTAAGACTTTAGTGGGGTTTTTTTTAAAGATGGAGCAAATAAAACATTTAGTAATATAAATCTCATTTAAAACCTCACTTGGTTCAGACTGAAGTTATTGTTCCTTTGCTGTCTCTAAACTAAAAATTAGAATGTTAATTTATGGGTTTTAGTTATCATGTTGCTTTAGATCTGCTGTAAGGCAGTTTTCTGCCTTGGTAAGCAAAACTTTCCTGCCTTCAGTGTCAAGAAGTAAATACAGACTAATGGTCTCATGTGAGGAGTTATATTTTAAGGATGCACACTACCTGTTACTGAAGGTCTTGTACAATGAAGAATCAGTTTTCAAACAGCATTATATATTTGTATTGTATTGTGTTGTGTTATAGACTGAAGTAATTAGGCTTATGTGTAATTGTAAACATCAACATGAATCTAACGTATCTTTGTCCATTACTTTAGTGTTTTCTGTGTTGATATCCTGCTTTGCAAAAGTCATTTTATCTGTTAAACTGCTCACATTTTGTCATTTTACAATAATGGACTTTTATGCATTTTGGGGGGCAGGAGGATTTTATGTAATAAATCAACACAATGTCAGTCATTTTAATAAAGTGGGAGAAACTGTTCTGTAAAAATCAGAGTGTGGGATCTACTTGTATTCACTCCCTCAGCAGGTTCTTTAGAATATATCTCAACCAGCTTTGCACATCTTGAGGCTAAAATGTTTGCCCATTCATCTTTAAAAATAGTTAAAGTTCAGTCAGATTGAATGGAAAGTGTCCACAGACCATCATTTCAAACTCGTGCCACTGACTCTCAGTTTGACAAATGTCTGGATTTTGTCTGGGCCGCTGGAGCGCTTGAACATGCTTTGATCGGAATCTGGCTTTGATCTTAATTTTAGTCTCATTTGATCAGAGTCCCTTCTTATTATGTTTACTGTGTTCCATGCATGGCTTGGGACAAACTGCAAAAGAGCCATATTGTGACTTTCTTTCAGTAGTTTCTTTCTTTTTGCCACCCTTCCATACATGTCAGATTTGTGGAGTGCTAACTGTTAACAGATTCTCCAACCCATTAGTCTCCCATCTCTGCTGCTCCTGCAGAGTTACCATTGTTCTCTTCTGCTGTTTAGATGTGTTTCTTAGTCTTCATGATGGTGATTGTTCACTGATGTAAACTAACAAACATTCCAGGGCTTTAGAGAACAGCTGTACACAAAGGTGGACTATTCACTTTGGTGAATTCTCAAGGCATTTTGGTAGCACTGGATTTAGGGGTATCAGAGGAAAGTGAGCGGAATACATACTAACATCACTTTTTAAAGGACTTTAAGAACCATGTAAAACATGTTATTATCAGTGTTATTTATTTCACAAATATTTGTGTTGCTCTCAGAAAAAGAAACAAATCAAAAAAATATTTTTTATTGTTTCAAATAAGGTGGAAAAAAACAACTCAAGGGTTGGGAATAAGAGTGCTAAATGAAGATGATGAATAATAATTGTTTCCTTTCAGCTTGTAAAATAGATTCTGATAGTCACCTGAAACACATTAAAATGCATGAATGTTATGTCAACATGTACTCCTGCTGTAATGTTTTATTCCTTTGACGCTTTCAGGAAAAATGCTTTCCAAGTCATAGCTGTGGACGGAGTTTGCAGCGGAGTTGTACAGTTTCCCACTGCTGAAGACTGCTTGGACTGGCTTCAGGCAATAGCAAGCAACATTTCCAGTCTCACCAAGCACAATGTGAGTATGAAACAATAACAGCTTTTAGAGCCCTGTCCCCTGTGTAAAACAGGGGGATATTGGGCATGTTGTTAACGCAGCACTCACACAGTTTTGTTGATTGTCTTGGAAATGTCACAGACGGTATTAGGTAATGTAGACGAGTAATAATGTGTCTTCACACTTATCTCAGAGGCAGAGATTGCACGAAAAGCAATACCATTAACCTACACTTCCTCCGGTTGTGTTATTTAAAATCCATCATACAGAATCTTTCAATAATGACATCAAGGTACAAGTACAGCAACGATGAAGCCAAGCTTCATCTTTTCTTGAGTAATACTAAAGCTAATGTGAGAAAATGCATCAAGCCGACTGAGCTCAATCATGGAGAACAGCTTGCATAAAATCTCTGTGAAGGTGTGTCATTTAGAAACATCTTACATGTTTGACACTCCGTTAAGAATGAATTGTGCATGCCACATTGGCAGACACTGCTTTAAAGATGTGTAAAAGGTCTGAAAATGAATGTATTTTTAATGCAATAGCTGGTGAACATTGTAGAGAAATCCATCCTTGTGGATGTATGTGTATTTAGTTGACTGCCATTAGGCTGAATGAGGACATTTATTTAACTGGCCTGCACAGTAAGCAGGATGAAATGAAAATTAAAAAACAAACTACCAAAGTTGATTGTTACAGAACTGCAGAGAAAATGGTTATTTTGGGGTCAACGAGTCTCTTTGATAGAGGTGAGCTACTTAAGCAGCTGTGACTGTTGTGGAGAGCTGGACCATTGACTGAATTAAAATTGTTCAAGTATCCAGCTTCAGAGCCCATAGTGGCTCTTTAAAACCTCCACATTGACTCTTGATAGCTGAACAGCTGAAAAAAGAGATCATAGCTATGTGATTGAACAAAAATAATGGATACAAAATGCTTGTTTATAGCAGCATTTTATATCAATTTTTATGCAATTTACACAACAGTGAAACTACCATATTTTCCGCACAATAAACGCACCTAAAAACCTTCAATTTCCTCAAAAGCAGACAGTGCGCTTTATAATCCGGTGAGCCTTTTATAAGGACCAATATTGAGCCACAACAGGTCTAGCAACTACGATAAGCAGCCGCTGTCTTCATTTCCCCCCGTAGAAGAAGAAGCGCGTGATGCATGCTGGGATAGTTGTCAGAACGCTGGATTGTAATCTATTACTAAAGTTTGACTGACCTATCTACCTACCGACCTGATAATCAGGTCATCTGCAGGTAATTTAGGACCACGTTGTCCACAAACATGCTGTGCGCAAATGGAGAAGGATGACCATCGTCCTGCCACGCCCCGGCCCAGTCGCGGAAGCTTCTCCTTGCGGACCGGAGTCGGACAATTTTGTTGACTTTCCCATTAGTGCAGCTCCATCTAGTGGATGCATAGCATTACTCCAGCCTCTACTATAGCGTCTATTCTATGCGCCTTATAATGCGGTCCACCTTATATATGAAAAAAGTTTTAAAATAGGCCATTCATTGAAGGTGTGCCTTATAGTGCGGAAAATACGGTAATCTTAACAGGAATAATTAAGAAAAATAAATTTTTGTTATTTTTTTATGCCAATCTGCAAGTATGTATTTCTCAAACCTTAATCCTTAACATGAAAGTAAAATTGTTCTTTAGTTTGAAAATCAAAACAATAGCTTTTAGTTCATACTTCTAAAACCCGATGTTTGGTAATCTTTTCCTCAAAAAAGATTTTGCACCTCTAAGCTAAAAATGGCTCTTTGGATTCTAAAAGTTGTTGACTCCTGAATTAAGTGATCCCAGGAATCCAAAAACAATGAAAAACAATAAACATTAGTAAAATATTAGCATCCTGTAGTTTTAAATCTTGTGTTATTTGAGATCTGAAAGTTTTGTCTTAAGTTGACTATTGATAATTTTCTTCAAATAAATGCTCATATTAGCTTTTTATATTTGGGGAAAATATATATAAAAAATATCCTGTTCTACTGAAATTATAAAATTTAATCAAAATAATAATCTTTTTTTTTTTTTTTTCAGATAATCTAAAGTAAATACAAAAACCATCACAGACATGGTTCACCTTTCCTTCATGACCACAGAGGAAACTCTTGGGTAGATGAGTAGAAAACACAGAGACTCTGGATTATCCAGAGAAAGATCACCAGTTTGGAAAGATATTACTCTATGGTTCCTCTCACTGCATATATTAGTTTTGTAAAATGTTAAAGCAGAACAGTGCTGCTGTTATTATGGCAGTATTTCTTTTTGTTAAAAAGAAAAAACATCTATTATTCCTTAACACTGTATTGTTATAAACATAGCCATAAGTACTCAATAGTTGATTTCTTTCTCATTTTAGTGTGAAATTATACTGCTACAACAAACGATTCATTTATTTTCAGGCTCTTTACACAACTTTAACATATTTCTGCTGTTTCTTTGTAGAAGTCTCTGAGAATTAATAAGGAATTATGAAGCTTTAGACATCATAGACGTAAACAGGCTTTTGTGTTGGCTCTCCAAGGGACATGAATGTGGCATAAAGCTAGCAGCAGAATAAAAACTGAGGATTTTGTAATTATCATGTGGCCATGGGGATGGTTGTGTGTCTGGGTGGGGAGGAGGGATAATGGAACCCTGGTTAATTGGAGAGGACCAAGTGAGGGACACACTAAACATAACACAGATGACTCACTGGATTTCTCACTCCAGCCTTGGCATTTACAAAGGTGTCTGATCGAGCTGCAGGAGTAACATAGACTCCTGCGTGAGGTGCGAATTTCTGCTCACAAAATCTCATTGTTATGGTTGGTATTGTGAATGAAATTGACGAGCCACTAGTGCATTTCATTATTACTTGTTTGGCTCTTTGAAAGGAGATTTTGTTATTTACTGCACGAGTTTTATTTCGGTCGTCCGATTTCCTCCTGCTTTCATCACACTGAAGGAACACCAAAGAGGCGTTTGGGACGTATAAGCTATGTTATTGATTTAATCATCATTGTGTAATTCCAACAGAGTCCTAAAGAGATCTTTGAAAAAGCGCAAGAAAACTCTACTTTTAAATGTAACTCCCATAAATGTTTACCTGATATTTGCATGTGCGGTACAAAAAGAGAATAAAGGAAGACACCCCTTTTTTTCACTAATATTAAAGCACACTGATGCTTTAGGTAATTTTAAAAAAACTATCCTTGTTTGCAACAAAACTTCAAATACTGTACATAGGTTTACATTTCCTTGGTATTAATAAATTATCCTTTTACACTTTGTGACTTGGGACAAACCTTTGTACCAGACCAAAGGACTTACAAAGGTTTTCTTTTTTTTGAGTGAATATTCAGACTTTAATCTATCTTGTCATGTTGCATTTGAAATAATGCCTTTTTCCTTGGTGAGGGGTTTTTCAAACCATATTACACTGGTTTCACTGTGAATATGACACACTTACCAACTGTATACAGGATCTACACAAGGTCTTTTGCTGCTGTCCAGGGTTTGATATGCAAATTTGGCAGCAAAACACAGATTTGTCTCTGGAGTGCTGAATCCATCTCCATCCTAAATGTTATGACATATGGACATTCTCTGTCCTCTTTCTGCTTGCATTTAATTGTTTGAACATTGAGTGTGTTGCTCACGTTGGATTGTTTTGGCATTTAGCAAATAGAAGTAATTTTTGCTAATGCTAACTGACCAAAGACAGGAAAGGTTTAGTCTAATTTAATCTGGAAAGATATTATTCATGTATAGAGGGTATGTTCTTCTATAAATAAAAGCAGCCATTTGAACTACAGCATTTTGAAAATAAATTAAGGAATAGAGTGCTTTGTTGCTTGCAGATGTCAGTCCTTTGAACAATCTATTTGCAGTCAAACGTGTATCATTTGTCACGACGAGACGCTTTCATTTCTTTGAGCGATGGCGAAGGAGGAAAATCCACTCTACTCTCTGCGCTCAACAACCCCCCATAAAGGCTCAGTGATGTTCTGGTCTAGTGGCTGGAGAGGCCATCTCAGGGTACATGAAACCCCTCTTGAATTTGTTTAGCGAGGCATTTGAAGGCATCATTGAGGACATTATGAAAGGAAGCACTTGCTCCACTGCGCCTAATGACTCCCACCAGTCAGCTGCCGCACAGCAGTGCTATTGCGCGCCGAAGTCCGTCTGCCATTTTATTTTCAAACACGATTTGTGAATCAGATGTGATGTTCGGAGAAGGCTTGATGACGAGTCACTTCTAATGACTCATTGCGTTCATGTTTGGGCGCTCTATTCTTCACACCATGTCGGGTTTCTCTACGCATTGACCTTGAATACAAGCCCACGTTTTTTTTTTTTTCTTTTAATCACAGCTCAGCTCCAAGTTTCCAGCTGTTTCTAGCAAAGTGCAGCCTGAACACTCGGGCTCAGAGGTGCTGATTCAATTCAGTGGAAATCTGTAAAGCGCTACTTCAGTAACATTCAGCAGCTCTCACTGTTAAGAGTATTTCTAAGTTCAGTTAGCGGGCATTGGGCTGGGATCACTCTCCCTTCTTATAGATTACGCTTTGTCCTTTTTGTGTGTTTAAAAAGAATCTTGAAGAAAAAATTGTGTTTCTTCTAACATGGTTGGATTACAAAACATTGCTAACAAGGCAAATAAATGCATATGTTGCTATTTAAGTTTGCCATAATGAATTAAAGCCACAAATATATAATTTTAGTACTTTTTGGATACTTTAAAGTGAAGATACAATGCTTCCTACTTTTGATATAGAGCGTGTTATTCATGACAGGGCACAGCAAGTTTATTTGTAAAGCCAGTTTCCCTCAGCACGAAATATTTAGTGATTTTAACAATTAATTAGGATACTTAAAAATAGAAGAAAGAGCATGAGAAAGAGATGACAGCATTAAATATTTTCAAACAAAAAGCATTTAGAAAAAAAAATAATGCATAAATACTGCAGCCAAAGATTAAAGGGATTTGAATTTACAGAATATTTTTTTAAAAAAAAAAAGAAGGACACAAACAGTGGTTGATTTTTGTTTGCACTTCTCAGTGGTTACAACGTTGAATTTATTCTGTAAACTTTCTTTTTTTTAACAGCAGCATTAAATGATCTGAAAGTTTTTGGAGGCATCAGGTGTTCAGAAAGCACATTCACCAATTGCTTTGTGTTGATGATGTGAACATGTCCCAGATTTCTTCATGCTTCACAATTTTAATCTGAGTCAGATGTACAAAGAAATAGGAATTATTTAATGCTTAGCACACAAGAAACACATGCATTGAGTTAGAATGCTACGTTTCAGGGTTTTAGCCAGACCTTTGTATAATCAATACATTTCAATTTAGATATAGTTTGCCACCATTACAATAACATGGTGAGTGTGTCAGATTCTTATTTTTTGTGTACTTTGATTTAAGTACAATAAAATCCCTCCCAAAAATAAGTTTTTGGCATAAGGAAAACTTTGCAAGATGATTTTGAAGTCCCAATTATGTTTTCTGCATAACTGCTGCTTCACACATAATGCAATGACAAGTAGATAGTTCTAAAATTCAAAAGGCCTCTGGTTAGCTCAGTCAGCATGGTTCTTATGCTTCTTGTGTTGTCATTTACAGGGTTTTAGTTCTTTGGTGCAGTTTTTAAAAACATGGTTCCTTGTGAAGTTTCTTGAAATGGAATTTAATGTACACTAAATATTAATTTCAAATCTATCTTGTTCTAAATGTTGCCTAATATTCAATAATAAGAACTCATAAACTAAGCCAAATTCAAGAAAAAGCATAATCGGGAACATTTAAATAATATTTCCTACCCAAATAGTCTAGGAACCAACACAATTTGTTACCAGTAAGAGATTCAATAAATTGATCACACATTTATTTCTTTTTACATTCTTGCAGAGGCCAAAGTATTTCAGATATAAAGGTTTCCTATATTTTTAAAAACAGAAAGAGATGGATTATTGTTTTTGAGTTCAGAAGTTTAGAAGTGAACCGATAAATCTCTCCTGATTTGAGTTAAAGCTTCACAAACCTGCAGCCTAAAGACCCTAGAGCTGAATCTGAGAAAACCTGCTGTCACTGTTCCCATATATTCACACCCAGCTTACATCAGTCTTTTTTTCCCCCTTTCACAGTTTCTCTGCTGAAATAAAAACATTGCTTTTCTTTATTCTCTCCGCTCCCCAAACTTTAGAATCGTTTAACAATTGCTCACTCCCCTGGCTTGTTCTTGTCTCTGTAGGAGGATGGACTTGGGAATGGACATCTTAATTTGGTGCTTTGCTTCTAAGAGTGATATTGATAGTGTAGCTGTGGATTAGTTGCGAGTGATACCTGTGATCTGAACACAGGGTTTTAATTTGAAGCCTGACTGCTCTCTCTGCTTTTATTACCAGAGAGAGAGAATTGATTTTTTTAAATGGATTTTTTTTAAATGGAAGAGCCTCAGGACCTCGTGGAAGTGGCTGGATCTATCTCATTTTGAAATTTGCATGTTTTGAATAAATTGAGTTCTCCTTCAATATGTGTGGTTAATATGTTGCAACAGTAATGTTTACTTTTTTCTTTGCACAGAGGCACATAGGGTCTTTTACATTTTTTGTGACAAATGTAACAGTGGGTATTGATGCTCCTGTTAAATTTTGCAGGTGAAGAAGATTAACAGGAATTTTCCAGTAAACCAGCAGGTGAGCTCTTCTATTAATTATTCAACACACTTTATTTTACATATCTTTAATGTTTGTGCTTTAGCCGACATTAAAACTGAGCCACTCTGTAAGTCAGAGAAGTTGCACAGGTCTGTATTGCCAGCTATTACAGCACATGGGAAGTGCTTGCATCATTTAAGTCCATCCACTGGGAGATGATCAGAAAACAACTTAAGTGCTTTCAGTCAGTTAACTCATCATGTCAACCTTCAGTCTAAATGGAGAAAATCAAGCATGCATCAAGGGCTTTCTGCTTATTTACTGCAGCTTCTGCCTCATAACGACAAAAATAGCAGCCATGTAAATTTAAGGTAATAATTCACAATGGAAAATTACACAGTGTCACAAATCTTTTCACTTTGTTGTTTTGTAAATGAAGACAAGGTCTCGCCGTATTCTTGTCAGTTCATACCTCTGTTCATTATCGTCTGGTGGGGCTGTTGCTATATAGCTTCATTTCCTAGTAGTTAGTTCTTAGTTTTTTCTGGTGTTCTCCTAGATCAGCGTTACTTTCCTCTTGGTTTGTACTTTTACATTGAGAAAGACAATAAACTTCTCTGTCTTCACCAATAAAGAAATGCAACAATGTATTAGAATTTTAAGTCACTGAGCGAAAGCATAAAAAAGCATAAATGTGAACTTCAAACTCTGGAGGATGTTTAGAGAATGTGCAGAAATGAATAGTCAGATTCTTGCCTCTGTATTAAGTTTTTACAGAGTTTTTCAGACCAGAGGTACCAACAATTGATGTTGGTGGTTCTATTTAAAACTATTATTTTGTTTGTTTGTTTTTTCCCACAAATTAGTACAAAGGCTCAAAATAAAGTTTGGGTTTTTTCTAAAAACATTCAGTGTGAGATTAGTTTTAAAAAAGCATTTCTTTCAAGACTTTTTAACACCTTTACCAAGATATCGTCCTTCTACACATTTGTAACATTTTCTATATATGACTGTGAGAACATTTCAAACTTGTATTATTAAAAAAATATAGATTTTAAAACTGATGAAACCTCCAAAGATATTTCACATATGCTTCATATTTAAAATAGATTTGTCCTTCCATTGAAGAATATTGACACATGTCCTAACCTTCCTATTTTTGAAAATCTTAAATCTTTAGAGGCAATTCGATGTTTAAACTTTTTCCTATCCTATGTTTTTAGATGAAAAAATAATGGAGACGTACTTCTGTGCGAACTGTTTTTGTTAAAGTCAAAATTCTTTGACTTTTCTCAAACATTTTCAATTTATTGTGAATAAAAACCAGCCCTTGATTTCAGGGGTTGTTTCGTGAAAACAAAAAAAGAAATCAGAGAAGCAGCTTGTGATTTTTTCCAGCTTTGAACTGAAACTCAGAATGTTTCTGTCAACTTGTCAGATGAAAACCTTGGGCTTATTTTTACTAATGAGGTGGAGGAGGAACCAGATATGGAAGCATTTAGGCTCGTTTAGAAGCTTGCAGGTCTGTTTCAAACAGGATGAAGGGACTTTTGACAGCCTGTTCGCAAGTTGTGGAGACTTTAACTCAAAACAAATACCAACTCCAAGCTGAAAAACCTTGGAGAGATCACCTCCAAATTTAATGTCATCAGTCTACAGAATATTATCCCCAAGAGTGTGGGAATCATCAGGACTTTTTCACACTTGGCTAGGCATATGAAACATACAGCAAATGAAACTTTATGTGCCTTATATCTTTTTCTATAATTAAAATTTGTTGGGTGATCTGAAACATTTAGGTGGAATAAATATTGAAAACTGAAGAAATCTATCAGGCAAAAAAGCTTATTTTATTGCCATGTATGTATGTCAGGGAGCAAGGACAATAAACATGTGCCAGAGTTTATAATTCTTATAAAGAATTGTAATTTTACTTAAAGATTTGGTGTATTTTCTTTCTAGTTGGACCATCAAGATGATGCAGCACATTTTTATCAATTCCTGGACTTGAGACAAATGGATGTTATGTGGTACAACATGCAGACTTATTTCCCTATCCAATATTTTGACTTGAAATAGTAGGGACAACAACACTGTTAACAGGGACTGACCAATAAGCAGTTTAAATGCACTTTACTTCACCTAAAACAACTTCAACCTTTCATTGTGCAACACTCTGATTTAGAATTGTCTGCCTACTTTCACATAAATGAAAGGATAAGATCTCCAACTCACAGATGTCGAGATGAAACTTCACTAGCAAAAGAACATGTTTTGTCTTATCCCGATTTGACACACAAAGATTTGTTCTGGTATTTTCAGCTTGAATCTAAAATTCTTGTTTAAGTATGTATGAAATTTGGCACTTTTGAGTTAAACGTTAATAATAAATAAAGCCAAACTCTGACTTGTTAAGTATGTATGATTTTTGACACACTAGAGATATCGTTTGATAATTAGGGGTTTGCCTCTTTTCACCGTAACATAAATCATTAAATACTGTCAGGGGTATCCGAAAATGAAAACTTGTCACATTTTTGGAAGAAAATGTTTCATAAATTAGGCGTGAAAGCATGTGATAAAACCTTTATGCTGCCAGTAGGAATAAAACTGGAAAATAAGTGTGTAAATACTAGTGAAGTAAAGATGTCAGGGAAATATTTATTTGAGGAAAACTATGTTTAAATAAATTGTGTACAAAGTAGCAACAAATTCAAAACACAGAAGGATTGTATTTAAAATTACTTTTCTTCTTGTTGGGCCTCAAAGTTGTCATATTTTATTTGATTTTTTCCAGTATGCTAAATTACCCGTGTCCTCAAGACTATTCTACATGTTTTAGATATTTCCCTGCTTCAACACAAAGGATTTAGAGAATTCCAGTTCATCAAAAGCCTCCTAATCACCCATTAATTTAAATCATGTGTGCTGAAGCCTAAAACATTGACCATCACCTAACATAATATCTAGAATAATAAAGTTCAATCTGTCATTTGGTGTGAGGATCACACCAGGTGAAATGTACAGGGTCTAAAAAAGCAAATGTTTAAAATGCGTAGATTGTGCTAGTCATGCTGAGGTGTCTTTATTTATTTCTCTGCAGCAATACATTTTTTTTATTACAATGTAGTAAAAAAAAAATAAAGGTCTCTTCCTTCATTTGTATTCTTCATTTTACGACTTGAATTTTGAAACTCATTCTCCATTGTGTCATTAATACCACCCCACTGACCTTCACATTTTTATACAGCCAATCTTAAGTTCTCTCACTTAAAGTTCAGATGCTTAGTGAATCTCATCGTGGTCTGTGTAGAATAATGGGGACCTTTGCAGTCTTCTCTAAGATCAAAACAAACTAAATAGCTAGTTGTCCGTCTTCTGTGCAATTTCTGAAAAAGTACAGATACTAACTGAGTCAGTTTGGGGTTTGAAGATTGTGCCAAAATTTGCACTTGTCAGAATATAGGTAGGTTTCTGTTTTCAGAGGCAAAAATTTAAATCTTTTCATAAAAACTCTTTTCTACAGGCTCATAAAGACAAAGGAAGTACAAAAATAGTTTCCACAGTTGCAAAGTCCCTCATTTTCCAGGCACTTTACTTTACAGCTTTGCAAAGCTGGATTTAGTACAAAATACTCACGGTTGAAATGTTCTTATGATTATTTGGTGAACATAGTTATATCATCTTTCTTATTTCATGGCTAAAAATATAAAAAAAATTAACACCTTTGATCTAATTTTTAATTCCACTTGATGTTTATTTTACTTTGTAAAGTATTCAGTGCTGTTTGCTTTATTGGACAGATTATCTACATGGGCTGGGTCGACGAGAAGGAGCAGGACTCTGTTCAGGACAGGATGTACTCACCAAAGTTCCTCGCTCTGAGGGGTTCCTCACTCTTCAGGTTCACAGCTCCTCCTGTAAGCATTCTCTTATGTTTAATTTCTATTTCGTCAGATCAAACTCCTGTTTTGGATTGATACTTTCCGCTCCTGAGGCGAGGGGGGATATCTCATTTTCATTTAATGCTAATCTACTGTTGAGGAAAGGGGGGGAAAATGCTTCCCTATTTAAGAAACAGGAAGCAGCTCACTTATAATCATTTGTGGTGCATTGATCTTTGTCTTGATTGATGATGATCATTTAATGTGTTTACATTCTGCCAGCTATTTGGGTTATTATGACGAGAGGGATAAGCTGTCAATGGGCCTGTTGATGGCAAGAGATTGATAGATAACTGAAATTGCCTGCTGATGGTGATTGTGCTGATATAAATGGAATATGCTAATGTGAGTGGATGAGGGAACATGAGAGCCTGCATGTTCAAAAGTCAGGACATGTTTTGTTATTAATCCAAACTAGCTATCTGAGATTTATGGCTTCCTGCATGTGGGAGGATGTAACTGGAATTTGAAAGGCTACAATGGGTTTGAAAAGTATTTTTACCCCGTTGATGATTTCGAGTTTTGTCACGTTACAAGCATGAGTTTACTGGTGGAGTGGATGGAAAATGCAAGTCTGAAAAGCACAGAGTCGATTCTGACCCCCTTTAGATTTAAAGGGACATCCTTAAATCCCGTAAAATCCACTAGAACCAACTGCTTCAAGAAGTCTTTTATACACTCTACTTGTATGCATGTAAAAAAAGCCTTGGTAACTCTGAAGAAGCTACAGAAACCCATAGTGCAGTTATTTTCTTTTTTTAAAGTAAGCTATTATTGAAAGAAAGCCAATTTTCTCCAATCCATGTAGAGAACACAGCTGAGACATAGAACGAGGTTTCTTGTCAGACATCATCATAAATGAACCATGTGCTATGCGGCCTACATTCAAAATACTATGTGGTGGATAACCAACACGGCACATCACCCTGGACTTACAATGAAATGTACTTTTGGAGAGCTATCTTCAACGAGACAGGGAAGCTGATCAGAGTTGATAGAAAGATGGAAGGGGCAACATACAGAGCAACCCTGTGAGTAAACCTCTTAGAAGTTTGAGACGGTAGAGGTTTTCCATAGCAGGAGCCAACTTAATCCAACTGAGAGTCTGTGGCAAGATTTGAAAATTGCTCTTCACAGGTTCTCCCTGTGGAAATATGTCTAGATTTAAGATTAGTATAATTTTTCTTCTGCTTCACAAAAATGCATTACTTGTATCATAAAATCTCACTCAACTACATTGAAAATGGAAAAAAATATATATTTGCAAGTTACTGGGTACATCAATCAATGATCAAGGAAATACTGTAATACTTCCAGTATTTTGGATTTGACATGTTACTAGCAAAAGCACTGTGCATTGTTCTGTAAATAATTGTTTTTTTTTTTCTGTATATAAAAAGTATTCCCAAGGAATTCCCCTGTTGAAAAAAAAACAGATGCTATGTTTCCTCTTAGGTACAGTTCCTGATCTTTTTTTTATTCCTCTCCATTGAGACATTTCTTAAATCAAACACAACATTGATGTTCTGTTTTCAGGTGACGACGTGGGACTGGACCAGAGCAGAGAAAAGCTTTACCGTGTATGAAATAATGTGCAAAATTTTAAAGGTATCACAGTCTCTCTTTTTTGTCTTTTTACTCAATTCCCCAAGCATTTAGAGGAGTGGATCTCAAACAGGGTACACCAGGAGAATATTAAGCAGCAGAAGTGAATCTGAGGGATGCTCTCATATGACTCACTTATACAGTACATTTGCATGTATTCTTCTTGCTGTTCCATAGACAGACTCAAGGCTTGTAGTTATTATTCTATGCAGGTTTCAGGTCACTTTGAATTTGATGGTGAGAATTTATCTGCCACTCATTATCTAGAAACGGATTTTGAATAGCTAGATATAGATTCACAAATGCAATTATCTCTAGGCCGACCTTAAATTGCAATTGAATTTATAGAAAGCTGTGAGGCGACACATTAGATTATGATTATTAAAGTTAGTAATGCCTGTTGGTTGCTGCTGTTGCCTTATCTGTCAGCTCGCTCTGTGTTATCTTAGGACAGTGACCTTTTGGACAAAAGGAGACACTGCTTCAGTGTTCAGACAGAGAGTGGGGAGGACATGTTCTTCAGCGTAGAGTTGGAGTGTGAGCTGCTGATCTGGGAAAAGGCTTTTCAGATGGCCACGTTTCTGGAGGTGGAGCGGATACAGGTCTTTTTTTTTATTTAACAGCCTCAGGCTATTTCAGCACAGTTGCTTTAGCACGAAAAAACTGATAATACTCTCAAGACATCTGCAACTGTTGTAACATTGTCTCTTGCTGTTCTGCAGTGTAAAACATATGCTTGCATAATGGAGAGCCACCTCATGGGACTTACAGTTGACTTCAGCATGGGATTTGTCTGCTTCGATGCTGCTTCCAAGGCAAGTTCATGACAATCCTCTCTAAACTGTTCACCATCTCCATTTATCAGTTCATTTTTCAGCCTTGCAAAGTTGGATTTATGTATGTATTTTTCATATCAATGGTTTTATCAAGTTCTGGCCTGCTGATGCCGATATTGGTTATTTATAGGAGTTCTACAAACTTTTGCTGTCTAGATTGTTGCACAAACTGAAAAGTCTTAACATTATATTTGCAGTAAAATAATTTACTCAGAGCATGACAGAGAGCTTTTACTGTTAAAAGTATTTAAGTATATATAATTTACAAGCTGTATTATACTATTTTTTTTTCTGCACACCTCAGAATGAAAAACGTGTGCGCACTTACATTTTTGTATACAAGACTAGAAAATAACTTGTCTTATGCAAGTAAGCTATGAGTTGCTGTTATGTTTTAAATTATTTGCAATTTTTAAACTATAAATGACCAAGCAGCCATTCTATTGTGATGAATTAGGAGTGGAAACGTCATGCTATTTGTGGGAAATGGGGAGCAGTCAGTGTTACACAGCTCTGCGGTTCAACAGAAATTCACAAAGTTTTTTAAACAAAGACAAAATGGTCAGATTTAAGCTTCTAAGCCGTTTTAGTATCTTCTCTTAACAATAAGCATTATTGGTATAGTTTGCATGTGGTGAGCATAACATACAAATAAGTCTCTGTATTACATATAGAGCTATTGGACTGTTTCCAAAAGAAAGCAAATATTTCCTAATTTAGCAGAAACCTCTGAGATATTGAAAATAATTAAGTTGTCTTCTCACAGCAAAACCTTCCACACTGGTGATTGTTAATTTCAACACGACCCAGTAGCGCTTACGTAGATGGTGTTCACTGATCTGTAAAAAAAAAAAAAAGTTTGAATTTTTAGATTCTGCCTCTTCTGAGCGGTGAATATCCGGTCATACAGTTGGCCAACTTCTATGGCAGGGCAGGGGAATCCTCTGTTATCCATTCAAATATGGAGGAATGCTCTCCTCAGCGCGCTTTGCATACAGTTGGATGGAACAAATCATGACGCCTCAGCTGACTTTTGTTTTGTGCTGCTGCTAACTTATTCTGCTCACTGTGCATTTTAGGAGTTGTGAGTTCATTTGTTTTGACGGTTGAACCCCTCCCAGCTAAAACCTCTTACTGCAGCGTACAGTTCATTTTGGCCTTTCCCCAAGTCTCACAGGCTTGCATACTACTCCACTGGTGCACATTACGTTGATGAGAGGGACACAAGCACTGCCATATTGTTCTCTAAGATTTTGGCCCCGATTCCAGCAGTACGTGGCAACAATGTCCCCCAAGCATGACAATAATGTTGCCAGAGTATTGTTTATAGAGAGAAATTCACCAAGCACAATCCATATGTAAACTGCAGTAGCAGACAATGTGAGTAGGATTATTCCATAATTAAAAAGTGCTTTTGGCAAATTTGACAAGCATGCTGCTTTCTGACAGAAACCAACCAAAATGTAACCGTTTGACAAACAGATCTGTAATCTGCGGGTTTAAAATGCAGTCAGATCTTATTCCATCTCTGCAGTACCGTTTCCACATGGACAACATACAAAGCAAAGAAAACACTGGATAAAATATTTATGGTTAATCTCCACCACCATCTCTCTGCCAGTGCTTTTTTTTGGACTTTTTCCTCTCATGTCTGCGGTTCTCTTCTGCGCTCACACACATGAGAATCAAGTAAGCTCATCTCTGACCTTTCAAAGATGAACACACAGTGAGTGGGCAGATGAATCAATGCATGAATATGGTACTTACTACTGTGTAATGTGTTGCATATATTAGGACATAAAATATGTAAACTAGAACAGCACAATGCAGTTATGTGTTAAACTGTGGCATTATTATTCAGACAATGCCGACTTCCATTTGGATACAAAGTCAATATAAAGTTCTTTATTGCTACAAAGTTAGGCAAGATAACAAGCATTTTATTTGTTTGTTTGTTTTTTTCTCAAGCTGGAGTTTCAGCAGACTTCCTCAAAATTCTGCTGTAACTGGTTGACTTTGTTCAGACAACACACTGACACAATTACGCATGGATTTATTATTTATTCCATATATTCCTGACCCAACAGATGATGGTCTTCAATAAACACATTTAGCTCCTGATAACATGCTTACAGGAGTCAGGGACTCCCTATAGATATACACAGTCCAGTCACATTAATGTGACCACCACGTACTTTCCACTTCAGAGTTAAATAACCAATCACAGAAGGCAGGTGGCAGCACAGTGCAGTTGAGCGTATATAAAGGGTGTGTGTGGGCTTCGGAAAACATTTCAATCGTTGGCGTAATGCAGAAACGAAGCGATTTATCCGACGTCCAAAAGGGCATGATCATTGGCTTTCGGGCCAAGGGTGGAAGCATTTCCGAAACGGCTGAGTTTGTGAACTGTTCGCGTGCCGCCGTGGTAAAAGTGTACCGTGCATGGCAAAATGGGACTGTCCAAAATCAACGACGTGGCAAATGTAGTGCACCACGGGCCATAGATGACAGAGGCGAACGACGGTTGCGGAGATGCGTTCGGGCAGATAGACGGGCTACCGTTGAGCAACTGACCACTAAAATGAACCAAGGGGCTACCACAAGTGTCTCCCAAACCACTATTCAGCGAACATTGCTGCGTCTGGGCCTCCGAAGCTGACGCCTGGTTCGTGCACCTATGCTGACTGGTGTTCATCGACGACGAAGGCTAGAATTTGCACGCCAGTACAGCAGCTGGACGTCCACTGAGTGGCGACAGGTAGCGTTTTCAGATGAATCGCGTTTTATGCTCCATCGGACAGATGGACGTTGGCGTATAAGGCGTGAAACCTCTGAAAGGAACCACCCTGCAACCATTGCAGGAACGGTCCAAGCTGGAGGCGGGAGCATTATGGTCTGGGGAATGTTTTCCTGGCATTCTCTGGGTTCACTGATTATTGTGGAAGGCACGATGGATCAATACAAGTACGCATCTGTCCTTGCGGACCATGTCCACCCCTACATGCGCATTGTTTTTCCTCAGGATGATGGCATCTTCCAGCAGGACAATGCGAGGTGCCATACAGCTGCCAGTGTACGTGCGTGGTTCGAAGAGCACCAGGATGAGTTTACCGTCCTCCCCTGGCCAGCAAACTCACCTGACTTAAACCCAATCGAGCATCTGTGGGACCATCTCGATCGAGTTGTTCGCGCCATGGATCCTCAACCGCGTAATCTAGCGCAGCTGGCCACGGCATTAGAGTCGGCATGGCTCAACATCCCAGAGAAGACCTTCAGGGACCTAAGTGACTCTCTTCCTGCACGTCTCGTAGCAGTTCGCTCTGCGAAAGGTGGTTATTCTGGCTTTTGACAGATGGTCACATTAATGTGACTGGACTGTGTAGATTCTTGAACATGACAGTAAGTGTAATCTACTCCAATGGGCTTCACGGTAACCAGATCTCAACCCATTAGGGCGCCTTTGGAGAGTGGTGGGAAAGGAGATTTGTGTCATAAATCTATACCATCTGTATGGTGCCAACATGTCAACATAGAGCAAAGTCTCAGAAATGTTATCAGACACCTTGTTGAATCTATACCCTTGAAAATTAAGGCAGTTGTGAAGACAAAAGGACTCCCATTCGGTATTAGCAAGATGTAACTAGTAAGGTAGATAACTGTATATCCCTCTTAGTACATTTTAAATGCTGTACAGATGAAAAAACTGCATTCCTAAGATCTACATGGTGCTCAATATGAGAACACTGACATCAATAATGATTCAATCAGTGTTAGGCTACTTTAACAAATCCTTGACAGCTTTTCTCTTAAAAAATGAAAAGAATCAGTGCTTACTATGAAAAGTAACCTCCCTGGTAAAATAGTGCAATATAGCATCATGTTGCCTAAACCATTTTGGCAGACTGGGGAATCTGGGGGTGTCTGGCAGTGAGATGAGAGCAGTAGATCCTTGACTTCAGGGTGGCCCTTCTGTGGCTCTGCTCTCCTCTGGTGAGACCCATGGATAGTAAATGTGACGGGGACCTAAGGGGGTCCTTAGACTCCGTCTAATTAGTTGTATTCTTGCAGACCTCCTGGAGCTCTTCACAATTTATTGTAGTGTATTGTCTTAGGAGTAGATACATCCACATTAGTATCAGAATAAAATGTTCCCTAACAGAATATTAGCAGGATAGTGCAAGTATCTTTTCTGACTCGACTTTTCTACTTTGAAGTAGCATACAATGTTGCCAATGGAAATTGTCAAGTGTCATTTCTCATAAGATTAGTAAACATAAAATGAAATCCAGATTTTTTTTGTACAATTTTATAATAAATATACATTTTCCAGTAGAAGGAATCACAGATTGCATTTGTTGTGATTGAGATTTTGTTTACTTCTTATCTTCCATTTGGACACTGCAGACTCTTTAGACATAAGAAAACACTGGGGCACAGAACGGATGCTGCACACTGTCCTGTATAGCTTTAAACGTCTTGGCATGGCCACCACAAATCCCTAATTTCAGTCCTGCTGAGAATTTATAGACAGATCTGAAAAGATGAGTATGAGCGAGGCTGATTCAGTTCCACTGGTTCTGAGCCAGAACTCCAGGAGACTGTTGTGAGAGGCTTGTGGAAGAAAAATCCAAAACATTTGACCCAAGTCATGTAGTTCAAAGGCAATGCTACAAAATGCTGAGGAAATATAGTATGCTTGGTGTTGTAGAGGTTGGACAAAATTAAATTGCAGACAAAAACTGGGCATAGTCATAATATGCATGCCAATTAAAAAAACAAAAACACTTACAAACAGGGTCTGCAGGGAACCAGATACATGCCACAGATGAGCAACCCGGAACAATAGAAAGCAACGGCAAAACAACGAGGATGGGGAGCTACTGAGGCAAAGGTAGAAATGACAATGCAACCTAAAAGCCTAATCAGATGGAAATGAGAACAGCTGAGGGAGAAAGCAGGAGAATGAGGTGATTGAGAACAGCTGTGCTGGGAAGCAAGCTGGCACGCTGAGGGAGGAAGATAAAAAGAGCAGGAGAAATGGGAGACCATGAAACTTATGGGGGGAAAATCCTGAAACTATCATAAACAGTTAAGAATAAGAAACACTCGTTTAAGGAGCCTCAATCTAAATGTACGAATGAAAATACAGACAGAAAAGAACGAACATAGAGAAAACTGAAATGGTAAGATTTAAGATGTAGAAATACACGATGGATCCTGAACAGGAAGCACAACACACAAACAACTCAGGATAAGAGCAGTATATAAATATCTAATTTTAAAGATTTTTATAAACACAATTCTGAGATCCTTTCAGTCATTTTAACAAATATAAATTATTTTTTACTCTGATTTAACTTCAGACATGACAATTTTTGTTTGTAAATTTCTGGTTTCACCTAGTTAAATGTTTAAAACCAACCAATGTATATCCTTGATTTATTACACATTTTGGAAAACATGAAGTGTGTCAAACCAATAGCAGAACCTGAGCTGACCAGAGGAGTCGGGCATAACCACACAGTGTTCCTCCTTCTCTCATGCTGTAATTTCAAATTCCAATTTCTCATTCATGGATGTTTATCTTCTTTTCTTGTGTTTTTCCAGATCTTGAGAGTACATAAATTAAATTTGCAGACCCTGCTCACAGTCACTCTGCAAATACAAACTAACGTTGTTGATTCAGCTCGCAACTAGCTGCTACTATAGGTTGCTGACTGATCTTAGTCTTTGTGTTGGCTTCAAATGAGTAGCTTGGAGGCTGTAAAGATAGATTCTAAGGTGAATGTGATCTCACGCAGTAATGAATTTGTTTCTGCCAATCAAATGTGCGTTATTTTCCCTGGGGAAGCAGAGCCTGCCAAGCCGGTGATCAGCCAAACACATCAAAGTGTGGGGTGAAGATTGCAGTTGTGTCTTTTTCCTTCAGTATTCTGTGTTTGTAATCTACTTAATTATTATTCGAGTTTATGGTTTTGATTTAAAACTTAACACGTCTCTGAGGCATCATCTCATATGATTTATGCGTTTTGGGCCTTCTGATGCCAAACTTTGTGACTCAGTAAAACAGAATAAACAATGAAAAATGATTTTACCGTTGTTTAAATTGTGTCTTCAAATTTGCAGACCAACTAGAGAATTTTATGCCAAACAAGAGGAGAGCGAGAAATGCCAAGTTTATTCATTTAAACTCGTGTGACATTACTGTCCGTTTTCTTTTGTCTCCGATCAAACGTGAGCAGGTTTAAATTCTGAGTAAAGAAACAATACAACTTTCTGTTCCTCCATGACAAGGCTATTTATTTGAAGTTGTATCTGGTGAAATACTCTACATTATATGCATTCAATATGCATCATGTTCAAAAAACAGAAGTTTAAACGTGAGTCAGTGATGTGATTAGATAAACTATGAAAAGTGCAGAATGACGGTTTTAATCCTGGTTATTATAATGTCTTCTACTATATGCTGCCATAATGAATTTTGAGACAAGATACTTATTCAGTAGATTTTCTTTTCTAATTATTTGTAAATTTAGATTTTCAAAACCTTGACTCTTTACTTTTTGATAATGTTATTCTGCTCATTATTCTCAAATGTCTGTTTTGACTGAATTGTTTGGTTTTGGTTTTATATATTTTCTTCTTGCCAGATTATTGGAAGAATTTCAATGTTTCAATTGCAAATATTTTATTAATCGCAGAGCAAAATGAAATGTTGTTATAACTCATATTACACAATTTTCTTCAAGGAGTTGTAGATGTTGATGGCTGTGGGTTGGAAGGATCTCCTGTAGCAGTCAGTATTACAGTGGTTCAAGTGAAGCCTATGACTGAAGGATGAAAAAATGTGTGCTGTTTAACATTGTTTTGAGTACAAATACCTGTCCCCCTCCTACTTATGATGTTAACATTATACATTTTTTTAAAACACCAGAGCAAAACCCTGAGTGTTGTTTTTAAAATCACCAGTACAGATATTTGTGAGAAATAAATAGACTTCTGCTTCTACCTAAAGGAAAACATTGTAGTTTTCATGGTGAAGGTTTAAATCTCTGCTGCCGCACAAATAAGACTTTGCAAAAAGAGGGCTCTATTTTATTATGAATTTTTCACTTTTGGAAACCATAAAAAATTGTGCCACTTGTCTTTTTAATAGAAAAAAGCTGTGTCACTACAGGAGTCCTCAAGAGGGTAATATCAAAAACAGTGGGGAAGTGGCTTTTAGTTAGCATTTAAAATTTCCCTGAAAATGAAATGTGCTGATGTGGAAAAGTCTGCTCTGCCTTCGCTTGATCTAAAACTAGTTTTAAAAATATTTAAATATGAGTGCTTTGTTGTTGTTATTAAAAAGTGATGCTGTACTGAAGATAATTTCCTGCTAAATAATCCAGTATTGACAGATACATAAATATAGCACTGGGCGACTGCTACAGGTGATGAAATGGATTATTTTCCTTTCTTATCCTAGTATTTTCAAACCAGGAATCTTTAAGAAAATTTATAAAGTTTTTCAAAAGTAAAACTATGAGCTATTGTCTATATATACACTATTTCAATGAATTAGTTTAAATATAATCCAAAAGATTATATTTAATGTTAAACTATTTATTTTTGTTTCATAAAGACTTAAATTCATTACTGTTAGCCATCATCAGGATAATACCAGTTTGTTGTCAACAAATATCAATAACCCATAATCATGCCAGGTTTCATATGTTCCTTACAACAACCAGGTATTTTCTTATCTAGGCACGTTTTTATCGAAACTTACAAATGTTGTCTTAATGCACACATAAATCCAAAGAAAATTAAAGAAATACATGTGTCTTCAATATATGCTAATAAAATACTAATTTCTGATAGCATAACATGGAAACCAAAAATGAATCAAAAATATAAATGTTTGTCTATACTTGTGTCAGTCATTATAAATACACACCTACTTTGCCAATTAGTCAAGGTTTGGATTCAGGCCTTTTAACTGTCAACTACTGTATCACAGCATACGTTCACAAATGATGACAAGCTTTTTATTTATTTATGTTTTTTAAAAAAGGACAACTCACTTGTGTTTCAGCACATAATGTAAATTCAGAAGAACAGCATATCCAGCTCTCTCTTGTGGTCCTTGTTTGCAAGAAAGATTATGGTAATGCTACTGATGTGCCAGGTTAATTAAAAGATGGTTTATTGCCATGCAGTTTCCTAGCTGAAGCACAAATATCATTACCTGATAGAAGAACTGTACATATAAGCTACAATATTAAAAAGAATCCTGTAAAACATGTTGACCTTGCATTCAAGATTCCTCTTACATGCATGAAAAAATAGCAGCTAACAGACTTTTTAAAAAATGAGTCTGTAACATAAAATAAAGATAATGAAAAGTTCAAAGCTATACTTCCACTGCTGCAATAAGTTGAGCGCTGCAGATGTCTGGCCCTTTAGAGCGTCACCTAAATCTTCCTGATAAAGTTGCTGTGATTGGCATTGAGGACAAGATAATGCTCTATAATTACCTCTGACAAGACTAGCATGAATGAATTTCAAAGGCAAAATAGATGAGGTGACACTTCTGCTGCACTCTGATTATGCCTGGTTATTACCCGCTGTAGATTTTTACACGAAAGACGATTTTAAAAACATGTAATGCACATGTCGCGTTATAGCATCATTTTTCACATCACATTTAACCAAAGTGTTAAAGTTGTTCCTACAGTCCCAGGAGCAGTTTTCACTGTCCAACAGCGTGCGCACACTGTGACATAGTCAAGTGGAAAGCACAGCTCACTGTCCACCTGAGGAGTCTGAAAACTGACTCATTGGGAAGCTTTTGTTTTCTGATTTTAGCACTAATTGAGTCACCGAAGCGGTACTTCATATTAAATTGTGCTGCGACTTCTCACATTTTTTTTCCACCGGCAGCAATGGCACAGTCATCTCTCACAATGGATTGTACTTGACTAATCTGCTGATGTGTCTCATTTCCAATGAGCTCCTTGAGGATTTTATCATTTATAATTTATGAAAAAAGTGCCTAGAGAAGAAATACTGTAATTGAATTGCAGCGAATATGAAGATTTAGTTTTCTTTTTCTCGTCATTTCAGGCAGTACTGTGGAGATACAAGTTCTCCCAGCTAAAAGGATCATCTGATGACGGAAAGAGCAAGATCAAATTTTTATTCCAAAATGCAGAATCCAAGTCTATTGAAGCAAAGGTGAGTCTGGTTTTACAAGATTATACAAATTGAATCTTGATAATAATGGTATACATACTGTTTTTCCCCTCGTTGCCACTAAATCAGAGAAAGTTTTAGATTTTAAGATTACCAAAATGATTCATTTTATTCCTAAATATGTAATAATATAATAAAATTTTTAGATAATTTATTAATTATTTCTTTTTTAAATTGGCATACATTGAAATTACTGATAGAATAATCAGTGGTCAATACACAACCCTAAATGGGACCCTGCATGGTCCCATTAAAAGTTTGTAGGCAGAAAAGGTGCTTGTGAGTGAGGCGGCCTACGAACTTCACTTAGTCGCACCAGATGTCTCAGCAAGAATGGTTCAAATCTCCACCAAACTATTGCGAGAAAATTGTGGATGTCTTTGTCAAGTCCTTGTTATTATTCTGACATTGAGCTCTTGGAAATTGATTTTAAGTTTCCTTACTGACCTAAGCGTAAAACAATAAAAAATAATAATAAAAGTGATTTAATTTCATTACACTGCGGCAAAAAAAAAGTATTTGGTGTCTTTTGTACAGTGTGTGTGCAAATATCTGGTTTTAACTGTAAATGTTTGATGTTGTGCTTTTGTTTAGGAGCTGGAGTTCTCAAACCTCTTTGCTGTTCTTCACTGTATTCACGCTTTCTTTGCTGCCAAAGTTGCTTGTCTGGACCCAGTGTTTGTGGAGAGCCAGGGCAGCGCTACGACTGCCGGGATTCCTTCTCTGTCCAGCCTCTCTTGCAACTCACAGACTCCAAAACTGAAATACACCACTTGACAGGTGCTGCTGTCTCCGGACCTCTTTTAAAAGACCAGAATCGCCTCAGACGTCAGACAGCTGAACGTGGATCAAGGCTATGTGTGTTGCGGGTAGCTGGACGCTTTAGTAGAATAAAAGACCTCCTTGTGAGTATTACACTTGATATCTCTGAAGACTTCAGGAATTACTTTGGACCTGACTTTGAAACTCTTCTTCGAAAACCTTCTGAGAGCGACTCGGTGGACATGAAATGGGTTTTTGTCTTTCTTTCAAGGCTCAGACAACCACATGATTATCACGTCAAACAGAAATTACTGGTAATTTCCCTCAGTAGTTTGTCTGTTTTCTGTGAAACTTCACTGAGAGTCTTGGGCTAGATGCATAAAGATGTGCGCACTCATGGCTGTATGGGTTTGTACTCATAAAAGCATATGAATTACTTTCTCTAGACTACCAAACCCTTCATTTTAATGGAAGCTAAGTACGAATTTACTTAAGATTATTAATTAGCATGGGATTTTCTTAACATCACAAACTGACTTTTTTTTTTTCATCTGGGGATAATAGGTGGGATTTTCTCTTGGGATAACTTATAACTTATAACCTTATCTTAGTTTGCAAGCTAATTTGGATGTGATTTTTTTCCAAGGTCACAAGTTGAATATCCATTTGTCTTAAGAAAACTAAGCCATTTTCAGCTTAGAAAATAAGCTAGTTCCTTGAAATAATGGCTTTACTTGCTTTTATTATTAATTTAAATATGATTTTCTTCAGATTAAAGGCTGAATATTCTTTTATCTTGAGCTAACTAATGGGGCATTTTCACATTTAGAAATCTGTCCATATTATGTCCTTCCTTTGCTTTTGTTTCATGATTGCAAACTTATTTAAAGTTATCTCAAGAAAGTAAATCTTTTTATGCAAAATAGCTAAATGTATTGAACACAACACCACTGTTAAATTCATATGATGACATAAAAAGTCTTATTTTCAAATATTGAGGCAAACAACACATCATCACTAGATAATCTTTTCTGAGCAGGACGTTTCTGCTTTATTGCAAAAATCTCAATAATTATACAAATATGTCCAAGAACTCCTTTTTTGTACTATGATTATATACCCTGATAGGAAGCCCTCTATGTGGGATATAAACATTCAGTATAGTATTCATAGTTCTCATTTCTGTTCTAGTAAAACCTTTTACAATCATGTTAAATTATCTCCACGGTTTTTTCATTTTTTTTTTTAAATCCCTCTCTAAATAAGTGGTCTGAAAAATCTGGCTCAACATTCTCATTGCATAAGGTGAAGGAATATTTGTGTGTGTGTGTGTGTGTGTGTGTGCGTGTGTGTATATACACATGATTTATGCATCTAGCCTCTGGAATTAAAAATATGAAAAAGCACTTTTTTCTAAAACATGTAAACCTGTTCAAAGACAAAAGAAAATTCCTTTGACTGGATTATAGGAAGAGTTTACACTCATTTTAAGTGTTTTTTGTGTTTTTAAACGAACAATTTAATTCAAGACTCATTTAAAGTCAGATTTATGTACCTCAGTTTAGAGTCCACCTATAACTAAAAA
Source organism: Poecilia picta (assembly GCA_033032245.1). Classification (NCBI taxonomy): domain Eukaryota; kingdom Metazoa; phylum Chordata; class Actinopteri; order Cyprinodontiformes; family Poeciliidae; genus Poecilia; species Poecilia picta. The sequence goes on along the minus strand of CM065369.1, from coordinate 14,979,921 downwards.
GCAACATTGCTGGTGAGAGAAATGTATGTTGTCTCTTGTGTTGTCCTTGCCTGACACGTAGCATTGTGAAGTACAAACACATCTACCGATCTGCGTATCGGTGTATAGACGTGTGAGAGTTTGTGAGTGCAGGTGGGTGAATGTGACTCTAGTTTAAAGCACTTTGAGTGGTCAAAATCATTGGAAAAGTACTATGTAAGTTTAGTCCATTTACCATATTACCATTTCCATCTGTTTTTGGGTCACTGAACAGGTTGGCTGAAAGTCTATTGCTGCTTATTTGTTTGGTGGATAAAAAAGATGACTTTGAACATCAGATTCATCATAAAACAGCCTCAATTGGATAAACAAAGGAAAAAAATAATCCATTTCTGTTTATAATATCTCTTCTCAAAACAATTATGTAAATAAACACTGACATTTGAATAAACTCAGATAACCATAAAGCATAACCTGAAGGACTGTCACTACTACGTACTTGGCATTAAGGTATTAGATATTTGATGCGTGCCAGAGGTAAAAAGCTCATACACTGATGCTCTCTTTGTCATTTACTCTTTGAACCAGTTACAAGTATAAAATCAGCCATGGTGTATTTTTTATTGTTGCTTGAGATTACCCTGTAAATATTACATCAAAGAGAAATGGTCAGGAGGAAAACAGAAATATCCATTATCCTAGCTTAAAATGCTTTCAGTTACTCCCTTTAACCTGTCTCTGTTTCAAACTGTTTGTAAATGCTGCAGAGTGGCAGCTAAACTATCATAATCACAAAGAGTTCAGGTCAATTAAAGTAATTATTCACACTCTTACCTCCTATTTACAGAGGAGGAGGCCCCTGGGTAAGAGAAACTCTGGAGGATAGCAAATTAAAAGGGGTCAAAGCATTTTCGTGCTGTGCAGCCTTGTTAAGGCGTCTGATGGAAAGCCACAGTGGTGCAGTCTATGCAAAGAAAGTCTGTGTGATGATTTTGTGCTTTAAAAACAATCTTGATAAGAAATAACCGTGCCACACAGGATCCTAGAGGGTAAGGTTGACTTTATTTTATTTTATTTTAATTTTTTTTTGCAGATGTTTTAATAACAGATATGCAGTTAAATAAATCAATAAATGAGAACTTTTGTATCACGGCTCAGTCATGAGTGAATTTACTTTGCTCAAGTACAATTCCATGGAAAAATGCTTTTATTGTTTGAACTTTTTCCACAATTTTTCACATAACCACAACTTTTAATGTGCTTTGTTGGAATTTAAGTGCATAAGTGTGAAGTGAAAATATCCCTTTACACTACGATACCATGAATAAAGTGTATTCAGATATCTTTAGAAGTAGAAAGGAATTGCTGTGGTCGGATCAACTTTTTTGGACTACATGTCAAATGCTACCTATGGTCAAAACTGACACTACACATCAGCCTGAGTACGCCATCCCTACAATGTAACATGGTAGTGGCTGCGTCATGCTATGGTGGTGATTCTTTTCTTCAGCAGGGCGAGGAAAGCTGGTCAAAGGTGATGGAGAGACCGAAGGAGCTAAATACAGGATAATATGTGAAGAAAACCTGAGAGACGCTGCAGAAGACTTGATGTTCACCTTCCTGCAAGACAAAACACCCAGAGCGGCAGTGGCTCAAAGTCCTGACTTAAATTCATCTAAAAATCTGTCAAAACCAGTTGGCATTGGCAGATGCTGAACATAAAGTCTGATTGAACTCGAACTACTTTGCATAAAACAGCAGAGATGAAAATTGCAGCTAAAATTGATCCACAAAATACACAGTCCAGTCACATTAATGTGACCATCTGTCAAAAGCCAGAATAACCACCTTTCGCAGAGCGAACTGCTACGAGACGTGCAGGAAGAGAGTCACTTAGGTCCCTGAAGGTCTTCTCTGGGATGTTGAGCCATGCCGACTCTAATGCCGTGGCCAGCTGCGCTAGATTACGCGGTTGAGGATCCATGGCGCGAACAACTCGATCGAGATGGTCCCACAGATGCTCGATTGGGTTTAAGTCAGGTGAGTTTGCTGGCCAGGGGAGGACGGTAAACTCATCCTGGTGCTCTTCGAACCACGCACGTACACTGGCAGCTGTATGGCACCTCGCATTGTCCTGCTGGAAGATGCCATCATCCTGAGGAAAAACAATGCGCATGTAGGGGTGGACATGGTCCGCAAGGACAGATGCGTACTTGTATTGATCCATCGTGCCTTCCACAATAATCAGTGAACCCAGAGAATGCCAGGAAAACATTCCCCAGACCATAATGCTCCCGCCTCCAGCTTGGACCGTTCCTGCAATGGTTGCAGGGTGGTTCCTTTCAGAGGTTTCACGCCTTATACGCCAACGTCCATCTGTCCGATGGAGCATAAAACGCGATTCATCTGAAAACGCTACCTGTCGCCACTCAGTGGACGTCCAGCTGCTGTACTGGCGTGCAAATTCTAGCCTTCGTCGTCGATGAACACCAGTCAGCATAGGTGCACGAACCAGGCGTCTGCTTCGGAGGCCCAGACGCAGCAATGTTCGCTGAATAGTGGTTTGGGAGACACTTGTGGTAGCCCCTTGGTTCATTTTAGTGGTCAGTTGCTCAACGGTAGCCCGTCTATCTGCCCGAACGCATCTCCGCAACCGTCGTTCGCCTCTGTCATCTATGGCCCGTGGTGCACCACATTTGCCACGTCGTTGATTTTGGACAGTCCCATTTTGCCATGCACGGTACACTTTTACCACGGCGGCACGCGAACAGTTCACAAACTCAGCCGTTTCGGAAATGCTTCCACCCTTGGCCCGAAAGCCAATGATCATGCCCTTTTGGACGTCGGATAAATCGCTTCGTTTCTGCATTACGCCAACGATTGAAATGTTTTCCGAAGCCCACACACACCCTTTATATACGCTCAACTGCACTGTGCTGCCACCTGCCTTCTGTGATTGGTTATTTAACTCTGAAGTGGAAAGTACGTGGTGGTCACATTAATGTGACTGGACTGTGTATTTACGTGAAGATATCAAAAACAAATATATGATAAAACTTTCCCAATTTTTTGTAAAACATATATTAACCACCATTACCTTCTTCGAGTTATGCTTTACTTTCTGTTGGTGTGTCACAAAAAATATCAGCAAAAAATAAAAACAACGTAAATGCATTGAAGTGTGTGATTGTAATGTGGCAAAAATGAAAAAAAAAAGTTTATACTTTTGCCAAGTACTGTAAAACCACTTTTCAGCTTCTATAAAGATATTGTTGTGTCAAATTAAAAATGCACACTTCCATCATGGCATCCTTTTGAAAAGAAAACATTCATCCTTTAAAACAAACTCCCACGGTCTCTCCGAGCTTTTTCTGAGAAACATTCCCGAGGACCTTGTCAGGGTTTCTCCGAGCCTGACCTCAACACATAAAAATTTTAAAAGCATCTAATGAAAGATGCTGTTTGCCACTGACAACCAGGAAATCTCTGCTTCCTTTTTCTTCATCTGCCTTTTGTCAGTCACCCCAGTGCAACTCTCCCATACACTTAATATTCAGCAAATCCCCAGTCTGAGGCATCAGCTTTTCACGTTTGAGCACATAAAAAGCACTATTTTGACAACTGTTTGTCTGATCTGCTTCACCTTTCTGGCAGGTGCATTTCTCAACACTTTAAAGGATCAGTGACGAGTTTGAGGCTCTTTGGATGAGCGGTCCTCTTATTTACAAGCCTTTCACTAAAGTATCCCCACCAGTCAATATACGCAAGCACTGGGAAACGCTTTTGTATGTACTCTGCGAGCAATCAGGATCCAGAAACAGAATTCAACGGGATCTTCTTTTGATTCTAATCCGCCTCGCTAACAAGTCTGAAGAAATTCAGCTCCCATGGAACATAACATTAAGGGCGTATAAGCATTACAATGACTGGAAGACAAGCACTGTGATTGTGACCTTTATTTTTGTGCCACACAGTAACAATGAAACAACACATTTTCAAAATGAACTGCACACACTGAGAACAATCAACCCATCGCCCCAACAAAGAGAAGCTGGACTGATTTGGTTTAAAAAAAAAAATTAAAAAAAAGAATCCAAAATAGAGAGTGCAGGGCAAGTTACGAGCTTGTTTATTTTACTGGGCGCAGTTTTAATAGTCGAATCTCGTCCACATTAAATGTAATCACAGCCATCCCATTAACTTTGGTGCAAGGGCGACCTCAGAGTCTCAGCTGTATGTCTGCCGGATTCAATGTCGCTCACTAATTTGCAATTACATTTCAGGTTATGGTATATAAACAGTTGTGCGGCTCAGATGCATCATGTGAATTTTAATGGAGGCTGTGCAAATCAAATGGGACTGTTTGGCTGTTATTGGTAATTATAACATCAGAATCTGCGCTGCTAAACTAAAAACTATCCGTCAAGAACATTTAAAAACTAAGCAAATTAAAATAAACTTACTGAAAATAGAAATCACCTCCCCATGCACAAAAAAATCTACAAGAGAAGTAATCAAGCTCATTTTCAAAACAAAACTATTTTTCAGTACATCAGACTAAAATTGAGAGCTAATATTTCTATGTAGAAGACAGCAGTGGAGTTCCCAGTGTGAAGATACAGTACAGCAAAAGGGGGTGCTACAAGTCAACTCCAAATGAAACTAGATGGGGGGAAAAAATCATATGAGAACAATATATACTACTTATATCACTTTTATATTGAAGAAAATTCATATCAACAACATTCAACTTAGTTTTTTTTTTCAATACGAAAGATTCATTCAAAGAAAGATGAAGAGACTGTCCAACTGTGTGACAGTGAAGCATAAGGAAAACCTATAAATGTCAGGCCGGCGCCGTTCTGTTTTTCTATGTGGAATGTTTTTTTGTTTTTTTTTTAATACAAAAACGCCTTTGTTTAGATAATTTACTGTGCCAGGAAGCTCACAGAAATCCTAACATGATGCAGGGGTACATTGGCACTGAAAAGCCACCGCTATTAGGGAAGTACTTGGGGTGCCTTGTAATTAAAGGTGAATTTACATTACAATGAGTCCAGTCCCCAATTATAGCCAGGAGCGGTACCTTTTTTAAAATATTTTCTTACTTGAGGACTGCAGATTAAGGTGCTTTGTTGGACACAACTGTAGTCCAGGATACAAAAGGCATCAAAATCTTGAACAATTGTGATTTTGCATTGTTTTTGATTAAAAACATAAAAACAAAAAATAAAACAAAAAACACCAGCACTGTACAGAATTCAACTTGACTCAAGGCAATGGAACCAAATAATAATTTTAAAGGGCAAATATCATAGAGCAAACAAAACAAGAAAAAAGATAGCTCTCAACAGCATGGAACAAAAATGAATCCTCATCAGCTTTTACATTGTTTTTCAAAACTAACCCATTTTTTTAAAGCATTTTTTTCTCTGTAAAACTGGAAGTGAGTACATGATAAGGATGACGGCGCATCACCTGCATCTGCAGTGCTTGATCAAGTATAGAGGTACAGTAAACATGAAATGCTTCCTGTATAAAAGTACCAACATTTTAATGGGAATAGATGGAATATATGGCCACCAATTGGTAGCACAACAAAAAGATGGACTGAGCAATTTTGCTACAAAGTTCATCTATGGGTAATAATGCAGCTTGAACAGCCAGACTACTAAGAAGTAGCTGAGAGCAAAGTTTTCAAGTGAAAACTTTAATTTTAAAACACTCTTTACTTTTCAAGTGTACAAAACAAAAAATGTTCTTCAGAATGTTCATCCAGTTTCTGAGCCAAACTGCAGCCGCAATGTGATCATACTTTTCTATTTTAACTCCCTCTCCACTCACTACATGGGTAGCATTAGCTTGACGTGACTTTTAAGGGTTAAACGGCATGTGAAAATTAAATGCTGGTGAATTTCTAGAGTTTACGGTACATGGCGGACATCTGCAGTATAACGTTTCAACAGCTACACCACTGTAGAGAGCTAAAAACCATCACAAGTAAAACCCGGACTATTTGTGTGAAGAAAAGGCAGACTTGCACATTCACTGCATGGCTCACCAATATAAAATAAGAAATTTGCTGGAAGGAAGAGTGTATAAGAGTAACAATGCTGGTGAGAAGTGGGGCAGAATTAATTCTTTTTTTATTTTAAACTAGCTGCTGCCAACTTTCTTAATTATAGAATCATTTTATTTTGTTAAAGGTAGGTTCAGCTGCCTTTTTTTGTCTATGTTTTGCTTTTTGACTTTTTTTTTTCCACATTTACTCATATAATTTAATATAATTATTCAGAGCTACAATCCTTAACCTAATTGAAAAGAGAAATAAATAAATTATGATAAATGCCCTTTAAATTCCTATGATTTTTATTCCTAAACTTGATCACTTGGGACATCACCTCCAGCAATCAGTCAGAACATGTGAAACGGTGCCTAGAAACACCTGAGATATATATAATATAATCAATATTAATTAAACATCTTCCTTTCTGAAACCGTGAACTATCCATAAACATCTGTAGCTTATTTCCTTACCATGCTAAACTTCTGATATATTATTTAAATGCATCCTTGAGAAAAGACAACAGAGTAGAGAGCTTACATTGCAGCAAATAACATGTCAGTTTTTTGCAGTGAGAACCCACAAGAATGTAAGCATGCTTTAGAAAATTTCACATTAAAATGTGCCCTGTAGAAAATATATATGAACCAATTTCATCTTTCCAGTGATCTATTTTTTTTGTTAGCAGGAAGGTATAAAACGCATCAAGACAAGCATTTCTCCCCCCATTTATGAGTATGAAAGAAGTTTTTAATCTTAAGTTGAAAAATGGGATCAGATGTGGCCTTATTTGCAATTCAGCATGTTTCTGTATAATTAAATCCCCGTATAGTGACAACAGGTTAAAGCTTCTACAAAAGGTGCAGTAAAGTTTTTCATTTTTGTATGATCATATTTTAACAAAACCATAAGAACAGATTTTTTTTTGTCATTTATAGAATTCTTATCTGCATAATATCTGCAGACATCCTGATTTGATAAAATCTGTATCTCAAAAACAGTTTCCTGAAACTAAATGTACGTTTAGGATACTTTTTACATATTTTTATATACAGATCAAAAACGAAAATGTCAAGAGAATCGAACACCCATGGAAATCAAAACATTATTATCTGACATTATGTCATCTTGTTCCACTACAGTGTTGCCTTTGAGATTAGGTGATAATAATAATGCTACATCGAACTGAAAAGAAAGGGTGAAGAAAACAGGATTTCAGCAGGCAGAGCACTCATTAAGGACGGACATCGAGTGGATCAGTCATTTCTCTCTGTAATACAGTAAGTACGCTTTCAGCGACTCTGGCAGAGGCAGAGCCAGTATTTGTTCTCTCAGCTCATTCACTTGTTGATGATTTCAATGTCACCAATGTCTCTTTCCTCCTCCTCCTCCTCCTCCTCCTCCGCCGCCGCCGCCTCCTTCTGTTCCTCCTCAGCGTGTTCCTCCTCTTCGCTCTCCACCATTTGAGGTATGAGCTGATTGCCCACAAAAACGTAGGTGTTGATGCGCCGCCGTCGGCAGCGCCTCCTTTTGCGCTTGTGGGGAACCCTCTGAACCATGCCCTTCCCCTGACTGTCCTGATTCGCCAGGTTTCGGAGAGTGCGGCGAATGTAAATGCGAGATAGGTCCTGTAGGCTGCGGACGGTCACTGGGGCTGAGGACAGAGAGGGATGACATGGTGCTTCAGGATAACGTGCCACAAAAAAAAAAAAATTCACACTACAACTACTGCTACTATTACCGCCACATTTTCTCAACTAGGTCAGCATAAACAAGTAAGAATGCGACAGGAAACTGAGCTCCAGTGTTTCAAGAAAAGAGTAAAGTGGCTTCATGATGCAGCTGCAAGCACATCTCATAAAACAAAACAAGTATGGCATCACGCTGATCTAGGACTCATCACTTCCAATCAATTTCAATGCACTGTGTCTTAAAAAAATAATAATACAGCCAGTTTTCTACTTCAAGGCAAGTTTTTTTTGTTGTTGTCAAGGCAGTGAAACTCACGCAGCTGGACAGTGTCAGGCTTCTCTCCTTCCGCTCGGCTCTGCTGGACCAAGGGGCAAAGGACACCGCCAAGATGTTCCTGCTATCCCATGTGCTCTGACCAGTTCTGGTTATCTGGGTCAGCTGCATACACATAAAAAATTTAATTATTGTTGAAAAAACATAACCCTGTAAATTGTGCCTAAATCATCATCTAGAATCAGATAAGACAATTCACTCCTACACCATACAAACTCACAACATGATATATTTAGGAAAGCTTCCACCGTATAGAGTGTGCAAATAGTGCCAAGTCAGACTGAATGCAGAAATATGCAAAAGTTACAAAAGTATTGCTCTAAAGATGATGCATGCGGTCAAGTGGTCGTAGATTTTTTGTAATTTTACTCTCTAACATATTACTAATCTGAGTCTTAAATGTTACATTATCTCTGGAAAATGTTTGGAATTTATTCATCCTGAACATTTTTAATTGCTATTGAAAGCCGCTGCATGTGTGCAAGTTTCTTGTGAACTATTTCTGATTTGGACCATCATTAGGCTGGAAACCTAATTGCAACCTGTATTTTTTTTTAACCAGGCCACCAGCTTTTTTATTAAAAATATCCTGGTATTTCAAAGAATTTATACACGCTAATAAGGTTCCACGGAAGGTAAAAACCAACTCACAGTAATATGAAACGTCCACCATTCTTAACAATGGTGGATACTTTTCCACAGTGTGTGGCAAAAATAGCATAGTCCCATCTAGAAATATAAGACTTTGTGTGGAACTTCACACAGATGCTGAAGTCCCCATAGTGTTTGTAAAATTTTACCCATTTATGTTTATGATGGTAGGACAGAAAATGCTGGCATGTAAATGGTGCCCAATAGTGGACAGCAGACTTGGCAGCTTTTTGTAGCAGTCCTCCTCAGTGAGCTGTGCAGAGGTTTAACATCCTAAACTGACCTCCACACTGTGTGTCGTGTTGGGATAAAATTTGATCAAAGTCCAGCCTTAGTTGCCACAATTACAGCAGTTTAAAACTTTGATTACTGTTCTTATATTACATATTAATTTAGACAATGTTAATTTGGTTATTATTTTCCAACTTCTTAGAATGCTTTATCAATCTCAGGGGGGAAATTTGATGTTACAGTCACCTGTTCAAAATATACTCAAGAAAACAGAGGAAATACAAAGTTATGTCTGTGTAAAATAAGCATAAGCAATTCTACAAAGAATTATGAACATTATTATTATCACAGTCGCATGTTTGTCACATGTATTCTAGTTTTATACATTTTGATGCGTGTCCAAGATATATTAGCCTTTGGGAATTATTTTTTATACAGCAGACAAACAGGAGTATAGATTAAAATGAAACAAGCCTGGACTCTGTGATCAAATTAAAAAATGAGATTCATCAAAAATGTTTCAGCTATGCTACTTTTTGTAGGAATCTTTGGGGAACAAGTAATTGTGGCACTGGTGATTTTGAAACAATGCAATGGGATTTCACATAAATATTTAACAAATCAATATTATGTTGATGGAGTAAAATATTAATGCATAGAACTATGTGTGTAGGGTGATGTAGAATTACTGTATGCATTTACATTTTTCTTCCTAGTGGTATGTTACAGCTGTTAATCCACAACTGTATTCTGCAAAGTGAACAAATCTAAAATATGCTCATGAGCTTCCCAACACATCTGCTTTATCTTTATTAACATACACACAAGATAAATGAAAGGTCTGAAATGTTTTTGTTTTTCCAGGTGCTAGAAATGAAAACAAAATAATAAATCAGTATCAATTAGTATTAATAAGAAAACTGTTGCAGCGGTTCTGGTTTATTATTAGCTGGCCAATCACATCACTAACGTTGTCATTTAATGTCAGATTGATATGTCAGAAATAGCTCTCGGGATGAGACAGATATACGACAGCTCAGACCTTTAATATCAAATGACCTTCTGCAGGGTGACAGTTCTTCAGAAACTATTAACCTAGATTGAGAAATTGAGTTATTTTTGACAATAACAAGTTAAGTGTTTACTTCATAGCTGCAGCTGTAGTGACTAGGACTTACTGGCCTACGGAGGTGCTGTACACGACACCACATTCCTTCCTTTGTATAAATTCAATCTTCTTGTTGACATTCACGAGCTCTACCTCTTTAGCTCCAGCTACCAGCTGTGCCACTAATGGAACAACACATCTTTTATTAGCTAATAGAGCCGACACCTGGAGGCCAGATGCCAAATCCATCCGCTCATTGCTAAAGGACACTTAAAAGATATGAGGGTTTCATAAAACAAAGTGTAAGCGTGTGAAACAAGGCCTTCATTTAATAATTCACATTTTTCTTCTGTGTAAACACATCATACTGTAGATGTCTTTTACCATTACTGAATCAGGGCTTCAGCTAAAATGACAGATGCTTTATGGAGGATTCAGAAGCGTTTCATACATGTACTTAGCCGGAAAAAAAATAATGAAATCCACAGAAGTGCTTCCTCATCCTGAGAAAAAAAAACTAAATGAGAAGAGGGAACTACAGATGTTGGTTATTCCAGCAGCAATCTACCAGCCGTGATGACTTTCCTACAGTGTCTTAGTTTTTCTTCTGCACACATCTTCCCGTCCCTGTCCTTTGAAGGTTTCATATTTGTCCATTTTGAAGAGCAATTTAAAAAGAAAGTGCCACAAACAAGAAGGAGGGGAGAAAATATGTCAGCTTGGTGCTGATAAAAGATTGAACAAAGAACAATCTTTAAAAATTTGCATTACCACAAATACAAACTGCACATTTTTCAGCTGCTCAGATCCTACAAAGATCTGCAGTTTGTTATAAATGTTGTTTCCTCAGTGATCAGTGGGTCTTGGTTATTTAGCAATACAAAGCAAATACAGATTGTCGTTTTCCAGGTTTATTGTGGTTTCCAAATTATTCCTCATTTTAATTCCTAAGAAATGTTAACAGCGTGCAAAATGTTATTTTAAAATGTTAATATAATTTCAAATTTAACATGGCATTTAAAAATACGTTTATGTTTTGTCTTTTTTATCAAATTAAGGATAAATGTGTATACCACAACACAAAATATATAAAACCTTGATTTTCTGTAGTGTGCTGGATTGTTCGATCATACATTTATTTCATTGTGTTGAAAAACTAATTAATCATTATTCATAATTGTCCACTCAAGTGTAAATGTGCATCTCTCAAAGAAAGCTTAATCGGAACACATTTTCTGAAACTTTTGCCTCCATTTCTGAGCACAACCCACAGAAAATATAATCTCCTTCTCTGACCCTCATGAATCTTTTCTGTTCCCCCAAACTTTACATTAAACATCTGGAAATTGAACAATGAGCCAACTTTAAATTGACTTCACTTAACAAAATACCAAAAGTTGTTTCTTAACATTTAAACCAGATTAAGTTGCTTCAGGATCTCTGAGACTTTTCAAACATAGCTGGTTCGTGGTAAATCTGAAAAGGCTAATTTAAGGCCCTATTTTCCTGGCCATTTCAATCACATATTTCCTAACATTTTCTCTAAATACGGAGGTTTCTGCACCTCAAAAATCAATTTCAACCTTGTTGTGGAGGAAGAAAACAATGAGTATTTCAAAAGTTTATCAGCACCAAACAGAACTTTAACGTGTCATCAGAAGGAACCATGCAGGCACATTCATAAAGTTTGTACTTTTTGGTTGGTTGTTTCTTTTGCTTTTTAGGTGTGGAAAGTGTGAATTGCTCTACTGGGTGCTTGGTGAGATTCTTTTACTTGCAGCAGTAGGGGCGCCAGCATGCCGCGGAAAAAAAAGGGAATGGTGCCAACAGCTGCATTCTCATCTTGATGTATCCCAGACGACCTCTTCAAGGCACTATATAGACTGTCTAGCTGATTTTTTTTTTTTTTTTACATTTTAATACCTTAACTATTGTGCAATAAATTGCTTAAAATGAAATTATTTTTGAATGACCAAGTTATAAAACATCTTATTATTATAACCAGGTGAGAAACTGGTTCAGTCTTCTTGGATGTATATTGCACAACCCAGAGAGCCAGACTAAACAAAACTACAACCTCGGGTAATAAAATCTACCAGAGTCAAAATTAAGTTTTGCTTTACTTGAGTCCCTTTGTGGTCCCAAAGGTTCCTTGCCACACAAACACCAAAACATCCCGTGTACTTTCTTATGCCCCAACGGTGTGTCAACACCAGCACAACGTCTATTTTAAATAAAATGTTATTCTGGCAGCACCGTGTGCTCCGAGCACAGCTGTTGAAATCCAGGGGCCGTCGTGGCTCAATAATGCATGAGAAAGTTGCGTAATGAGTCTTGCAGGTCAGAGCTATTTTACCTTGTTTTCCCATATGCTTTGAATTTTAAATAGCAATTGGTGTGTGTGTCAACTCTGTATCAGTGCCATTGCTTGCAGCACTTACCTGATCCTCTATAGGCATAACCAATATGCCTCCAATTTTGAGCAGTACTTTCATGTAATTTTCATGGTCCTTCTGCACTCCAGCGCCACAATAAATGCGATCGTATTGATGGCTGTCCGTTGAGATTTCAAGGCAATTCCCCACCACGAAGACAGGTTCACAGAATTCAAACCTGCGAAAAATAATCAACATATCAAACACAGTCAGGGAAAACATGTTTGTCATTCAGTCAGTTTCACTGCCACATTTGTAAACAGCGACAGAAATAAGCAAGGCTACATAAGTGTTTTCACACATCCACCGCAGCCCTGAAGTTTTCTAAACAGTTCATGAGTGAGAATGCAAATGTCTGAATCAGCAGTAATAGACTTGTAATGGACAAAGGCCCTTGAAATTCAGACAAAGCCCATTTGCAAATAGAGCCGGCATCATCTAGGGACTTCGAAATGTGTGTTCATTATCTTTGGTGCAACAGGCACTGAAGGGGCAAAAACAGAACTGTGGGAAGAAACAGTGAGATTTGATATGTCGATAAAAATGTCTAATAAAAAGAAATTCAGGGACATTATAAACCATCACACAAAGGACAGTAATTGACATTTATGACCGAATAAAGAACCACAAACTTTACAGCAATATAAATCTTGCAGATATTCCTACATTTAGAACACTACATTAGCACATATGTCTTAGCACAAGACATGATCAGTGACAACACATCTGGCACAAACAACTTTCTCCTATGTGCTTGGAATTTAACATAAAAAAAAGAAAAAAAAGGAAAAATTTACACAATTCACCTAACATTTCCCTCACTTACTTCTCTTATTTTTATTCCATGATCACAATAGTCCCATTTCTCCCTATGAGTCTTTGGTCACTAAAATCTACATCAGCCAATAAACATCTGTCCAACTGGTCAGATATTATACTGACATGCAGAGTGTAAATGTGTGATACTTGAAACATTACAACCCTACACGAAATTGCAACCAGGCATTCCTTGGCGACTGTGACCTTATACGTGTCGAAACCACAATAACAACTGTGATTCAATACATTGTGAAGCTCTAGTTTCAGACAAGTTTTCCAACCAGAGTTGTAAACATCTACAGTTGTTCCAGAGTTACCTCTTTTCTCTGGGTTGCTTGCCTGATTAATGCTTTTTTTTTGCCGTTTCAGGCAGACATCTATGCCTTGTTTGGAATATTTGTGATTGCTACATGATAAAGAGTAAGAAAGCAGTTCACAGGGTATGAATATCTTAGGTCCATATAATGCTTATAAACCAGTGGGCTCATTAAAAAAACAAAAACAAAAAGAGGACTATACATTCAAAATCGTTTTACAGGCAGAAACACTGCAGATATCCCTGGCTAAAATAATCACATGTGGACCATTGAAAGACAAGTTTGTTATTGCGCAATTATTTTACGAAATGGTGTCACGTGCAGCTCCTTTTAAAATGACAGACATCAAGGTCACAAGTGTGCTGAGTAACTGTGGATCTATTTGTTTGTGGAAAACCGGTAAAAGACCAATTTCTGTGTTAAAATTCCACGTGAAGAAGGAGCAAATGAATATACACTAAAGATGATTCCCAAGGTGTGCAACTAAACCCAGAAGTAGATTCGCTGATTAAAACTGAAGCATTAGTTTACAGCAGCTGGTAGATCTTTACCACTCAAAAAAAAACAAGTTATTAATCATTTTAAAAAAATAAAATGGACAACTTACTTCATAACAGTGTGCATTCATATGGTGAAAAGGTACTCTATTGTGCCCAAGCGTACCCTGCTGTTTTGTTGTGCAAATTTGGCAGACGTTAAACTATTTCATAAAATCACTGTTTGCACTTGAATAACGCCAAATAACTAAGCCTCACAATAAAAAATTTCACTGAACAACCGCAGTTAGACACTTGTATCAAACACACCTTCCAAATGAGAAACAGTTTGAGCAGTTAAGTGGTTTTCATTTTGACTTCAGCTGGCAAAATTGGCTATCAAACCAGCTGCAACCTTCTGATTGTAAAGCCCACCAGCAGCCCTCCAGCTGAGAAAAAACCTCTCCATCTTCTGAGCTACAGCCATTTATTAACATTCATTTGTGTTTAATTTGTCCACATTGACAGTGATCTGTTTTAAGAGTATTTACGTGGGTGGTTTTGTTCTGGGCAGCTTCTTGGCTGAAACTGTTTGCTAGGCAACCATCAGAGATTCAGGAGAGATTACAGTAAGGCGCTAAAAAAAAAAAAAAAAAAAAAAAAACCTGACTCGTTCACAGTTTCCATCTGACAACAAAGACACTTAACAAAATAGGAATACTCTGACGGCATTTACTCACTTGTCAAAACTGTCACTATTCTTAATGAATTCATCAAGTTTCTGTCTGGCGTACTCGACAACGTCCTTGTGGAGCTCAACTCCATGGTTCACACCATAGGGGCCTGAAGCAGAAACAAAAGGGGGAAATAAACACAGAAACAATGCTTTCATCTCAAACACACTCGGACACTTGGTTTTCAAAAACTATGGGCTTTTCATTTCAATAAGGTCCCTTTATGGGAAGAAAAACAAGGCAGTTAATAATTTGTGGTCTTCAGTTTTGAAATGTTTGAGCCTCTCCGTTTTTGGACAATAAGTTAAGATTTCAAAAAGCCGAGTTAGCTAGATCATACACAGGAGAATCTTAAAGTGTAGTACCATAAAAGATTATTTTATTGCAGTAAATGAATCAGTACCGTAAGTTCAGTTTTTCAGAAAATGATAAAATGACACACCACCAACAAAGAAAATTGGTTAGGGCAGAAATGCCACCCTGCTGAAACGCATGTTCTTGGGCTGCACAGTGTAAACTGTACAGACCCCCTGTAGAACTCCGTATGCATAAATTACTTCCTTGCTGCTGGGTCTGGTGTCTCTCCTCTTCAGATGTAAACACTCTGTAGAGTGTTTACATCTGAAGAGTTTGCACTGCAGGTCCATCAAGCACAGTGATGCTACGGTCAAGAAACTACTCATAACTTTTGGAAGTATGGACATATGCCAAGTGTCACTGGAGAATGAAATCCTCTTTGCTGGACCAACACCAGCAGATCTCAAGGTTCCAGAAATAAACTCTGACTGTGAAGACTTCCCAACGGTCCTCCAGCAACTTTAAACTTAAATTCAACCGACCTGTCTTCAGTGCCCTGTCGAGTCAGCAGTTTTAAACATTTCTGTTTAAAAAAAATAAAAATTTCTATTTTTTCCATAAAATATTAGATTTTGAGAGAAACTGTTTTCATTAACCTGAATCAATTATCGTTATTGCAGAAATAAACATTGTGTGTAACTAATCTATGTGATATTGAAGCTCTCCATTTTGAAATTAACTACTGAAATAAACAAACTCTTTCATGATCTTCCGATCCGCTAAGCCGAACCTGTAAAAGGTCCAAGAATCCCACATGTTAAGCAATCACTTGAAATAGAATCGCATAAAGAATACCTATGATGAGCCCAACCATTGTGCTCAGGTAACCGGTTCCGCTGCCCAGATTAAGGAAGGAAAGGCCTGGCTGCAGTTTGAGGGCCTCCATTACTTCAGAGTATATACACGGGGCAGACAGGTGAATGTTTCCGTGCTTCCACGCCAAGTCTTTGTAGGCACTGTCCCGATAGCCGTCCAGATAGTAGTCGCCTCGGTCTATGGCTCGGAAGGCCTGCTCGACCTTCTCTGTGCGGATGTACTGCGCCTCCTTTAGGTTATCGATGAGGTCATCGTTGTCCTCCCCGGCGCTCACAGCTCCCCCCATGGCGAAAAGTGAAGAGACACGGAAGGGCTGAACTTGTACACAGGTTGAGTGAGTCCTCCTCACAGCGGCATGGATATCTACGCTGGCTGAGGGGGTCCTGCCAACGTGACTCGTCGAGTGTCACTTCAGATGGGGCTCATGTCCGAGCAGCAAGAGAGCTAAGACAAAAAAAAAGAAAAAAAAAAAACATTGCAACTGTGTTATTTCAAAATCCCTGCAGAAAGAAAAAACATATCTTAGGTTAACTAGTAAGATGCAGATTGGAAAGGCTCATTGAGGATGTATTAATGCACAGCCAAGACTGTCTTATGATGATGAAGAATTAACAATTGAAAGAAGCTGGCTGATGAATTTTCCATGCCCCCCCCTAAGATCTTCACATGTCACTGCAGGAAGAGCACAACTGCAATTAATAACTTTGATGAGGTTTTCACTCAATTTGGCTTCAAGAGCCACTCCATAATACATGGTGACCTGCTGATGTGACTTACAGGAATGAAACAAAGCCATCATCAATGCAATTTATAACCTCTGCACATCCATCAGTCACAAGACAAATTATCTGTGTTACAAAAATAACATTAACAAATTCATACGCCACTGAGTATCTAAAGAACAATATTCTCTGTGTAGTTCAGATTAGAAGTTTGTAAGCACTCCCCCTTGCCATGATTTGACAATTAATTAGGCTTTTTATGATTTATTTGATTAATTTTATTTACATGTTGTTTTTTTACATGAGATCTCAAGTTGCTATTTCATCAGAAATGTAAAACTGTAGAGACTTAGAGGGAGCTGAATTGTTCTTATTTTCTTCAGTTTATTCATTTACTCAATTTGTAATTAAATTTATTTAAAAAAAAAAAAAAATTCGAAATGTAGTTTGGACGAGGAAATGAAAGCCATTTTATCAATATTAAGGCATACTACCTAAAGTGGAAAGTGTGAGGGATATTTCTCATTTTCAGTCAAGCTGTGCTTTTATTTGATGCAACCTGCCAGATATTCAGGTGTGAAAAACACTTGTTCTGGTTTTGCTCAGGGCAGATAATGTCTGCAGAATGACTCAGAGTTGACATGGTTGGCTTCAGATTGGTAAGACTTTGTGAACATTTGTTCAATTATTTTGTACTCAGATTTGCTACTTTTAATGTCTTGTATGATCTCTGGAGTTTTGGCACTTTAATGTGCCCTATGAAAGTTCACAAATTTAATAAATAAGAAGAAAAAAGATATGTTGAAAACTTAAATATCTCAAGACATGTAAGCAAAACACTTCTTACAGATATGGTCGTTTTCCCCCAAAAAATGAACATTTATAACTCGTAATGCAGCTCAGAGAGACAAGATTTGAATTCCTTCTCTGCCTCCTCAGCATCCTTCACATCTGACTCAGCTAATAAAGATTAAAATCAGAGGTGACTTTGTAGTGTAAGGCCCGGTGAGGTAATTTTCTTTTGGCTTTTTCTCCCAGGCAAAAAGAATCATTGATTCTCTTCCCCATTGTTGGACCCACAGCAGAACATTTTTCAAACAATTTTTCCTCTGCAGGCATTGGAAAAAAAAAGAAAAAAGAAAAAGAAATTGGGTCACGAGAGGTATTCCAGCAAAAATGCTTTGGAATGATGTTCTAGTGTCCTTCCTCTGATAATCCACAGGCTTGTTGAAACGGGATCATTATCAACACCTTTGCACAAATTAGGAAGTACAGAAAAGCATTTGTTAAAACAGCGCCGACAGTTTAAAAGCACAAAACAACTTTGCTTATAGAAACACAGCTGATGTCATAGTTGTGTACTGAGACACTTCGGACACCATCTAGGTCATTCTTGGCTCATGTGACCCGGAATCTTAGCCCAGAACGACGAAACGTGTAACAGATCGTCAGTTAGCGGCTCGCCAGCAGAAACCAAATACCACAGGCCTGTCTGGGCAACACACTGGTAGCACACTGCCAGACAGTGTGTTTCCTTATCAAGTGTAAAGTAAAACTGATAAAGCTGTGCTAATAAGAAAAAAAATTATATGCATAACCTATGGGTTTGACAACCAACACACTTTCTTCAATATAAATGATATAGTAGAAATGAATCCCAGAATAATATAGATTACTGTGTTATTCTTATAGTAAACTTACAGAACTCACCACTGCTTGCTCCTTCGAGACAAATTTGTATTTTTTGTCTCAAAATATATTTAACAATGACTAGCTTAAAATCTGTGATCTGTGTACAGCAGCTTACAAAGATACACATCAATTGAATCAGACACAGATCAGAAAACTGAAAAACTATAGAAACTCTGAGCTCCTTTTAAAACCTCATTTGCTTAGAGTTACCTTTGTTTTATATTCTTAACAGAAAAATCCTTAATTTTTGTCTCTAGTTCAAGTCACTCCACATCTTCTTTGTGTTTTCGTCATGCAAAGTACTTTGAATCACCATCTTGCTGAAATGTGCTGTGCAAATAAATTTGCCAAGCCTCAGGAGGAAATAAAATCCTTTGCAACCGATTGACTTCAGAAGAGATATGTCAAAGAACATCAGTGGATGTCATAAAGACCATGTAACAGACAGACAGGTCAATAATAATGCTGTGAAGAGGGTAAGGGTTATATTATCAAGCTGTAACCTATACGCATCAAACATAATCTTAAACTAGAAAGTGCATGGCACAACTGCAGACTATGGCTTCACAATATTTAATCAAGATGAATATCATGGGAAATAAGTAATATTGCAAATGAATGTTTAGAATTTCTGGCTGCAAAAGGTTGAGTGTCAGAAATTAACACTTTGATTTCAAGTTATATTTTCAGCCTGTTGGATGGAGTCCAACTGAAAAGAAGCCCACGGATAACAAAGGTGGCAGAGCATCAGATGCTAAAAGGTCACAGAGATTTGGAAGCAACATGGTGAGGAGTCAAGAGAAATGTCAATTTACCACAACTAAAATCAGAATTGCAATACTTAACAAACGTGATTTCCTAATATCGTTCAGCCACACATACTGGACACGTATCAATACTTGGGCCCCCCAAGAGCCCATACACTTCTTTATAATTACTGTATGTGCTACTTTGTACTGGGTTTATAACAAAAATCCAAATGAAATACACTCAACTTTGTGGTTCTAATGTGTACAAGGTAAACAGTAAAATGAGTAAAAGTTCAAAAGCTACGAATATTCTTGTAAGGCGCATTACCTACCAGAGCAGTGATAGTAATATTCGTGTATTACCATGCAAGTATATAAAAAAATCAGTTGCCTATTAAGTTTAAGTTTATTGACATGATCATAATGTGCAAATTTAATTAAACATTTTAGCACTCTGGTTACAGTTTTGTTTCACATGGCCCATTAATAAAAAAGGTCAGCTTTTAAAATAATCTTCTCCCATCATATAAGCCAGAAGAATGAACAGCCTGGTAAAACAGCAGCCTTAACATTGAACTCTGTGAGAAGCTGCTTTTTAAAAGGATGAGGGAAAACGATGTGTACAGCTGGATCTATGTAAATTGTAAATGTGCAAAGTTCGTAGAAAGGCAAACATTTTGTTAAAACAATTTATGCCTGTAGTTTAATTTTTCATTTCTTGAGATCAGTTTATCTCTGCGTATACTATAAAAACAGATGTAGATTTGGCACATTACAAAACATAGCACAAAATGTACACACCCTGGCAAACCGCTTGAAATCGTTACTTTTATCAAATGAGCAGTCAGTTTTATTTCTATAGTATAAAACTAAAAAGGTACGTCTCGTGGAAATTTTATTTGCTGACAAAATATTCAAGCTTTGTAAAAAATTTGAGATCTACTGAGCAAAGCAAACACTGTGGGATCAAAGTTGGGGAAGTTCATTCTGCAATTTGCCTTTCTAAAACCAATACCTGCACAAGTCTAATTCTGAATGTGAAAGTGCAGTTAAAAGAGGGTTTGCAGACCATAATGAATAGTTAAACTTGGCTGATTCGCAAAAAAATATGAGACCTTTCAGTTGGTTTGGAGCAAGTCCATCCAAACAAGCAGTTAGGTACCACAGAGGATATCAAAGTGTAGAGGACAAAAAACATTTGTTTTTTCATCAGGAAAGGTAGCTGAACTCCAGAGTAGTTGTAATCTCAAGCAAATTAAAAAGTAAATTAAGAAAATTGAATGGCAAAGTTACAATAATGAATAAAGGTCATGCCCAAAGGACTTCAAGCAGTCTTTAAAAACCAGCGTTTAATTTAGTACATGATTACACACTGTTTCTTCTATTACTGTGCCACAAACTAAAACAACTGCTCAAATAACCACCAAGAATGCAGCTTCTGTGTATTTTCGTCAGGGGTTGTTGGCTTGCTTGCACTTTAGATTATAAAGGGCTCAGGTTGCAATCGTTGCTAAATGTTTTGCAACTGCATTTTTCAATGGCTAATGAATGGAAATATCATAAGCAAATTTGACAAAACTTCAAAAGCTTTAAGACTACAGTCACATCATATTCACATAACCTATTATAGATGCTAAAACCAATCTGGGCCATATTATTAATTTAGATAAATGAAAAGCAGAGTTAGCAGTTCTGCATTCTGCTGTTCGTGTGCGTCAGTTTTTCACCCACTAGATCAAATTTCCCCACAACTCAGATGTTTCATTTCACATCAAGACGCTGTAAATCAAACCCTAACAACCCAATCCCTGTTAAGTACGCAAAACAAATCACAATCCGCTAAAATAGATCACAATGTTGTTATGCAGTACAGCAATAATCTTGAGATTAACACTCTTAGGCCTTAACCTTTACCCCAATACTTAATATTCATTTCAGAAAACTAACACATCTTGAAGATTTGAAAGCTCTCAGAATGTGACAATTGGACATGCCCTGCAGGGTCAAAAGGAGGACAAATGTGTTAAGCATAATCAACCTT
The DNA here is from genome assembly GCA_033032245.1 of Poecilia picta. Classification (NCBI taxonomy): domain Eukaryota; kingdom Metazoa; phylum Chordata; class Actinopteri; order Cyprinodontiformes; family Poeciliidae; genus Poecilia; species Poecilia picta. The sequence continues at coordinate 14,958,705 of CM065369.1, read as the reverse complement.
CCTATATTCTACAGGGAGCAAATTTATGGTTCCAACCAGATGGAGTGTCAAGCAGGGCAGCTTTTCAACCTTCCCTGTGCAGCCAGTGCTTTATCCATGAGTCTGGGGAGTCTATAAGGTAAAAGCAATATGCATGTGACAAAATATCAATTTAATTGTGCGACTCAGTTATTACACAGTCTACAGATTGTTTAGGATCTATGTCGAATATCAATAACAACAACAAATCAGCCTTTTGAAAGGGATTTTGCTGTAATTTAAGCAGCCTGCGTGTTATTGCCATCATTTCCAGAGCTACACATGAGAATCTATGAAATGTTTACCATAATAACTTTAGCTTTAGCACCATCTTCAGACTAAATCCTTTCAGTGCTCTGTGGTGGATAAACACTGCTGCTTGTTTCAAAATCAACTTTTTTCCCTTTTTTTCCCCCAAAAAAGTTTCTTTACGTTCTTACGTTTCTTTACGTAAACGTTACATGAAAAAAGAAATAGATTAGATATCATTCTAACAAATGTACGCAAAGTCATCTTCAAATATAGAAGCTACATTTAGTTAATTTTCTCTCTGCATTGTGCGAACATACAGTATTAGATCTCAGCGCAAGTGTGATGTCAAAATAAAACATGTTCATTTAGTCAACCAACGTTTATTTTTAGGTGTACCAACTTGCATAGAAGTAGTTTGCCCACCTCTCAAACTTTACTTTACAAGTTTGTAAAACCTGTTTAAGCAGTTAACTTCACTGAGGGAATTTCCTCAACCACCATTTTTCCTGTTACTACCAGCACACACCAGTCTCTGTGGTACAGAGGTACAGACACTAAAAAATGTTCAACAGAATTATATTCTAACAATTAAGACAAACAACACAATATAAATTTGCACAGTCAAAAGAATGTATGTATGTAAATGTACATGTAAATGTTCATGTATGTAAATTCTACAGTTTTACATGTTTTGTCTGTATATGTTATTTTCTGCCCTTTCCAGTCCTAAAACATTCCTTGCTTTACTTGAATAAAACCTTTTACAGTGTTTGTGTAAATTGAGCTTAATCTTGAATTATCAGAGTGGCACCTGTAACAAAATTATAGAGTCAATGCTACTTACAGGATAGATGCTTGTTTCTATGACTTGACTGTAGTAAATACCAAAATCAATCACAAACCAGGCAGATTTAGGTTTAAAATAATCTTAATTTTATCATCACATTTTTTTATTACCAGAATAATAACATGTTGGAGAGGCTCTGCTTGAGCACAGACTTGAATCAGATAAGGAACCCTAGTTATACGATTCCATCTCAACTATCTTTAGATATGCTCTCATCATTGTGAGATACCTACATCATCTTTTAACTATGTAATTTAATATATACTGCTCACAAAATTAAAGGGAACACTAAAATAATACTTTTGAAATGTATTCACCATTTTTATCTGTTTATTTTATGTAAATTCCAGGTGGAAAGGGCTTCATGTTTACCATCAATGACATGGTCACAGACCATCAATGACATGGTAAACATGAAACCCTTTCCACCTGGAATTTACATAAAATAAACAGATAAAAATGGTGAATACATTTCAATAGTATTATTTTAGTGTTCCCTTTAATTTTGTGTATATTGTTTTTTATTTATTTATGTATGTATTTATTTTTTTGCGATAGCAAAGAAAACCTCACTAAAAAGGGGGGAGAATCCCCTTTTTAAACGCACAGATCTGAATTCAAATCAATTGACACCCAAGGAAGCCAATCAACAGAGCGCCTGGTCACGTGATCCCGTTGCCACACAGACGGTTGCGCCTCAGCCAATCCGCGGCCCGAACACGCTGCCTTCATATCGCTGCGTGTGACGACGGAGCAAAACAACAACACGGTTTAATGGAATGTTTTCCAGCCCTTAAAAGCCAACATTCTTCCTCATTAACACTCGTGTCTGATAGTGACGAACCCACGGGGAGTCGTGCGTTAAATAAAGCTGCTGTTAAACATACAGAGAGTTTGCGCTCTTCACGCAGTGTTTTTGTTCCCACTTGTCGAGCTGAAACGCAGTTGCTGGCCAGCTTTCTGCAGTGCGATAAACCCCATTATTTAGCTGCTTGCAACTCACAAAATCGCTTTGTTAAAACGAAGTAAATATTACACCTTGTGGGTTTCTGACAATAGTTGTGTTAAAATCCAACACAGAACTAAAAAAAAAAAAAAAAAAAAATTCCGGAGCCTCTTCCGAGCATGTCAACATTTGTGACAGAAAAACACAAAAGTGTCCCGCTTGCCACGTTTCAACAGCCTTGATATTCACATCGAGAAATAAAACCTGTGTCTGCCATGGCGGATACGATGCTTAGCTCGGAGGCTGGGCTCGTTATTAATCAGAAGGTGTGTGAAAGCAGCTGTGTGATTGGGGCTGGCTAAGGTTAGCTTCTCGGTGGGCCCCGAGTACGCCATCATCAAAACAGAGACAAAGCAGGTTAGGTAAGCTCGGCTCTTTATCCTGCTGTTACACACACGCAACCTGTCACAAACACAACGCTGCTACTCTGTTGTGCAAGTCCTCACTAGCTGGACATAACTGTAGCCGAACAGGGAAGAAAGACAAAAAAATGAAACCAAGTAAGACGCAAAACACACGGAACTTAACCAACAAGGAAAACAAAAAAAAAATACTCACAGTGTCGTGTCGCATTTACTCACTTCTTGCAAGTGAATGCACCGCGCAATGCGACGGTCAGTGAAAGAGACTTTCACACGATAACAGCCTCTTCCAGAGACTAAGTACTGCTTGTCTGAGCGAACTTTAGTGGTTTGGTTTGGGGGGGGGGGGAATAAAGAGTGGTAACGGCGAGACGCTAGTGCTGGAGAGAAGGAAGAAAGAAACAGCTGAGAGAAAATGTAAACACGGGTCACGTGGTTTGGAAATGTGGAAACAAGGAAACTGTTTATCTATCTATCTATCTATCTATCTATCTATCTATCTATCTATCTATCTATCTATCTATCTATCTATCTATCTATCTATCTATCTATCTATCTATCTATCTATCTATCTATCTATCTATCTATCTATCTATCTATCTATCTATCTATCTATTATCTGTTTTTTATTTCAATTTATAGAAATCTGAAAAGTGTGGTGTGCAGTTGTGGTAGCAGAATCATACTGCCAGATGCTTTTGCTTCTAAAATGTTGCAATTATGTTTTTATTATTCCAAAAATGTTAGGTAATTGTGTTCCAACATACGTTGTTAGTCAAAACAATTCACAACAACTGCACCTTTTTTTTCATTTTGTCACCTTTCAATTAAAATTTGGATGTCTTTTCATATGATTTATATTTATTATGTTTGTTAGGCTGAAAGATTAACCTTACTCCAATTGTTTCTGCATGTTTTCTTTCAGTATTGCTTACAATAGTATCTTCAAACGTCCTTCCATCTCTAATAAGCTTTTCTGTTCCTACAGAAAATCGTCCCCACAGCATGACTCTGCCACCAAAAATATTAACTTTGGGGAATGATGTTGTCAGAGCTGATGGCCAATCACAATGTCTTATGACATTTGCTTTCAGGTACATATGGGTTGCTGTTTTGCTGAAGGAAGGTTCAATGCCACAGTCTACTGCCGCCCCAAACAGGGTTTCTTTCAGAATTTCTCTACATTTAGCTCTACCCACTAAATGAGTCAGCCCAGTTTCCTCGTCCTGCGGATACAAAGCATCCACACAGCTTGATGTAATCATCATACAATTTCAATATTTTTTTCTACCACTCCATACATAACTATTCATTTGTACTGTTTTATAAACTTGTATAACAAATGAAGCTTTTTGCTATGTGATTAAATGCACAAAAAAGAGCTTAAAATCAGCTTTCTAAACCACAAAAAAGGAATTGGACTTTTGTTTCACATGCACAGTGTACAGATTAAACATATATATTGCTTAATGTATGTACACATTAAATGTGAAATATTATTTCTTTAGAAGAAATAAAATAAAGAATGAAATTAAAAGTATGTACATGTGATTGTATGCACAGCCATCTTTTTTGTTTATTTAAAGAAAAAGAAAAATGGCAAAATACTTATTTTGTTTTACTTATTTTTGTTTCAGAGCAGAGTAGTTAACCACTCAAGTTGTAGCTTTATTACAGGTTGAGTAGGCCTTATTATGTTGAGAATATAGGAAGGCCGAGCTTTTCTGCAGACCTAGTTGTTCATGGCACTTTGCACATCTCCTTCTTAGTGGAACAGCCAAACCACAGAGTGATGGATGTGCACAAGATGGACTGAGTAATGGTCATGTGAAAGATGACAATTGAGTTGCTGTAGAAAGTGCAGGCTCTTCTGGACCTTCTTCCAAACAGTATCTGTGTGAGAGGATCATCTCATGGCCACAAGGATGTAGGGATTTTGATCATGGTTTCACTGGTTATGTATTCAGTATTCATCCCCATAATGTGATCTCTTTGTCAGGACAGAGAAGAGAGCTTCATTTCTAAGGACACAGTATTGTAAAATTTCACCCATACTTTTTCCAATGAGCACTATATAGCAGGAGCTTCTCTGCTGAAGACGTGTTCTCACCTCTGGTTATACTTCAGTATGAGGTCTCATCAGAGCATACCAGGGGAAGGACATGATGCAAAAACCACTGTGTAAAAAATACTGTCTTTGTTAGTATAAGTGTGTTATAGAGCCCTACTTAAAGATCATCGTTTATGTCTTCATATCACTACTAATAACTACAAATTTTTTGAACAAAATAAGGAAGAGGGAAGCAGCACTGTACATTGTGATCAACCTGTTCATTATTTCGACAAGAGAATTTAAAAATAGAAAGGTTGTAGAAAGTGCCATGCACCTTCTAACCCCACACAGTTCCTATAATGAGAGACCTAAATTTAGCAGTGGAGGATTGGGAATGGATGATCACCTGGTTTAATGTGGAAGAAGCTCCGGTCATCACATGCGCTTCGGCTCTGAACTGGCCGAAGCGCATTAATGGGCTTTTTCCTCTGAATTTTCTCATGTGTGAGGCAGCACGTGATCTTTTGCTGCATGCATTAGTGCATCTCAAACTTCCTCTTGTGTGGGAGGAAATTAGACACTTTGAACTACCTTATCTTTTACTTCTCTCTTTTTTTTTGAGATTTTGTAAAAATATATATATATATATTTACACAAATATTTTTTTATGAGTAGTTATTCTTCCTGTACCTGAAGAGTTTGCTTACTTCCCCCCCCCCCCCCCCCCCCCCCCGGTGGTGTTATTACGCAACAGAGGTGCTGAGATCCACTTGCATGAGCCAAAACTATTAATTCAAAATAAACCCTGACGCACATTTGAGTATCTCTCGTAACTGAATAGCTGCTCATCCAGGATCATTAGTAATGTCACTCACTGGCACTCTCAGAATCCCTGAATCAAACAAAATCAACACCTCTGTACAAGAAGGGTTTGTTTTTTTTGCGTTATAATTGGAGTCTCATGAGATCTGAAGTGAGGGATGGAGAGAGGAGTTAGCGAAACTGTGGTCCGCACATTGACACCTTCTCTACATCACAGTAACATGGAAGATTTTAACCGATATTCAGTGTTTTGCTGAATAATACAATAATAATGAATGTGCAGCCAGCCCGGCCAAACAAAAACAGTGGGGTCCAATAATTTACTGAACCCTTTAGTTCTGATTACATTGTTTATCTGTAAATTTTTAAGTTTACTCTTGTCAGATGTTTTTAAAGGTTTTTTTTTCCACAGTCTAGAATCTAGATGATGTGTAAATGGGGGCACAGCATTTAGTCTTCTCTAGCACATGACAAAGACAAAATTGGCTGGTAACTGTGGCCAATCCAGTGCGTAAAGAACCATCGTCTACCATATCTTAAATAAGAGCCAACAGATTGGGTATGTTAAAAAGCCACTAATATTACATTGCAGTACTCTTAGATTACTTCTAATAGGTTCCCTTTATATCCATTTCTTTATGTTTTTATGCTCAGACTAGATTGAATACAGAAGCACCAGTGTCTCTGTGCAGCAGTAAAAACCATAGAAGGAATGTTACAGGAAGACAGACTTGCCACTGTCCAGGAAGTGGCTTCATGCAGCACATACCTCTTGTCTTGTTTTGTTTTAGTCTTCCAACACATATGATTTGTATGCTTCCTCTGGTGATGCAAATCAACATGTGAGGTTACATATAAGGACAAATGTTGGCAGTCATTGTTTTCTTTACCATCTTCTTATTAATTTTACCTGCTTTTGAGTCAGAAAGCTGGTATTTGGGTTGTGGCTTAACATAGTCTAGCCTTTTCTAAAAAGAAAAAAAAACTGTGCAATTACTACTGACCCCACAAAGTAACTAAACTTTGATTTCACTCAGAGCTCAGGTTTTTGTGTTCATAAAACTGAGCTATGAGTTTTTTAACCGAGTCATCTTTGACTTGATGTCTGTTGTTATTTTTTCTATTTTAACTACTTGCCAACAGTTATCATATTTAATTTGTAATTTTTAAAGTTTTGTCAAATTCACAAAAAGTAGGTTTTTTATGGGGTTTGATGAGACACATTTAAAAAATAATCTCAAAAGTGTGGAGTAGGTGCAAAGTTTGTATGCAGCCTAACCCTAAATAAAATACAAATAACTGTTTTCCTCAATCATATACTGGTCTAAACTGAGTCTACCTGCATGTCTTGGTGTAACTGTTCTGTGGAGGCCTCAGACATTTGTGAGAGAAATTTAGGGAAGCCAATAGGCTCATAGTAACAACGGAGAGATCCAAAGTTCAGGTGGGAATATCTGTTGACAGATGTTGGTAAATGTTAGTCAAGCACTCCTCAAAACTGGCATTTATGGGAGGGTAACAAGAAATAAGCAATTGTTAGAAGAAAGCAAAAAGAAGCCTCATTGGCAATTTACAGTGTTAATGAAAAACCAAATGATGTTAAATGGAGCAATCTGGAAATATAATATGTTAGAGTCTATAAAGCATTTGAGACTAGGAGGAAGGTTCACCTTCCAGCAGGACAGCCCGAGGCATACAGCCAGAGCTACAATGGTTTAAGATCCATGTGGTAGAATGGTTCAAAGTCCTAACCTAATCTGAAACAGGATATGTGCCAAGACAATTGGAAAAACATACAGAGACTACATTGCACATGTAGCCTCTCTAAGTTCGAGGAAGAAACCTCAAAGACATATACTTAAAGACACCCAGCTAAAACATGGTTTCACACCACACCTTTGGGAAGAAAAAGTTGAGAGCTGTGCATCATTTTCCTTTTACTTCACAAACATGCAAAATTTGTGTTGGTGTATTACATGAAATCTCAATAAAATATGTTAAAGTTTTGTGACATGATAAAACATAAATGCTTCAAAAATGACAACCCCCACTTTTTCTGGGCTGTAAATACATCATGTTGTTTGATGTTTGATGCACATTGTTTTTCATTTAGTGAAGAGAAAATATGGGACATATGCATAGAGGCTGGAAAATGGGCATCAAATTTAGATGACTGCTTCTACTTATTCTCATATTCAATAGATGACGATAGTGGGATACAGTCTCCCTCTATTCTACAAAACATAAATAGCAGAAATACAATTCATTTAGGTAAAGTTATAATTTGTTGGTCATATAAGATGTAGCCATTTGTTTCTCAGTCACTCCTTGGATGTCATGATTGTTTGGCCTTTTTAAATTTAACAGCTCCTCAACGTGAGCTTACTTATTCCCCGGGGCCAGATTCTCTGCTCATAATGTAATATTTCAGATTTACCACTAGGTGCCAGTGTTGCCCCATAAAAATGTTTGCCCATCGGGCATCAATGTTACTGTTGGATTGCCGGTGCACCTAAAACCTTTAAAAAAATAATAAATCACACAACCGTTTGAAAAGTTTATTTCTACCATACACAAACTGTACAACACAGCGCATATCTGTTTATTATGAAATAGTAAAAGTAATAGGAAGTTTCCATTTTACAAACTACCCCAACTGAAAAAAAAACATTACATTTTAATGTAAAAGAAAAAAGAAAAAGAAAAAAGAAAATACAGTACAATTTCATACTAATATCGTTCCACAAAAAGAGCATTTTCACATTACAAAACATCAAATACTAACAGGGAGAAGAAAAAATAAATAAATATTATTCACAAAACTTCCTGAGCAAACAACGTGTGGTTTAGGAATAATAATAGTAAAAAAAAACAACAAACAAAAAAAACGTATAAAGGATTAAGAACATAATTGGATTTTTAAAAGATTATTCTTGTGTTTGGATAAAATATGGTTTCAATTTTCTGCAATTTAGCTCCTTTGCTATTAGAATGTTTGCTTTTAAAACCGTCAAGGCTACATTGGACTAAAAATGAAATACGTATTGCTTAAATGAATATTATGCATTCCCAACTCTTGGATTAATTTCAAACTGAGAGACTAAAATATTTGGAGGCGTAAAGTAAATACAATGTTCCCTTTTCTTCTATTTGTTAATCTAATGGAGACATAAAATATATTTGTACGAAAGTGCTTCTCAAAATAACAACTGATCAGCCTTTAACCACTGTTAAATGATGATTGTGATGATTTAAACCAAATTGCCAGTTTTTGGGAGGTTTTCTGACCTGGTTTTAAAATAGTTATTAAAATGTGCCAATAGGATATTTAAATTCTGATAGCTGTTGAAATGCTAAGACCTGTGAGGATAAAAGAGTAAAACAAAAGCCAAAGAAGAAGGAAAAAAAACCAAAAACAATTTCAGTCTCAGTCATACTTTAAGAACCTGACTCAGAGATTACAGCTACTGAAACACCAGTTTTCAAACAGTCATCAGGAACTCGTCCTCCTATGAAAATAATTGTACTGTAGAATAAATTAGACACCATCCACGTAATACTGTCCTACCACAAAACATAGTACTTGTATATTTTCATGGATTCATATACATTTAGGCACATACTATATGCACACTTCAGCGTGTGTGCACAGAAGGCAGTTTAATATCTATATTTCTGTAAAAAAAAAAAAAAAAAAAACATGACAAAGTGAATTTTGGATTTTTTCTTTCTTTTAGATGCGCTCTGTTTGGGCATAAACTCACATTCGCTTCCCTAAATGATGCTGCATTCTCACCCCGCCTTGAGTATAAAAAGGTACAGTACTCTTGCATTGCATTTTGTTTTATTATTATCATATATGTTTTAAATCTCACTTTGTCTAATACATTCAGTTCCCAATAACAAAAGTGAAAGCAATGCCTAAAACCGGTGATGCTTAGTTTTGGTAGTGTTTTTTTTTTTTTTTTTTTCCTTTGAAGGGAAGTTAAACTCATGAACTAATAAGAAGAGTAATAATAGACTAGCTTTTTCGACACTAGATGGCGAAAGATTGCCATTAAAAATTGGAATGTGCTTTTGTGTAATTTACAATGTGCAGAAAAACCAACAGATTTCTCAAATATTAAGCATTTACAGTTCAAGAAATAAATAAAATCTGAGGAAATAAATACACTGAAGAACAAATATAGTAATAAATACCAATAATATAAGAATGACATAAACACATACAGCTTAAAATCAAGCAAATCATACAAAATAATTAAGTGCAAGAGGGGATAAAAATAAAATAATCATTATAATCAAAAAAAAAATCTCACCAGGATAAATGCAGAAACGGTAAAAGCATTACAAATCTGGCTGGTAATTTTCTCAGTGCAGCGTGTTTACCGGGGAAATGCCGAACACATTTCCAAAAGCCTTGTCTTATACATGCAGCCGAGCCAGCACTCTTCAGTGAAATAGAGCTATCTAGTGCCATTATCCCAAGTCAAAGGAACCTCTTGGTAGCTCTGCAGCTTAAACATGGATGCCCTTAATAGCCTGTTTGATATTATCCAAGAGGGCCTTGCACTCCGGGGAGTATTCATGCTCCGAGTTGTTGTACATATCAGTTAATGTGTTCACATAGGCTTCAAAATTATGCTCACTGATGGGTCCCTGCAACAAAAACAAGTTTGACCATTAGTGAAAACAGTGCAGCAGAAAATGACAATCTGAAGGAAACTAGTTCTCATTGACAGGGTTCGACAGATGCAGTGTGAGTGGTCAAAGCTTACTGTACCATTTGAGGCAGCTGAATGTCTGTCAGGCTGTTAATGAGAGCTTGGCTGAGGCGAGCGAGCTCCTTCAGAAGGCTGTTATTGTGCTGTTCGATCATCTTGTTTTCCTCCTCAATTGTCTTCAGGTTACATTCCATCGACGAGATCTGCTTTCGGGTTCAAAACCGAGGAGAGGCTCATCAGATTAAGCGAGCTGCAGCGATCACCCTGAACTCATGCTTTTCAACACAAGCTGTGGGAGTAAATACTTACCTGTGTTTGGAGGTGCATCATGTCTTCTTCAATTTTCATATTTGAGTTGTTCAACTCCTTGATTTCATGATCAAGATGGTGAATGTCCTCTTTGTTTTCAACGCCTGGATTACACAGACCCCCAGGTATTATAGTTAAAAGTTGTTGTTTTTTTAATGGAAACAATAACATTCAATTTTGAATTAACTCACCACTGCTGGTTTTCAGTTTGATAGTCATCATCTCCTCCTCTGAGTGCTTTTTCTTGATGCTCTGTGCATTCAGCGGACACCCTGACAAGCTAGTTAAGCACAAATAACAGTTTAAGTTGGTAGTACACCATTGGATCTACATAGACCCATAAAGGATAGGGATGCAAAGAGAAATTATTGTTTTAGCTCGATCAGTTCTGAGGACCGGCCAATCAGAAATGTAAAAATCCAATCTTTTTTTCCAATCGGTGCGTAGGCCAAATGTAAGCATTGTCATGTTGTGCTAACAGAATAAGACTGTCATGACACTTTCATAAACATGACATAACACCTGTCATGAACATGAATAACCCTTCATGAATATTTATGACTGTTGTCATAAAGTGTCATTTGGTAAATTATGACACTTTTAATATAAAGTTGACATTACTAAAAATATCTTTATGACAACTTGACATTAACCAAGAAATCATTACTGTTTAAACTTTACCTTTAATAACATAAAGTTATCTAATTTTTAAAGTACAATCCGTAATACTTTTATAACAAATTTATATCAGTAATAACTGGATGGCTTATTTAAGTACAACAAAGTTTTTGTTTTTGTTTGTTTTATCCTTCTAAACCTTTTTGCGTCTGTCTTATAACATCTTGGATTTGGAGATCCAGGCAGCCTTTGGGAAAACGTGGAATAAAGGCCCATTTGTGCTGAAGAATACAGACGGAGTATTCTGTCCAGATTCATCGTTCAGTCCAAGAAGACCGGGACAGAAATGGTGGAGCTTCCCCATAATCATGCTGCACAGACCACCTCTGTTTACTGCAGTCTTTCTTTTTATGTCTCTTTCTGAGACTGCACATTATCAAGATGGCTTCCACTGTGGGCTGTGATGTTTAGCAAAGTTGGAAACAGGGTTACCTATTTCCACACATAAAGGGACCGTGAATGGATCTTTAGGGTTAAATATTAACACTCTAGATTGTGAAAACTGTTGATTTCATAAGACTGTGTAAATGTTGCTAAAAGGATCAAGTAATGGCCGTGCAGCAAGGTTAGAAAAAGCCTATAAATTATAGCTGAGAAATAGAAATCAAAAATTCTTTACAAAAATCAGAGATCGGAAATTGGTCAGAAAATTTGGATCAGTGCACGACCAGTAAATGTGGAAATGTACAGTAATAATGCAACATTATAGCCAGCAGTTATGCTGAGAGAGGAAGTGATAAGTAAGTGACCTTACCTTCGGTGAGTGGCAAATACATTATTGGCATGTCCGAGGCCGTTGCAGCCAGGCAAGGGACAATGGGGCAGTTCTTGCTTGTTAGCCTTCCAGGCAAAGGGCAGGCCATTGATGGACGACTCTTTCTGTCTTTTAGCAGCTAGCGGACAACTGCCTGCACTGCGGTGGGATGTGTATTTCCCCGATATATGGCCTTGCCCGTCACATCCAATCACAGGACACCTACAGGTCAAGAGATGCGTATGCTGAAATGCTGCACACACTGCCAAAAAAATCTAACAGGGTTGCATTTAGCAACAGTTGCATGCTATTATTTTCTTGCGGTACAAAACAGCTTTATTGTTAAAGTACAAAAAAAAAAAGAGTATTAAAAAAAAAAAATCACTTTCAATAACTAGACCGGAAGATTTTTTTAACCATTACCTTGATTAATCCATCCAAATGCTGATTAAAAACAAAGTCCAAAAACTCCACAGACTCAAATAATCACATTAGCTGTAAGTTATTAATCCACTAAAACTTGGATTGGAATTAGCGCTCTGCTCGGGTTAGTGCGTGCATTTTGCGGTGAGCAATATTTGTGTCCGGGGGGGGGGGGGGACAAAAAAAACATCAGCACAACTCATGCTGAATGTCATTAAGAGTTTGTCAGTTGCATTTCCAGGCCTGTTTTCTGCAGGTCAGTAATGGAGTGACATGAATTACAGATAATTGTCATGTTCCCCCCTCATGCGAAAGAATGTAATTTGGAGGTGGCTAACCCATTCCCTTATTGATAAAGGTGAAAGGTCGCCTGAGATGATCCAAATGGCACACACACTGTGGAGTGCTGCCTGCAAAAAGCCTGTTTCAGCATTTTGCTACTACACAGCATGGCCTCACTTATAGGACAAAACAACATCAGTCCCCATTACTTACATCCACCACAGGTAGGTAGCTTGATGTAAGGCACCCAGACAATAGAGGCATGCCATATGGCTCACTATTTACAATAATCTAGGGACATTTGTTACCATCCCCCGTTTCTCTCTTAATGTGTATGAAATCTACTCCACCATAATTCCTAAGCTCATGGCCTTGCATTAGTAATTAAAAAGAAAAAATCAGGGTCCAGATGTAGACGTAAACAAGGGCTCATATATCTGACTTTGGATTTAAACTCCAAATCAATTACATTATTCTTTCTTCTTTTTTTTTTCCAATAACACTTTCACAGACAACAGTGATTAGAGCAAATGAGTGCCGTGCCATCATCAGTTCGACATTTTCTTAATGTAATATAATTTATAAAGAAAGCACTTGGCGAAAAGTGATAAGCCAGATATTCCATTCAAAAAAATAGGACCAGCACAAAACCCTCGGGAAAATAAAATCCTACAAAAAACACACTGCTAATCCCCTCCACAAAATAATTCACTAATGTTGCAGACAACAGAAGTATTATTTTCTTTGTTTAACTACACGGCCTCCAGGTATATAACGCACGAAAGCATGATGCCGATTTTGGTTTGTTGCCTTGTTTTATTTTTACACCAACATAACGGCGGAATGAGGACAGTTTAAAAAAATATCTTACTTAAGCTCCTGCTCATCTTTGTCATCCTTGTTTGGTGTGAGCTTCAAACCTCCTTTTCTGGCACGTGGACAACCTGACAAGCTGAAAACATTTGGAGAAGGTGAAATAACACAAACCTACTGAGAAGTTCCATTAAAGACTAAAAAGGGACAGAATGCCTACAATATAGATAGATAGATAGATGGATAGATAGATAGATAGATAGATAGATAGATAGATAGATAGATAGATAGATAGATAGATAGATAGATAGATAGATAGATAGATAGATAGATAGATAGATAGATTAGATAGCTAAGTTTTTTAAAAACAAGAATTCAAAAAGTGCAGCATGTTTGCTGTTTAAAGTGAGACTTCCACCATCTGCTTGAATGCCACGATTCTGACAAATATATTTTATGCTCAGTGGTGATGGTGCCTTTTTTTCCCCCATCTTTCTCTCTCTCTCTCTCTCTCTACCTTCTGTGTGAAGCATAGTTCCCAGTCACATGTCCAGATCCATCACAGCCAGGTGTTGGGCACCTGCAGGTTGAGAGACACAGACACCAGGTGCTTTTTACAGCATAAAGTGGATCAATGGTAATATGCAGGAAAGCAGCACAAATAGCTAAACGAGTTCATGTTGAGGACATGGAAATCTTGCACAGTGTGTAATGGGAATGAAAAGGATAAACAGATCGGATATGGGGGGGAAAGCAGAGGAGAATTCAATGGAAGCAAGAACAAGCTGCCTAGTTTTATGTGAAAAAGGCTTTAAGAAACAAAAAAAAAACAACAACAAAAAAACCCAATTTTTAAAGCACATACTTTAGTTCCTGAGAGTTGGCTGCCATCAGTGATTTGAGAGTTTTGTCAGCCAGGGGACATCCAGACACACTGGAGAGGATAAAGAGCTAAGAGTCACTTTAATTCATGCTTTGATCACAGTTGGATTAAATCATCACAATGCATAAATAATACAATATTATTTGAAAACACAACTTCCTCCTCGGGAAAAGAAAACCTTTTCATCAAACCGTCATTTAATATTGTGAACTGTGAAAGCTGCAGTTTGTGACAAGTTTGAACAATAAGCACTGTTTGCCTTGGCTGCATAACTTTGAGCTGCTGCTAATGAGACTGTAATTAATTGCGCTACCTCCGATGTGATGCATAATTCCCTGTCACATGGCCGCTGCCATCACAGCCTGGGGTCGGACAGCTGCACAGGGAACACAAAGCATTTAATACACAGATTACTCCACTTCCCACAGACTTTGCCAAGCTGCGACTGAAATCTTTTATTTGACACCGAGAGCCCTCTCGTTGACGTTAAAAAGAAACAAGAGTTAGTAGAGCGAGAAGTTTAGTAAGTGTTTGTGATCACAGTGCTTAGGATTCAGTGTGGTAATGTCTCTGAGCGCCGATCGGGAGATCTCAGGGGAAGCTGTGCTGTGCAAAAAACTAAAGGGTCCTACTTTTTCTGGTGGGAAGACCCAGTAGAGTAGAGCATGCACTCTAACTACAAGAGTCAAGAGTTGTGCGAAGCTTTTACAGGGAGAAAACTCACTTTTAAACAGACACAATTCTTCTCCACATGAACCTGCAGACATATCAGTTACAGTCAAATGTGACACAGGGAGTTTCATTTGACCCACTTAAATCAATCTGCTCTTGGGTTCGGAGTTACACTTTTTTTTTTAAATCATTAATACTGACCATCTGCCGACTAAAAAGGGAGGATCAGCTTACACATATCTGACTGACTAAAGATGCTGCAAGATGTTTCAGCATTTAACCCTGTATAGCCTACCTCAAAAGCTCCTTCTTTGAATCCCGTAGCAGCAGCTTGGCTTTGGGGCTTAACATACTGCCGTCCCCTGGATAGTGCTGGTCCTCCAAGGACACCTGATCGTAATCCTCCTGAAGAGAAAAACAAAACAACAACATGGCTAGAAACTCTTTCTTCACTGACCTAAAAGTCAATAATTAAGAAAATCCCTTTGTAATACTCTTAAAACATTTGCTAAAGGTCAGAGTGCAGCAAAAAGAGATTAGGCCTGAGGACACTCGGGATGCAAACCATACATCCATTTAAAGTAATCCACAAAGTGTTTATGATGTAAAGCCATGCCGTACTGGTGTTTGTATATAAATCCAGCAACGTATATCTACAACAAATAAGTCCCGTCTTTGAAACATAAGAAGCCATATTATGGTTCATTCAGAGTCTCTTGCACAACAATGCAAGTACAGAAGCACTGATTTGGTATATTTTCAGACATGCTGTTGCTATATCTTTAAAAATTTCACTGTAAATATATTTTAAGGCGCTACGTGTCAATAAGAAACGAGATTATATCACTAAAATTAAAGAGAACGGTGACTTAATTTCTCTTTTAGCAAAATGGTGGGCCATCTTAAAAAAAATACACATATTTATACTTTTCAGTTGAGACTAAATCTTAAAATGTTTTGATTATTTATTTGGTGCAAATATGTTCAAACATTCCTCATTTCACCATTTCTGCTTTTCACACATTTTGTTACCTTATAAAGTTATTAAAAACGCATCGATAAAGGTAGTACCACATCACTAAAGTTTAAATGTAATTTATAAATTAACAAAGTATCTCTCCTAATTTGTAAAAATATTATATTTAACTTTAAATTAAAGTTATATTACTAATTAAAGTTTAATTACTAATGACCTTGCATTAGTAATTAAAAAGAAAAAAAGTCAAGGTCCAGATGTAGAAGTAAACAAGGGCTCATATATCTGACTTTGAATTTAACCTCCAAATCAATTACATTATTCTTTCTCTTTTTTTTCCAATATCACTTTCACAGACAACAGTGATTAGAGCAAATGAGTGCTGCAGAGTGGCATATTTACTTAAATGTTGTGCAAAGATAAATATGCTTTGCATTTAAAGATCTCACTAAAAGACAAGTGAAGCGGTTCAAAAACGATGTATCTGAAAGTCTTTAAAAATATTGCATAAGTCCAGACCATACAAATGTGTAGCTAGACATATTTTTATTTTTCATATTCAGAAGTAACTCAAGTAAAGGTTTGGTTGTTTATCAAATTTTGCACATTTTTAAGAAATCCATAAAAAATGTTTAACTAAATTAACTAGCCAAATTGATACTAATTTATACTAGGTGGTTAAAAAATATTTTTAACCACCTAGTATAAATTTTGAATGAACTTTATTATAAAAACTTCATACTAATTAACTTAAAATCATTAGAATGTTTGTTTGCACTTTGTACATTAAAAAAAATATATCTTAATGCATTTGAACCATAAAGAAATTAAAATGTTTAGACTAACTGGTGAACCAATAAATGAATACATTTCATCTTACTGTTCTTAATTCATCTGACTACATGCAAAACTGTAAGGTGTTTGTTATTTCAGCTCTTTAAATTGTTTGCTTTTTTTGTTCTATAAAATACAATATGTAATTTGGAAACAAAACTCATATGCTGCTGCTTATACTTAAATTTAACTGATGTTTTAGATATTATATTTCACCTAAAAGATCTAAAAAAATAAGTCAAATCTCACTTTATTTTATAATATATTTCTAAAACTCTTTGAGAAATGTCAGACAATTTGTCAAAGTTTAGAGAATTTGAAGCGAAGATGTTTAAAAGTTAGATTCATTTTCTTTTTTTTTAAATAAGTCAAGTATAACACTTTGGTTGTTAGTGTTTTTTCCGTCTTCATTTGCTTTCAATAGAAATTTCGTGCATTTTTAAAAATCTACACCAAAAATAAAAAATACTTAAAGCAGGTACAGATACGTTTTGACTAAAAATGAATTACTATAAAGTTGAAACTAATGTTTGTCTACACATTACAATCCCTTTCTGTCATATTTTCCCCCTTCCATCCTCAGCAGTTTCCTTTGTGTTTTTGTGTAACAAGCAGCTTTTTACCTCTTTGTCCTGTAAAACATGTGCTTTGCTGAAGTTGACAGGGATGGAGTTCTCCCAGGTTTCTCTGTCACACAGCGGCTGGTAGAAGGCGGGGCCGATGAGCAAACTTCCGCCTTTTGCCAGGGCAGATTCGGGAGGCGGCAGCTGTTCGTCCAAAGGTGTTTTGGCCCGGGCTTTTCCATTCTCTTTGCACTTCTTCATGCTTAGGTCCAATGTCCCATTTTCATCCACCTCAATTAGCATATCCTAAAGAAAAAGAATCCAAAAACAAAAAACTGTTGCAGAATCCAGTTGACACATGTAACAACATGTTATAAGAAAAAATAATTCTTTTCGTGCTGCGAATTATAAAATGTAGGGGGGATAAAAGAAAAATGAAAGGTATTTTCTAATTACGATAAGCCAGCAGTCATGCTGTAAAAACTTTCACCTCTTTCTCTGTAAACACGAATAAAATGACTTAAAAACGCAGAGCAAACAACGTATTTAAATAATTCATACAGCAGTTATCTCACACCAGACAAAATACCAAACTAAGCCAGCATTAATTCTGCTGAACACAAAAAAAAATAATCACTGGTGTGTAGTTTTTTTTTTTTTTTTTTTTGGTGACAGCTGTATCATCTGTTTTCTAGGACACACAACCAAGATGGCAGCTGGGAGTCAGGGTGTGCTTGTGTTTGCGTGTGTGTGTGTGTGTGTTTTAGGTGGGGGGTTGGGTTGTTGGTTTTAGGTCATCATTATTAAAGCAAAAATTAAAAAGCTTAATGTGGCATAAGTTTCCCCTGCTGACAGATGTGTTTGTCGTTTGTGCATTTGCTTTTTTAGTACTAAAACGTACTGGCATGATGACTTATGGCTGTTTTAAGGTATTAAAAGTTGGACCTCATTAGAGGCTAAAATCCTTTTTTTTTCCATAAATGAAACCAATTACTCAATCCATATGTTTCATTAAACCCTATCTATGATTACAGGGTCAATTAATAGTGGTAGTTTGATTAATTAAGAGCAATTTTCGTAAATGTGACTGTCCAGTTTAATTATCCTGCACTGAAAATGACATCAGTGTGAAATTAAAGAACTTTTATTGATTTATTGTCATTTAATGTTAGCAGAAATCTAAAGCAAAAACATTTGCTTTTCTCTCTCTTTTGTTTCATTGAATAACTATAACAGCAGTTTCACACTTTTCCTTGTTTTTTTTGTGCTTTTTTTAAGCGTTTGGATAGATTTCTTTCTGGTATATTTCAAAGTGTAATATATTTACATATGCATATAAGTTAAAGCATCCAGTGACATATAACACTCTAAATATGGCCCCCTCTTTTTCAGACGCGAAAGCTGTTCTTCATTTTGTGTGTCTGTCCAAGACAACTAAGCTGTAAACGAGAACAGATGATTAACTTGCTAACACTGTTTTATTCATTCAGTGGGCTGGTACCTGGTACAGGGCCACATTCTCAGCTCAACAAGCTGGGAGACAAGGATCTGTGCTGTGTAGGTGTGGAAACCTTGAATCATCTACAGTACACAGTGCACGTATGTAACCCACAGAATGTGATCAATATTAATCATGACGTGAGTTGGGAAGTTGCTGAGCACAATGCCATGTTGGGCATTCGTCGCAAGCAGAAGACATTTTGATCTGCACACATTTTCCTGCAAAGAGTTTGGATTTGGTGTGAATTAAACTTTTGATATGTTAACTCCTTTTGCTAATTGGCTTAATCCGTTTGAAGGCTTCTAAAGACTATCTGGTGTAGACACACAGCCTATGCTGGATCATATAACTAAGCAAAATATCCTCTGCCATCTGCACTGGGCAAGATGCATCTTCAGACATCGGTTCAAGGGTTTTACATGCCAGCTGATGTCAAAACAAAATACAATGCCACATGTTTCACCAAAAAGAAAGAAAAGAGAGAGAGACGAGCAGTCTAAACAGAAAAAGCCAGCAGATTTGATTTTTTTCTTCAGACGTGATGCATTGGTGGTTCTTGCATGAAACCGGTAAAGACCTTCCTTCTACAATCAAGAGCAAAACAAAAAATTTAACCATATATTATGTTTTATTATTATTATTTTGCAAACAGTCACATCTCACATTTAACCAGACTGTATTTTAGTTCACAATGTAAAGATGAATAAATTCAGACTAAATCCCTTATGTAAAACTGTAAAGCGGCCTTCTGTGTCGCATTTATTATGTTACTTGAATAAGATCCAAACTTTAACATTGGCTGCATTGTGTATTCATATTTTCATACATGTTTTTACACAGTGCACCACTATGTTGTCTGCCTAATCCCTGTAACTGGACGTAAGCAATAACAAAAACTTGCTTTGTGAAACTAACAATTTATTTATTTTTTTCTTATTTGTTATATTTTGGAGAGCTCGTACGGCTCCCTAGCACAATGCCATTTTGCTCCTACAAAAGATTCAAGCGCAAAATGGCAGGTAAATAAGGAGGTAAAAAAAAAAAAAAGATTTTTCTACTTGTTGTCACTCTTGAAGTCTTTGCACCAAAGTCTCTTTTGTTTCCCTTTCATTTCACTCATAAATCAGAGCTCTTTTAGAGAACAACAACAAAGATCTTTTCAATGGCCTAATTTTATTACCTTGGTTGAGGTTGCCAAAGCCTGGCCGCTGATGGTTTCCATGCTCTTCCGGTAGCGAGTGGAAAGGTTAAGAATGGCGGCTGTCGCTGCAGTGGCCTGAAGACTGTCTTCTTTTTTGAATTGACTCGGAGGACTGTGTTGACCAGAGATGGGCACGCAGCCACCCGAAGCTCCGAGTATGCCAGAATACTGCTGAGGTGCTAAAAGACAAACAATCCGGCCATTTAGCTGCTAAGGCACAATGTGTCAAACTCAAACATCAAAATCCCTAGAAATATTTCAAATAAATCTTTGTAATACATACAGTTGAATTTTCATTCCCAAAAAGTATGAAACTTACAGTCAGGGTATTGCAACATTTCCTGGTCTTGGCTGCTCCCGAGCAGTGGCTGTTTGCCGAAGACCTGTGCATCAAAGCTGGCATAATCGAAGCGAATTCGGCTGTACTTGTCCATTTCTTTTGTGAGGCTGGTTTGCAAGGCTGCTACTGGATGAGATAGTCTGTAGTTCAGTTGGTTCATTTCAAACTTTTTTATTAAGCTGATTGCCCTAAAAGTAGGAGAACAGAAGAGTGTGCCTTATTGTATAGAAGAATTTACAAACAAAGGTGGCTGAAAAGTTAATAAAAAAAAGCAGTAAGACTGTAGACATTGTGTTTATTCATTGAGGGATGCCAGTGCTTTTGTACAAATGGAGCCTGGAATCTAATGTGTGTTGAAGATCCACAGTCAGGTTGCCAGACTAATTAATATAGAAGGAATGGGCATCCTGCCCATGATATATCCACAGGGAACAAAGAGTTCTGCTCTTTTATCATTCCTAATAGAGAGGAACTCACAGGAGCAGCAAGCATCACTTATGTTTGCTTGGAAAGCTCAGATTTAGGCTGTGTGTTCAGCTGGGATCAGGGAATGAACATATTCCACTTTTCCTCAACAACGATAGTCTTTATCAGTTTTTTTTTTTTCAGATGATCTCAGCTGTGTGTAAAGAACTGAGTCCACCACTGAGCTGAAATGCCATTGTTTGTCCGCACGTGCTCACACTGAGCGCAGTGCAAGTCCAAAAGCATGATCTGGCGCCATACCTCGGCGAGCGGTCAGGCGTTTGTCTGCACTTCAGGCTCTCGTCTTGAGGTTTGGAGACTTTCACTGCGGCGGCAATGGGGCAGCCTGAGAGACTGGTCAGGGAAAGGAGATTAAACACATTAGGTGAGCTTTGTAACTCATTGTCAAACAGGGTGCAGGCTTTCTAATGGCTCCTGTCTGTGGTTGTACCTCCGGTGGGTGCTACGGTTGCTGTTGACATGGCCCCTTCCTGTGCACCCAGGTGTAGGGCACTTGAGGACGTTTTCATGCATTGCCAGGACTGCGTAAACGAAAACAAAGAGATCGACAGCATGAGAATTGAACATGCAAGGAAAAGTTATGTTCTAAGATTACTGTCAGTGCAAATACAGTACAGAAAGCTTCAATATATTTTAAATGATTTTAGGTAATAAACCAATGCAAAGCGGATTGCGACACTGAAGAGAAAGGAAAATTATAGTTTTCAGGTTTTTTTAAATATGTCTACAAATAATAAAATATGTGTACAAATAATAAACTTATAGAAGCGTATTTCATTCTAAGTCTTTGTCCTATTATTGTACTTCACTTGCATATCAACAAAAAGATCATTTGACCCTTTCTTCTTCGCATTATAGCCTAAGTTCAGTCAGATTGGACAGATCTGAAAATGTACATTTTCAATTTTCCCTCAAATTCTCAATTAGATTTAGATTTGGACTTTGACTGGACCACTCTAATGCTCCAACTTTGATCTTTACCATTCCGTTGGAGCTCAGGGTGTATGCTCCGAGTCTAACTGGTTCTGACAGGCACCATGTTAACCCCCCCAAACCTCCAGTCCCTATTCCCATCAGAATTGATCAGGTTCCCTGCCTCTGTGGTGGAAATGCTGCCACCCCACTATTTCTTAAACATGGTGGTAACATCATGCTGTGGGATTGCTTTTCTGCAGCACAGCTGATGCAGGCTTTTACACTTTTTAGATTTTTATTTGTAAACAATTTTGGAAAGCCATGAACCATTTTTCTTCCGCTTTGATTGTATATGCACTGCCTCTTTCATATAAAAACCCATTGAAACACAAAAATGTGATAAGATTTGAAAACATTTAAGTCATTAATACTTTTTAAAGAAACTGTGCTGCATGTAACATCATATAATTCTGTGCATTAACTGATGTTTCGCAGAACTAGAAGAAAGATCCTGCAGGGACATAATGAGAAGGAAAAAGCAAAAAGCTGTTTGCCTATTGAGTAAAATGCTGTTATGTGGCCGAAATGTAAACAGCTTAGCAAAAAGAGGAGCGAAAATAAGACAGATTACATTCTTTAAACCAAATGCGTTGTTAAAGGTCCGCTCTGTATCCTTAGAAAGTTCTCTTCTGTACATATCCGCCAATTAGTTTATTGGAGTTGTCTATTTATTTTTGAATTCTTGCGCCTGGAAGCCCTTTGATTTGCAAATACAGCCTGCAGTCTAAGAGCATGTGCGTTTTTGAAAAACTTAATTACTTTTTCTGTTCCCTTTTGTAACGTTACCGTTTAATGTTCAATGTTTGTTGAGTTATATTGAAATGACTTAACAATCGCCAGTGTGGGGGGAGAAAGGAGAATTCAATATTCAAACATTATGAGTAAAAGAAAGAAAATCCTTCAAGTTTATGTGTAAAGTTTTTTTTTGCTCATCTTTGAACTGAACTAAATGTATAAGCAGGCTTTTCGTGTCTTTTTGCTTTTGCTAAGAGGTTTTCAATTACTGCGGCTGATTGTAAATGGTAAAACCAGAGGATTTTTTTTTTTTAAATAAAAATCATCCCACTAAACAACGTTGCTTCGGTAACTCACTCTCGGGGGGAACTCGGACTTTGTGAGGACATCCAGACAGACTCCTGTGATGTGGGTACAGGCCCGTCACATGACCGGTGCCATCACAGCCGGGAGTTGGACACTTTATATCCTTTTTATCTGTCCTGGGAGAGTCTAGAGACATAGGAAAAGAGCAGATTTTTACAGGAAGTAAAACGGAATTGTTTCTGTTTCAAACGTAAAAAACAAAAAAGAAAATTAAATCTTCACGTAAAGATTTCGAAATGTTCGGCATGTACAAAACATTTAAACCAAAAGATTGAAATATCATGCACCGGAAAAACCATTTTGCACTACATGCATCTATTAAGCTGTCGTTTTAGTTAAGGCTACAGTTTAACACAGAGCATTCACTTCTTAATGCCCATCCATCGAAAGATTACATCCAGGATTACACATTTATCTGCAGTCATTTGAAGAATCCGAGGGAAACATGAGAGGTACTTTAGCAGGATTTAAGACTTATGGTCATGGTTAAATATCCAGTTGATTCCTATCAAAATCCAATATTCTGAGTAGCACCAATTCCATATTAAAAAAAAATGTTCTTCTTTATATTTTAGTCTGTTTATTTATTACCTCACTTGTTGCCAAAATGTTTTTAGTCCTTAAGAGGATTTCCATCCTCTGATTTCCCCGCTACTCCCTGCATATGCTTCTTTTATTCCTTTCAAATGTTTTTCGGCACACACAATCTTCTAAATAACAAGTCATCTATCTGATTTACGCTAGCTGGAGGAGGATTCAGTTTTTTGTTGTTTTTTTATTATTATTATTCTTGAACAATATTAGAATGTTCCAGATCATTTTCTTACTGTTAATACCTTTGCCTCCATGGTAGTTGAGCCTGCTCTCCATGTCCATCATCCTGTGGTGCCTTCTCTCGCTGGTCATCTGCTCCAGCAGGAATCGATCCATTTCTCTGTAGGCGTGGTGTAGGGCCTGCCTCTGCTCCGTCTGCAGGGCGATGGCCTGCTCCAGAAGGCTCAGGTTCACTCTTCCTCTGCTCATGTCAAGGCCTCTGTCGTGGAGGCCCAGAGCCCAGCCGTCGAACCTGGGCAGCCGGTCTGCCTCTGCCTCCCCCTCGCTGTCCTCCTCAGCGGGGAGCAGCCTGTACCTTAAAGCTTCGGCTTGGAAAATGCTCGCTCTGCCTAGCGGACTGCCCAGTTCAGACTCTTCCTTCATGTGGCTGTTTCTGCCTGGAAGGTCTTCGGAGGCTCGAGAAGGGCTGCAGTTTGAGCTGTGGTCTTTGGCAGACAGAGACAGGGGCTCCCACTCAGCTTCCCTCATGTCTCCGTATGGACTCTGCGGCGATGAGGTGCCGCTCATCCTGTCTTGACTTTGGTCCTCTTCTTCATTGTTGGGGAACTCCTCATCCTCCTCCACCATCAGATGCTCAGAGGTGTCCAGCTCGCACCGGGGTGAGCTATTAGACGTAACTTCAGGCCATCTGAGTAAAATGGAATTTGACGCAGCATCCAGGCAGCTGCTTTTGTCAGCCGCTCCATTCATTGCTTTAAAATTTCCATCTGAAATAACAGGACAACATTCATTACTGCGCTGCATAGTGAACTTGCGCTGTTTGTGCCCCTCACATAATAAGAATTGCATTTCTTTAGTAATCTTGAGCAAATCCCTTAAAGGTTTTAGGTTTTCTCTTACTTCTCTAATAATAATATTCAGAGAAAAACATGTTTTTATACACATCAACAGGGATTTATAACGTTTATACATGCTGCAGAGGAATGATGATCAACAGTCATAAGGTTGCACAATTTCCAAGCAATTCCGACATATTTTTCAAAACATATGTAAAACCTTCCTTCTGCTAGTTCAGCGCAAAAACCTATGACATAAGGAAAACAATTGGTTTTCACTTTGTTGCTGCCTCCATCTGGAGCAACAACTCAATAAAGATTTGGAACAAGATTATGAGAGGATTTACAAAACATGGGCAGAACAAACAATTTTTTTTATTCTAATTCATGATCTGCGTTTCAAAGTGCAAGCCGAGGAGCAACATGTCGTCTGTCAAATCTGATTTAAGGAGCAAAAAAAAAAGTGCTGTTTCTAAGAGTAAAAGCAGAGAAAAAGTGGGGGATTAATTAAAACACAAATTTGGAAATTTGGAAAAGTTGAGATTAAAAATATGAATTAACATGAATGCTTAAAAAGGGCAGAAACAAGTTTTTGTGTTGATAAAAAAAAAATGCAATATGTTGTCAGCAGCTCTGGTCTAATTTCCATGAAATCTCTAATTTAATAAACATGACCTTAAGCTGCTGAGGAATTTATTAATTTGGCTTAGTTTAATTTAATTTTTTTTTCTTTGAATACTCATCCACTGTTCATAAAACCGGTGACCCCCTGCACATTTACACTGAAAATAAGGACCTTCCAAAATTTGGAAATATGTAAAAAATAAAAAGTCTTCCTAGTGCTAAGAGTGAATATGACTGAAAATCAAATGTAAGCAAAGTGTTTTATGTGATAATATTGAAATTATAATAGAGTAGAATATGTGTTGGGCAGCAGTCTATTTAATTTATATTTCTGTTTTATTCGCTAGTAAATGTCAGAATGGATGTTATGAGACTTTTTTTTGCATTGGTTTTGTTTGTATAAAAATCTGCATGTAGTTAAATTCCTCTGCTTTGACATGATGTCATATATAACATATCTTGTGACTTTACTGAATATTATTAAATTCTGGATATATTTCTCAACATCCTTAAATTTTACAGCCATATTAAAAAGAAATAAATCTGTTTTCTGTGGGTTATTTTGCAAAGAGGTCTTTATCATTTCATTTGCATTAACCCACAGATCCTTTATCATTTAGAATAAATCCCAGTCACATGTACAGAGGGCCAGAAGATTTTAGGAAATGCCGATCCGGTAAAGAGACAAAGAGGGTTAGGGTTATCCCTGAAAATGAATCGGACACAACACTTTACTAACACTGCTGATCATGTTAAGTCATGGTCAGTGATTAACAAAGGAAAGCTATCATCTGGATTGATTCAACAAAATCTCTCCTGATCCCCAAACCATTTAAACTTATGTGTTATTAAAGCTCTTTAGACTGTGAAGGTTTTTTTTTTTTACTTTAGCAGGCTGAACTGGAGGTCTGTGTATCCACATAAGTAGCTGGACATTAGAGTCCAAACTAAAAGTGGGATTCAGTGGACTGATAAGATTGGTAGATATGGATTGCGAGAATCAGATCATATGATGCAGAGAACGATATAGAAACGGGCATTAGCAAAAAGCTGAGACTTAATAACAAAAACTCTTAATCCTGACCAAAAGAGCTTTAAAATCACAGGCATTATGTGGCGCTCATAAAACAAAACTACCTATCAGTGAAAATACAGGATTTGGGGCTTTGTTGAGTACGAGGGACTCTTACTTGTCTGGCTCAGGCAAACATTTCAGTGGGTCAATATTCCCTACCGAGAGCAAGAACAGAAAAAAAAGAATGTCTAAAGGCAAACCTTGTTGAATGAAAAATTAAAGTCAGTAACACGTATTTACATTTATGAGGCAAGGGTTTTTGTTTTTCATCCAGATGGACTCCCAGGCCTGACACAGCCGCATACAGTCAGACACACACACACACGCACACACACATTGAAGTGTAGTGGGAAAAAAAAAGGAAAGAGACGGAGGAAAAAAACTTGGATCCCTCCGCTGGTTTGTGTGTTGGAACAGGTGAACAGTTTGTACTCCAGAATAGCCATTACCAGCACTCTGCAGCAGGGCTGCAGTTGGCTGGAGCTGAACGCAGCGTGGCTCAACAAAACAAGAGGCTTATTTTTTCCTCCCTTTTTGTTAAAATGCAGATATGACCAGCTTCTCTCCGCAAAAACAACAACAAAAAAATTTCTTACAGCTTCCAGTCCACTTTTCCAATTTTTTTTTTTTTTTTTTTTTTTTTCACAGAAAATAGCCCCACGAATCTGACAATAACAGCAAAATATGCCGTGAATATGCTTAACAATATTCTTGTTGTTTTTGCTTTTGACACATTTCAGATTTATCTTTTGTAGTTTTTGGTATTTTTTTTTAGTGTGTTTCAAACCAACTCCACTCAATATTAAGTTTATATGAGGGAAAAATAAACAGCAGTAACCCGAATATAAACAGTGAATTACTTAAATCACTGCAATGTAATATGAACCCAGGAAACAAATAAATTCCATTTCCAATAAATCCACACAATTTTGGTGAGCTACTCTCCAGGTCCATTTAACTACACACATGTGTACTATAATGAGCCGAAGACATTATGCCTAATTATGTATTAGACTGTGTTAGAGGGCCTAACAAAAGCTTTTGAAAGGGACAATTACGTTTGTTGCTTAGTTACATCGTTAAAAATATACCGAATCAGTGCAGATTATAGTGGGCGAGAATGCACATGTACGCCATGAGCGTTGTTGCCAAAATGCACAAAATTCAGTTAATCCGTAAAAAAAAAATACATTTTTTTGCCTTCTTTTGCAACGGACAAGTATAAGTGGTGTTTCTGAACTGAAAAAATACAAGCCAAATTAAATAAATCAATAAAGTGATGGCAACAAAGAAAAGGGAAGTTTTAATTTAAATCAAGTGAACTGGTGCACGCCTCCATTCAGTTTTTATTGTATGGAATCAATGGGTTTGGCTTAGCTGTTAAAAAAGGACAGATGAGGGGTCTGAAATCTGGCCTCATCAAGAGGGGGTAAAGCCACGCCAAAAATATCATGGCAGATCAGCTGTCAAAACTTCAATTTGTGGACGTGAGACACAACTAATATGGGCCCAGCAGTGTAGTCTTTCACTTCCACTGCACAATGACTGCGGCTGCTGGCTGATGGCAGAGGGAGGGGAAATATGAATGCAACAGATGGGATTTTAAAATTCAGCGTCAATTGTTCATCAAAACAGACAAAACAACAGGACATCTGTTTACCTGCTGGAGTGTCAATGTTCCTCAGCTCTTCTTTGTCCTGTGGCGGTGCCAGGTCCTCGCTCTCCTCTTCACATGCTTCGCTGGGGCTGTAGTGGCGGGGTTTCATCAGCAGGGACTTTCGCTTATTGACAGGGGCACCCTGCACCCCATCTTGGGCGCTCCTCTTCCTTGCCGCGGACCCATATGGGCTGGACAAAAAAAGGGGAGGACAGCAGAGGCAAGAGAGGAGTCAGGATGCTCATTTTAAACTGTGAAAATGTTCAACTTTTATATATATGCTTAAAGGTACAAACATTCTTATGATCTGTGTAGAGATGTATATTAAAAAAAATGTTTTTATTGTAAAAACCTTACCTGTGGCTTTCAGTGATCCAATCCACAAGGCCTGTGAAGCAAAGAGCAAGAAGTATTAGAGGTATAGTCGTGTTTATGTTTCCACCACAATGATGTAGCATCTGTCTACATATTTTTTTCATCAAAGCTCCATGGCCACTCACAACTTTTGGACTCTTGCTAATGAAATTTTACGATGTCCAGTAAATATTTGTTCTGTAGATAATGTCTTAGGGATGATATGACACTGGCCTTTTCACCATAGATTTTACAACGCCACTGTATCAGCATAATCAGCAGACGGGTGTAGGAGTGGACTCCTCATTGATCTGAAACCCCCCCCCCCCCGTCTCATTCAGCCTGCTCACTCTCTGGAAACGCAAAAGTATCTCATCCTTTGACAGCATTGACAACATGATCTAAAAGGCTAAACCTATTTCCCAGAGGGGGCCCGGTATAAATCTCATTCACAAGTTGCTCTGCCACTCCCATGAAGCTCAACCAACAATAACACTTTTCATGAGTTTTTTTTTTTTTAGGAAGGCTTTGCAAGCTTTGCAGACTTCCATGATGACATATCCAGTTTAGAGGTTTTCAATAACACGATATACACACACATGCACACACTCTTTCACTAATTTGAAGCCCATGTTTGAATTTAATGAAGTTATTCCCCTCTGAATAATGAAATGGCAGTGCAGTGCTCTTCAGACTGCGAAGGTAATAGATAAAACTGACACTTATAAAGTTGGGTTGTTGAACTGATACCCCTAACCTGTGATCATAAGTGGTGTGTGTGTGTGTGTGTGTGTGTGTGTGTGTGTGTGTGTGTGTGTGTGTGTGTGTGTGTGTGTGTGTGTGTGTGTGTGTGTGTGTGTGTTTCAATATGTGTGGGCTAGTAAGTCCTTAAATCTAAGGGCTGAACTCACCTGTGCTACTGTTGCATGTTTTGAAGGTTTGCTCCTCACCTTCAGTATCCATCTGTAAGAAAATCATCAAATATGCAGATGATATTCCAGATTATTTCTTCATTTGATAATTCTGGTGTCAAATTAAATATGACAAAATGTCTCACAATTTACTCACACAAAAATAGGAATAAATACAGGAATAAATACAGAATAAAATAAATAAAACATTATCAGGAGGATAACATTATCAATAAACCGGCAGTTCTAAAACTATCAAGGTTCTCATAATTAACTCAAGTCGAAAGGCAATGATAAAATAATTTAAATCTGATGTTTAAATGAATATATAATACAGTATGGACGTATAAAAAAGCAGTTGCATTATTAATAAGCAAAACCTCAGTCACCTCTATAGTTTAGTTTGAAACTCAGGGCATCCATGAGAAACTTGTTGATTGGCCCAAATCCTCTTCAAAGTGTGTGAATTATTCCATAAATAAGACAAGGTCATATAATTTAAAAATTGAATCCATACAGAAATGTTAAAATCAGCACAGAAACTGAAGCCAGTTCTAAGCTTTTAGGACCAAAGTCATGCTGCAATGCTTTTTTGCTTCAAGTTAAATGGCAAACACTTCTTAAATAAGATTAGATTTTTTTTGTTGCTTTTTTAAGGTTCTAGCTGATAAAATAGAAGTCCCAAAGGCCACTTAGCCTTAAAATCCATATTTGTGCGCACTCCCACAAACAACTTCTAAAATGCTGGTAACATGTAAACAAACCAACCAGCATTTGGGAAAATAAAAAAAGTTCTGCAAGAGTGAGAAAATCATAATGACACAAAATAATGACATTTAAGTACAGTGTGTGTTTAGACAAAAATAGTTGCTAAAAACCATCTACTCTCACTGACTGTTGCTTGTGGATCCCAAATAAAACCTATTAAACATAATTATTCTGGGATGGTGGCGGTGTATGGTGGTCACAGGCCAGTGAAATCTGTGAGTCATAGGATATGCTGTTACTTTTCTCTGGTAATGGGAAACATGACTCCTCTCTCTCGTTTGCTGTTGTGATTGAAGGCACTGACCTGTCATACATTTATAATAGGGGAGCAGGTGTGGCAGTGATGGACCTTAATTTCCTTTAATAAACCTTTTATGTGCCACACTCTTAATGCCACGCCGGGCCCTCAGAGGTCCTGCTCATAATAGGTTCATTACTTTTGATTACTACAGCCTATTGAGACAAACAACTCCAAAACACTATAGATTACCTTCTGTAAAAATGAGTGTAGCTCATTAGGTTATAACACTTTCCCAAACAGACACACTTCAATATTTTTGTATACATTTTTTGGGTCCAAATACAAAATATTTTCTTCACATCACCCAACCTGTGATTTCAACACGGATGTAATTCGGTCCAAGTCCAACTGATGTTATTACATCCTCATTGGATTATTGTGGACTTTTACTTATCTCTTTCTTTGAATGATATTTTACACAGACCCCTGTATAATATACAAAAAACAAAGTGATTACAGAACAAAGCATAACTTTAAGATTTACAAATGTAAAACTTGCTATTATTTATTCATTTGTTTATTTATTTATACAGACATTTTTCAGTTTTATTGCTTTCTTTTTTTAATACAAATAAATTTTGTTTTTTTTATTTATGTTTACACATTTCATGAAAGGTTTATACACAATGTTTCGCACAGCTCTCTCTGTATGGATAAGCACCCATCAGGAGAAGACAGGCTATGGTTTCATATAAAAAAGTGAAACATGTTCCAATGGCTTATTTCATTTTTACTATGCCAGTTTTTGTTTGATATTGTGCATTTTTAATAGCTTAAACCGACTCTGCAAGAAAACCTATAGATGTCAGAATTAACGTATCTGCCTTGACTTCAAGCATGTCAATGGAGTTGAGCTTTATGATTAACTCTGCTTTTACATATTTTTGTTTAAAATTGGTATGAATAATTAAATTAATTGTCTATTTCCAATGTTTTCATCTTTTTTTATACATATGTTTTAAGACTATAGCCCCCCACCCCCCAAAAAAGAAATCTTCCTGCTGAAGCAGTTTTGAATCGAGCAAAAAAAAAAACTTATATAATTGATATAAAGAAAAAAGAGAATCCAAACTGTGTGATGTACTTGTAGTCCAAAAGTAGTTGAAGTTCTAAATTTTGATACATTTAGCAATGGAAAATAAACCATTTTCTAGAATTTGGCTTGCCAATTG
The DNA here is from genome assembly GCA_033032245.1 of Poecilia picta. Lineage (NCBI taxonomy): Eukaryota > Metazoa > Chordata > Actinopteri > Cyprinodontiformes > Poeciliidae > Poecilia > Poecilia picta. Next base: position 14,927,358 of record CM065369.1, on the reverse strand, counting down.
AAAAAGTATTGATAATTTCAGATTTTTTTTATTTATCCCTACATACTAACTTTAGTTAGCTATTTCTTTCACCATAAAACAAAATTCATCTGAGACAATGATGCAACTACAGTCCTTCATTACGTCAAAAAAGCAAGTTCAGCTACATTAAAGAGTTTATTATCTGCCAGCCTCCCACACTCTCCTGATAAGCAAAATCCTATCTCAGACTGTGATCAGTGCAGTTGAAAGAGCACCGACTCTCCTCCACTTACAGACTGAATCCTATTCAAACAGTTACATAATCCTTGTGTCTTTTTCCATCATCTAACAAAACTACATACAAAACTTTGCTCTGCGACAGACCATTCACCTTTGATTGCGGATTTCCTGGTGCACTGAAGGATAAGATGCCAGATCCACACTGTTCACCCCGGCTGCTGTTTTCAAGTTTGTTTTCTCTCAGGAAGTGATCGTGTAATTCATTATCTGTGGCAGAAAACACAAAAGAATATACACTTTTGAGGTATTGGCTGAAACCTTTTCTTAAGAGGGAAAATTGTGCGAGATCTGGAAGGATTTTATGAATTTGTCTGTTGTTTCACGGTGTGGAAACGTTCACTTTCATATCTCCAAAGGAGTAAGGAAGAGAATGCTAATTGATTGCTTGACAGAGATCAAATTGCTTGCTTCTAATTAATACAAAATATCCAAGAGGGAAAACAAGGATGAACACAATGAGTACATTAAGCCTCTTCACTTCACAGATCTTATTATAGAATTATTTATTTCTGTTAGCTTTAGAGAAAGGGGAAAAAAGAGAGAAAAAGCACACATCTTCTTAATTATAGCTCACAGAGCATTTCCCCAGAAAAACAAAATTGGGGTGGGGGGGAGGCAGGAGGGGGTCGCTAGGGGGGTTATTCACACAGTTAGATTTGCATATGAATTAAGACTTAGCCTACTACTATTCTGGCTGGTTCGTCATCTGCTGAATCATATTTAAACCCCAAAAACACACACACACACAGGCACACAGTCACGCCCCAACATAAGTAATGTTTCTCAGAGGCCAGATTTCTCTTGGGGGGACAAAAACTGAAGCAGCCTGATGCTGAGGGTCTACGAGACTTTCCGTGTGTTAATCTGGCTGCTAACTGTCCTTGAGCCCAGCCCATTCACCCCCCTCCCCAACCCCATCTGCCAGCATTCCCACTGCAGAGGAGGAGAATGGGTTACAATTGTGGGAGGGGGGCATATAGGGGTTGGGGTTTGTGGGGGGTGTGGGGTGGGGGAGGCAGAAAAGAGAGAGACCTTCCCAGTCCAGCAATCATGAATAACCATTGCCTTGCACCATTATCAGGGGACCCTGGATCCGAGCTGGAGATGTAAGAGAGAGCAAACGCGTGCGCTCGGCGATCTGGACATTACTCTCACATTTTGGTTGTTAGTGATGCTATTATTATTATTTTCATATTATGCTTTATTAATACTCTCCAGCTGCCGTGATATTCATCACTGACCTTGAGTGTTTGCGTGTGTGTGCGTGTGTGAGTGTGTGTCCTGCCTCAGTTCCCAGCTTATCCGTCCACTTGGGATGCTCTCGTGTAATTAACACAAACATTATTGTGATGGAGTAAAAAAAAAAAAATAAAAAAAAAAACAACTCTGTGCTGATACCTCATCTTGAAAACAATAAAGCATGCCAGAGTAGCAAAGTAAGATTCTGGAGAGCACAAAATTAATTACATTATTTACATTTCCTTTAGATAAGGGGGGTACAGGCGATATGATGGAGGCAAATGAGATTACACAAAATAAGATTTCAAAATGTCAGAGCTGCACTCCCAACCAACCAACTGTTATGATTAGATTACTCTTTTAATATAATTACTGTCTAAGGCCGTGTGTGTGGAAACAATGCATACATAAAAAACAGCAGCCGCGTATTAACTGATCCCCCCCCGCCTCCCCACTCTCCCTGTCCCTTTTCTCTCTGAGTCTTTTTCTCTTAACCTTTCTTCAACAGTATCATTTTGAATTATAGGGAACGGATGGGTGCTCTGCACAAGGTCACTGTCTGGTGTGCACTCGCAACTCCCACCCCTCCTCCCCCTCTTTTGCTCCTGTCTTGTTTTTGTTTCCTCTTCCAGAAGCGCACTGAGCGAAGGGTTAAAACTGGAATGGATTTAATTATGGAATGAATGGAATTATAATGCGCCTGCAGCAAGTTTTCCTCCTTATTTATTAAAGCAGCTGATGGGCCAGGTTTGATGAGCCACTTCTGGCATAATTGAGTCATCACACAAAGAGGGTTCCTCGCATTCAGAGTGGTTTTATCAGCAGCAAACAGACCTGATTACTGGCAATTACACTCTGATCTAGGGGAAGGAGAAAAAAGGGTAAATGTGCGGGGTAACTTTTTGTGTTTATAGTTTACCCCGGGAATAATTTTCACATTAATTTTACATGCTAAGTGTTTTCTGTTTATGTATAATAAAGAGCAAACGGCAGGAGATAGGACCTTTTACTTTCATATTTCCTTGTAATGAAGGTCTATGGGGGATATAGTTAATTGATCGCAATTCATACTTACACCATAGGTGGGTGGGGGGGGTTTAGTGTAAAGAAAGTGAGGTCAGTCTGTTTTAGCTCCAGAAGCAAGGTGCGCTAGCTGCAACGTACCTGTTTGGATAAGGCTCACACCTCTTCCTGGGCAAGCTGGTGATTGCTTTTGCCATTTTTCATTGAGATGCAAATAGATTCATGGAAAGTAAATTAAGCCTTGGTCAGACAGTGAAATCAACTTCTGTTCAGAGAGTATTTAGATAAACAACTTTGTGTTGTGCGTGTGTGTGTGTGTACATGCGTGTGTGTGTGTGTGTGTGTGTGTGTGTGTGTGTGTGTGTGTGTGTGTGTGTGTGTGTGTGTGTGTGTGGTGTAGTGGGTGAGGGGGGGGAGGGTTTGTTATCATCTTTTGTGTGAGGTGTCCATGAAGCCATCAGACATTCTGTGTCTAAATACCAGCTGGACAGTCCAATAACTGGAAAATAAATTAGGAGGGAAGATGGGTCACAAAATGTCTGTTTTAATTTTAGGTTTTTTTTCCTCGTCTTGAATTTCACAACAGGTGATTGATCAGTACATGGATACTACAGGTGTGGGCTGATTACTTGTATTACACACACATTTTTTTAAATTTATAGATTTAAAACTGCACATTTTTCCCATCACTGTTGCTTTGGCTTATCGTGCTTTTATGCAAAAGCCAGAATCAGAGCAGAAGTGATGGAAGTTTTCGCTTATGGTATTAAGCATACTGCAGCTTTGTCCCTCCCCAAATTGTTGCTGGACACAACTATTCAATTGAGTGAATGGAGGCTACCAGACTTACCTCTCACTTAAAAGTAATACAAAATTTTCTGTGGCTGTTTGAGGCATATAGGTGTGCAGCCCTGCCCCTCACCCACATGGTTCTTATACACACTGCCAATCAATTGATTTAAAGAAGACCACTATCCATATACATGTAATAATAATTTTTTTTCTCTCTGCGTGTCCTCCCCTAACTTTTCCTGCACACCACTGGCCCACAGTCTGAAAGACGGCTGCTGCACTTATACCTCTCTTACAAGAAAGACAAATTCAGTTATGTTGTGGAGATTGAAAGTAGGGACACCTATTGGTCTTATTAAGGTAATCTTGTTTGAAAACAACACTTGGCAGGCGTTGTGTGTCTGTTAAGCAGATGACTGCCGCCTGGCTACCTGAGCAGGAAGTCTGACTGATTATCCTACTAATGTCTGCTTGTTATACTTTGGCAAATACTACTAAATTTAGAAGTTGTTTATATTTATGCTTGAGCCCATGTATAGAAATTATTTTTCACCGAATAATTATAATCGATCACATTGTTCTGTGTCCTGCGGTCTAAATATGCAAGATTGTAAAAGAATCATATTTTTACTAAAGGGTATTCCATGACAATGTCATACTGGCTCATATCTAGTAAAGATTAACTGATAATTCCTTAAAACAAAAATCTGATGCCAAGTTTATTTTATTTTCCCATTTTTCAATTAAATCATACAAAAAAAGCTGCTAAGTAGGCTTGAACTTTTTGAGATTTGTTTCAGTGGTAAAAATGAAAGTAAAGATCTTTATGTGCTTGCTTCAGAGAAAAGAAAAAACAGCTTCATCTTAAAAAAAAGCCCTGCCAACAATTTATGAGCATTCCTCTGTGTAAAGGAGTTTAGTGGTTTCATGCAGACACAGGCAAAATCCTGAAGTCAACTGCGATTTCAGATATAACAGCCTCACAGCTATCCTGACGGCCAAGCAAAGTGTTTGTGCCTTTTGCCAAAGTGTACTTTTATAGAGAAGCGTATTGGCATCTTATCACTTCTCCAAGACAGAGACGCTTCAATAAAGGAGCACAGCTCACAGAATTCTTAACAGACAATTAGGAGGCTGGCTAGAAGCTATCGCTTCAATGATTTGTTATGATGGCAAAACTACAGGGGAAACTTGTTGTTGGACAGAGTTAGCAGGAGTCCCATGAAAGAGTCAGATGGTGACACCTTTGCCGAGGTGATTTATGAATCTTGTAATCGCGTTCCAAAGTCATCCCAAAGCCTTTCCTTCTAAATTGGGTTCATCTGGAGCCGGACCACACAGAGGCACCGAGTCCAGATTGTTTCTTCTGACATCAAAGGGCCAATTTCAGTTTTTGACCGCATTTCTGCTGCTTTTAGTTCCCTTATCTTATAAAAAGGGCCTAGATGATATGCTATTTTATTTGTGAATTTCAATCCAATTAGGGACACCAAAATATTGAAACATGTAAAATTTGTATCCTCCTCCTCTAAGTCATTCATCAATAGCATAATAAATTGAGCGGCGCGCAATGCATCCACTGGCAAGTGTCCAGCCTGTCAAACAGCTCCTATGTTGGGCCGAATCTTTGAATTCTATCATGAGCATGCTTTTTCAAACCTGTCTAATTTGGGGACAGGTGTTTGGGTGAAAAAAAAGAACTTCCAGCTCTGGTGCGACAATGAGCAGAGTAATCCCGCTCATTGTCCCTGCCCAAGGAGCCCCTTTTCATGGAGGAGGTCGCATGAAAGCTACCAGGTGGTCTGCAATTTGGAGAAACGTAGTAACCGCTCCGGCTAATCCCCCCCCTTTCCGTCACAAAAGGCAGGTCTCCAGTGCTCTGAGGGACTCTCGGGGGGCAAAAGGGAAAAGTTTACAATGCTCACAGAGGGTCTGAAAGGAGTCAGGGACTCGAGTGGTGATTCCTAATCAGATTGCACTGAAGTGAACAGCTCGCATGGCAGCTGTAGTTTTCCCAGGGTTAATTACCTTTCACTGCTCTCTCTAAATGAGTCAGCTGTTCCTGTCATTAAACAACTCCACTCTATCTCTGCTCCTGTGTCCTCCTCACACATGTGCACACGTGAACACACACTAACCGACGTTATTGTACACGCGTTTGGTATAGCGATCAAAGCCCGTTTAAAAAATATCAATTATTCGAGAAATGTGAGGTCTTTGATCGATTTCCTTACCACTTAGTGGACATTGGAGAGCAATATCAGATTGATGTATTTTGATTTGCGCCGCTGATTTTTATGCATATGGGAGGCAGTGGTCCCAGTGCAGCTCCCGTACACACTGATTCAGAACAATAATACCAGTCTGTCAAGGTCTCATTGTAAACGGTTCCCGTTGTACTAATGGAACACATAAAGGAGCACACATGCTCACATATGTGCACATGCAAACACTAGCATACGCACACACACCACCAACACATGCACAGTCCAGCTCGAAACATAGATGTTCTGTCATCAATTCTGAACAATCTGTCTGCTCGCTGAGCTCGGCGGCTCAGGATGTTGGGGGAGTTTTAAGTGAATTTTGCCACTGTATGGTAAAATCCCTTGGCCACCTGGATTACAAACTCTAGTCCTTTAACTCATGCCAGTATAAATCCGTGTTAACTCGGATTTACCTCTGGCATATGAATTCTCAATCTGCGTAAGCTTTGTTTGGAATGAGTCGAACATAAGTATTTTGTGCCGTTAAGGATGCCCAGTGGTGAATTTTTTCTTTTTTTTTTTTGATGAAACACACACTGGGGAGATGGTTTGGGACTAAATTAGTTATTAGAACAACTTGAGAGGACTGAGGCAGAGTTTTATTACAGTCGATATGTGACACCGGTGCAGCCCTTCACATCCAGGTGGAAGTGCGCAACACTGCACTGTGAAAGCCATGTAACCAAGGCAACCAGTATAAACTCAGAAAGGGTACACTGTGAACAAGAGTTTAAGCTACAAATAAGCATTTGGGTCACTTATGGAAGATCTTGTTTTCTTGTACTCTGAAGTTAAAAGGTTGACAATAAATTGAAAATTGTATTTTGAGAATAAAGTCTAAATGGTTACAAAAGAAAATCAGTCAAAAGTCAAAAATGAAAGTATCGTTTCGTCAGTAAAGTCAACATGTTTGAAGTAATCAAAATGCTGAAACTAATGTGTTCTATTAAAGCATTTTAATTATTCATGATGGAGCTACTGCTGGTCTTTTTGTTCGATTTATTGACCACAATTTTATAATCATTTCCTCTTTGTCCCTCTTTGTCAATATTTATTCACAATATTTAGTATTTAGTGAATACGTTTTTTTACATTTTTAATTTTTTCTGTACATAGTAACTTTTTATCTGACCATTCTACAGAATTAATCTTGCAATTGAGTCTTTTTTACTGGAAATAGTTTATAAAGTTTTCCATGTTATTATAACTTCTTGAAAAATTGTCTTGACTTTTTATTTAGTAATTTGTGTTTTGACTATTTTTCTTGTCATTTTGATTTGTCTTAGAGAAATCAGTTTGATTTCTTGAAAATGTATTTTGACATTTTTCTTGACATTCCAACATTTCTTCAAAAAATATTTAGACTTATTTTTATGTGGTGTTTTGATCAATTTACTCACTCAAAGCAGACCATCAACAAAGAAACCCTTGCTATTGTTTGCTACTCATCAACCGACCTTTGGACTCTGTCTTTGTAAACTGGCCCTTAACATTTATATTTACTTTTAAAACATAAATCCGGGTCTGCAACCAAAGCCATTGTGATAAAATAAAACGTGGCAAAAGTAGCCAGGAGGATCTAAATTAAGTATTATCCAATCTCTAACACTCACACTCACACACACACACACACACCCACGCAGGCACAGACACACACTTCTGAGTTAAGCCAGACTATTTTGTACTTAAAAGGTTAGCAGGGCTGTTTTGTGAGTTTGATCTGTGCTTGCCAAATCAGCAGATGGTCCATGAATATGATTATATGCATCAATAAAGGGAGTAATCTTTGACAAAATGTAAATTTGACTTAAGTCCAGGCTTTAATATACACCATGGACTTTAACCCACTTTCGGGCTTGACACAAGAGCACGATATGCCAAGGCACTTGAATTTTGCACACTGATGTTCTAGTCTAGTGCTACTATTCTGGGGATTTGAAAAACAGAGCCAGGCAGTAGGTAAAAAAGATCCACACAGTCTAATTTGCCTGTGTATGGGGAATAGGCATCTTATATTGCTAAGTGTGCAACTGAGCAGTTCAGTAATTGATTCAAACTGAGCTTGAGTGCTTTACAAAACAATCTTTTGAGCAGCCCTCCTCTTTTCTAACACTCACAAACACTTTGCTTTTAGGGTAAACCTTAAAAACAAAAAGACTAAACTACCCAACTAAACTAAAACATCTTCAGAGTTTTAGCATCAACCAGTAGTATGTATGAACAGAAAACAACTCTTGTAGACAAGAAAATAAAGTTAACAACTAACTTGAAAGTTTAAGCAGCAATTCAGAAGTTAAAAACGACAAACTAAAATGTGCTGGTCTTACCCCGAGCCCCTATTTAAGAAATAAAATCAAAATGAATACAGCATCCCCTGTTATTGACCCGGTCATTAATCCACTTATCTGAGCCTGAGGCTTACACAGCACAGCGCATCCTCACGCAGACAAACACAATCACTTGTCTCCCCGACGTCTGAACGCTGTCGTGTTAACATGTCCGACAGGGCAGAATCACAAGCTTGACTTACCAAACCCCTTTTAGCCTTTGTTTTTCATCTCTCGGGGACGTCAGGGAGGAGACGGAGCAGAAGGATATCGAGGTGGGGTTACGGGGTGGTCCACGGTGTCGCTGCTGCGAGAGCGCGTTCGGTTGTCGCGTGTACGTGTGTGTGTGTGTGTGTGTGTGTGTGTGTGTGTGTGTGGTGTGTGTGTGTGTGTGTGTGTGTGTGTGGTGCAGAGACACTGTGATATTCCCCCAAAATGCTTTTTTTTTTCTTTCTTCTTTTTTCAGGGTAGCCTTTGTGTCGTTTACTTAACAACCAATCTCATTAGCTGCTGGGCTACAGTGGGTTGAATTATTTTCTGCGTAAATACAGCACTTGGTGATTCTCAAGGTAAAACCTCTAAAGGTTCTTTTTATGACATGAATCACAGATTCGCATCAGAATTAAGAACAAGGCTCGTTTCTGGAAAAACAAAAAAAGAACTAAATGCAACAGTTATTATCACTGACTTTAGGTGAGAAATTTCACAATTAAAATTCATAAGTGAAAGTATATCACTTTAATAAAATGATTTATATACCCATGCAGTCTTAACTGATAATGCTTAAATAAAATAGAGAGAATTGGAGGATGTTAAACTCAGATCCCAGGATTTGGAAGTAAATTATGTGAAAATAAGTACAAAAAGTGTCCCTATAGTTTGTACAAATACTTATTTCATTTAATTTTTTCATGTGTTTATTTTAGCTGTGCCTGTTGGTGCAGAACGCCTAAAAAATGTAGCCATTGTAAGTACTTGAAGTCATGACAGCTGTCTATAAGCATAAGGGACATGTCTATTGGCCAACTTGACCCTTGTTAGAAAACAAAACAAATACAAAAAGAGAATACTGCAGCTTGGGACTGCCGAGCCGGGTCACTGGAGATTTTCCAGACAAACGCCGCACAGAGGAGGGGAGGGGAGGAAGAATAAAAAGGACAGGCTCAGAATCTCATTTTAACAGACCGCACACAATCTGGGCTCCCACAGAACTATCTCTGCCTGACCGCTTTCTATTTATCCCTTATCAGTGTTTACCAACCGCTAGTTTTCTTTCATTCACACTGTGAGGCAGTTCTCTTACTATCAGTCAACAGCTGACACCGTGGAACAGCCTCAAAGGCAAGAGGAAGGGATCAAAACTAAACCAAAGCTGTTTAAACAATACAACAGAGGAAATAAATTCATAAATCCTAATTCTTCCCAACCCACGAGGGTATAAGCAGATCCTTTATAGTTAGGCCAACAAACAAAACCGCAGCCAATGAGGTACATTACAATCAAGGTATATTCTGAAATATATTTAGAAAAAAATTAAAAATACAGATAAAAAAATCCAATGTATTATTAATTGGAAGGATTTTACAGGCTTGCCCTGTCAAGCACATTTACGAATTAAGTGAAAGGATTTTTTTTTTTTCGTTTTGTTTTATGGTGTTTTTAGGAAAATCCCATCTGATTAATCATTCTAACATTTTCACCACAAAAAGGTTTGGAAATGTATTTTATGTCTACACCACCTAAAGATGAACACATTTTTCAAAATCTTAAAGTTATAATAAAATACTTAATTTAACGCATCTTCTCTGGAAGAGACAACTTTTAAATAAATTTGGTGTCAGCGTAAAATATGTAATTAAGACCTCAATATTTACCGTGTTTGTTTCTTTTTAACTGTATTTTCTTAATGTGCAAAACATATTACAATGAATTTTACATCTAACCAGTTTTAAACAGACTCACAACTACTTTGGAATACTGCCTATAATGTCAGTGCTACAGTATGGTTAGACTAAAACCCAGGAGCTACAAATCCCGCTATTGCGCTACAATTTTCCCCCTTTAGGGTACACAAACAGGACTATTTTTACTGCAGTGCTTTTTGCAAAAGTTAAGCAATTAATTACATTTATCCGATCACCAGCTGCTCAACAACAGATGGATAATTTCTGAAAACCTTACTTGAATCAAATCCACATAAATCATTTTTCGGGATTAACTGGCTGAAGTTTGAGTTGGGGGCAAAAACAGGTAACACGATGTGTTTTAAATCGGTTCTTATTTGTGTGATTCTGTCAGGCTGCCCAGAAGACACGTGGATTAAAATTTCCAGAACAATAAGAAATTTTTGACAATTACGCCTAAAACATCTTTTTTTTTATTTAGTCAGAGTAAAGAAAGATCTACATTTCCAATGCAGTTGCTGTGCGTTGTCCAACAACGTGGAGGACTTAGTAAGTTTCTAAATCGGTTTCCTCTTACATGAGGTACCATGGACAGTTCCTTGACGGCAAACACCGGTGACATTAATGTGTTGTGTAGCAACTAACATCCCTGGGCTTTGAAGAGGAAGGAGTGTGGATGAGAGAGGAGTAATGTCTTTTACTTATCACTGCTGTAACACACAGACCTGCCACAGCCCTTTGCTGCTTTCATAATTAAAACAAAGTGTAGAGGTGCAACTTTGAAAGCACTTTCTTTCTGTTTTATGAATGACTGGCTGAACTTTTTCCAGTAATGTCTCGGTTTAAGCCGTATTTGTGAATTTAGGTGTGTGTTAGGAAACAAGCTAAAGACTAATTATATTTCCAAAGAATTGGAATGTATTGGACGCCGAAATATGCAGACCCCCCAGAAAACTGTGCACTTGAAATGTTATTTACAACTTAGATATAGAGGTGACTGTCTGCTGAAGTTTTGAAGTCATCCAGTAACATATTTACACTTTTCTCATTCTTCTCTTTTGTTTTTTTTAAAAAAGCCTCCTTTTGCCAAACAAGAGTCAACTTAAGGACTGTTCGTACAGGGTAGCTGAGGAGCCATTAGTGAGCTGTGAGTTACTGGTAAATCATGAACTTTTCTAGCTAGCATCCAGCCTCCTGAATCAATAGTTGCTCTGGAGACTGCTGAGTGGTTCGACCCCACACAATATGTTTAAACCTAAGTGTTGTCCACGTCTGACACTAAAAGTTAACCTCTCGACTGAATTATCATCTTTCCAGGTTGCGGAGTAGCATATCTTTTCAAACTTTAACGCTATTACCAGGCAAATAATTGCAAAAATTCAGTGTTATTTCGCCCCAGCTGAATATTCTTTGGAACATGTGAGGCAAACTGATTTGTAATTTACTTTATGATCACAATTTGGATAGTTTTCAAACTTCCAATACAAATTATTTGAAAGCCAGAACAAGAGGCAATAAAGCACTTGCCTGACTGCTCAAACATGTTATTGGAACAGAAAGTAAATGTTTAAGTGCATTAGGCTCAGTGGTCTTGTATGTACAGCTGTCACTGTCAAAGCCACAGGCAACCTGACAACGCTTTGTCTCCACACACAATGATAACATGTGTTCTTCTAAGACAAGCTTATTCTCTGCACAAACGCGACGGATCTAATCTGGGGAGACAGTATCTCATGCTATCTGGATGATCAAAAATAGGTCATGCCTCTCAAAAAGCAGTTTGAGCCATTTAATCTCCTCTCAAACTGTCTGAAACCTGAACAGAAGCTGCGCTTGCTTTCCAGCAAAGATTTTGAAAATGCCGGTTTGTAGCAGACATGCAGTGTTCACCATCAGTACAAGATTTCTTTAAATTCCCCCTGACCTGGTACAAAACAATTGCCAGCATAATTCTTTTTTTTTCCTTCTTCTCCTTCTTCTTTTTCCTTTTTTCTTTTTCTTTTAATTTTCACAGCACAAGTTAAGCAGATGGGTGAAATCTAACTGTGAATCTGAATAAGTTTCCATCACTTGTGTATTTCAGCTCCCGTGCTAGTCCTGACCAGACACCATCTCCAACAGCATCAGCTAAAAGCCCTGTCATTATACGCACGCAAGACGGCGGATCAGTGGTAATAAATGCTGACCAAAGAGTCAGTATAATAAATAAAAAGAGAACTTTGACACCAACCTATTGCTGTGATCCAAAAAGTTTGATTTTCTCCCAGTCTCTTGATAGCTGAGCTGGTGCTGCGGCTTTGAAAGGTAGTCCCCAGGAATATGACATACTGTGCCTTTGACAGCCTCGAGATAAGCACCTGCGTTCGGGTCCCTTTTTACGTCACACCTCCCCATTCACAGCCCTTCAACATGATGCACATTTGCACATCAACAGCCACCAAGCCCCCCTCCCCCTGCCCTTCCCTCCCCTCCCGTCCCTCCTCGCTCTACTCCCACATCCGCAAAAAAAAAAAAAAAAAACACAAACAGGCACACAAGGAGGCAGATGCGCGCACTAGCCTCCACTCAGGCGCGCGGACGCTTCCACAGACACCACAGATTGTTTTGTTTTTTTTTCTTATGTGAGCTCACGGAGGATGAAACTTACACCCAGGGTCACACACAGAGGTGATCTTTTTCTCTTCCTCCAACTCTGTCAGGTTTCTTTTTATGCATCGGTTTTTATTGTGTGCTTAAAAAGAATAAACTTTCACTTGCTTTGTGGTAAGACCGGGGCATATGCCCTCCCATGCTCCTCATACATCACTCATCATGCAAATGAGAGGGAATGTCACTCCTCAGCAGCAGATGGCCAGGGACGATAACAATGGCTCAACAGACCAGTTTCAGTGTCTATGACTTTATCGCTACGACAACAACAAAAATAGATGACATGAAAAGTTGATTCCAGAGTTAAGTCAGATTTTCCTCCTTTGTAACGTTGGTAACTTTCTCACTCTTTGTCAGCTAAACACAGAGATTTAAATTTTTTTAAGAATGTTACGTTTTTATAAAGGGATTTTTGTGACATCTGTACGCCTCCTGGGATTTTACCTGCTGGGTGAGAATTTAGCAGGGTCTGGGTCAATTCACCCCTTCGCCAACTGGTCTCCCCATTTTGCAGCCACTCATTGCCATTTTGATCCTTCCTATTTCCATTAGCCCCATAGATTGGTAAACAAACCCTTTCGTACCCGTGTTTTTTACCCATTGCTGTTATTTTTATTGTAGTTTGGTATTTTTGTAAACCAGATCCAAAAGACTGCAAAATGATTAAAACTGACATGTAACTTAATTAAATTGTATGCTGTTGCTTAAGGACTTTAAATTGGACTCTGTTCTGCTTTATTTCAGTTCTGATTCCTCTTTGAATATTTTGACTCATAGACAATGTGACAGACTATTGTGCCTGGTGAAACTACAACAGTTCTAAGGCAATATTCACACTGCTGGCAAAACTGGACCAGATCCGACTATTTCACCTACATGTGAACCACGTCAATTTTTTTAAAACGGTGTGAACAGCAGAAATCTGATTTTTAAAATCAGATCCTAGTCACATTTATAGAAGGTCCTGTATATCATTAAAGAGTCACATTTCAGTCTAGTTTTATGTTATTGTGTGTAAAGAGGTGGAAAATGACTAACTCAGACGTAAATTTTGGATAAAACAGCATAGTAAATGTTGTGACTGTTTCTCTGCTTAATAATTCTAACATTTGTTTAGATTTGAAGGTTTTGAAGGTTTGACGGTTTTCAGTTGAGTAACTTTATTTACACAGAGCAACATTTAAATTTGACTGAAAACTGTCTCGTCTATATGCTACAACTTGCTACAAAATCAGTCTTCTTCAAAATAAAAGTAATTACGAACATGATAGCAGACATCACTGAAGGAGTTAGCCACAGTTCTTTGGCTCAAATATCACAGTTATTTCAAAACTGACACATTTCTGATAGTAAAGTCACATTTTCTTCTATTAAGAACACTTCAGGGCCATAGACGGTTCGAACTAGAATCTGATGGTGGTCACATTAAAATTAGTTTGTGAACAACCAAAATGAATAAAAATTGGAATTGAGTATAGTGTGGGCAGAAAGACACTGTTGACAGATTCTTTTGGAGACATATGATTACATTTCTCATAGTAGATGAACATTGATACATAAAAAAATAAGTTTTAATAGTTAGCTGTATAGGTAATAGCATATCATCAAAACTGGAAAGCTATAAAATATGAAGGGAAAAAATGACCACCACACTTTTAGGGCTTTTAGGGACTCTGGGTTCTTGAGGTAAAAAAAAAAAAAGTCTTATAAATGGATGTTTTGTAAACATGTTGATTTCAAAGGAATATAAGCTGTAGCCATTAAAAGCTTTAGTTAAAAAATGTCATGTAAAGAATGCAACTATTTAAAAGATTCTGACATTGTAGCACCACCTCTAACATCATCCTCAAACCCAAGCAGATCTGACATAACAAGAGGAAGCATAAGCTCACAGTCTTGTTTATTGTTTTTAGTGTATTTCAGTGATGTACATAATATAGGCCTGGTATAGTTATCATAATATTGAGGCAAAAATGAAAGTGTATTAAGAAAAGAAATCACAATATTGTCTTTATAAACAACTTTTAAAAAATGTTTAGAGCTTTTTAGAAAAAACAAATACAGAAAACATATTTTCATTTGAAAAAGGCATATAAACATAGGGGTTTATGTGCATTTAACTAGCAATCTATTTTCATTTGCATGTGTAAAAAAAAGACAAATAGGGCAGCATAACTGGCTCCAGCCCAAGGGGGCTACATGCTCTTAAATCCGACCCTGATCGCAAACATTACATGACTTGGAATAAACTTTAACTCCTAAACCAACATAGACACTTGCATGCAGACCCATTGAATAAACAAGAATATTATTGAAAGGCTCATTTACTTTTGGAACTTTATCACAAAGTGAAACACATTATATATATCAACTACGCACAGATGGATCATCATATTCCTGCTATGATGTTTTCCCACTTAAAACTACTGAAAACATGACATTTAAAATTAAAATACTACATCAATGGAAGTTACATTTAATCTGACAAACGAGACTCAGGGACATCTGATTGACTGAATGTGAGCATAGACGTGGACATACTATTAGCATGTGGAGTAGGTTTAAATCATTTACCTTATAAGTTCCACTGAAAAGCAAGAGTTCTTTGGTGACTCTACAAACCCTCCTGCACAGCGGTTATGCAAGTAATTAGGTGTAATTCGTCCCCGTAGGCCACTTGAACTCCCCCCTCCCCCCACTTCCCGGGTTAGTTCATGTGTTCGACAAGCCTGGACAGGGACAGGGAGGACTAGAGAGAACAAGGGGGAAAAGCAGAAAACACAAATGCAGCTTCTTTTTTTTTTTTTTTTTAACACCTCCCCACCCAAAAGTGATGTCACCCTGCGTCCTGCTGACTCCTGTTCATACAAACCCCCACGGCGGAGAGTAAACAGTGGAAGCGTTTAGCAAACAGGCCCAGATTACAATGACAAAGGCAACCACACTTCTGGGTGGAGCCTGGGGGGTGGCGGGTGGGGTCGGGTGGGGGTTGCAAAAGAGGGGAGGCACAGGGTTTTAAATAAGTGATAGCCCCCCTCTTCAAGATCCCCCCAGCTGATGGTGAGGGGCCACCCAAACATGAATTTCTATTGGGGATAGACCCCTCCTCCCCCTTGTCACCACCATCGCCACCCCTTGTCCTCAGGGGACTGATGTGAGAACACAATATGTGATAATAATGAATTTTCAGTTCTCTCTTCTTTTTTTTTCTGTGATTTGTGCACTTGGTTATGCAAGGCCAGGGACTTGAGGACAGAGAATATCATTACTTAAGGTTTGGCAGTTGATCATCACCTTGTTTAATGCCTCATTTGAAAGTCAAATTTTTAACTGTCTTTGAGAGCCAATCCATGCTACGCTGTGAAAAAGACATACAAAGAGAGCAGACGTGCTCCAGTTTACCCTCTTTCCCACCATTTGCGTCTTGTAACTGTGCAAACACATCAAAGTGAGGAATAATCTGTCTAAGAATCTTATTAAATAACATGTTCTTTGTCCGCGAACGTAGACAATCTCACAAGCAGCTTGTTCGAGGGATGATTATTTCATGTTCCGGACTGTTTGAGGCAAAAGAAATCAACTTATGTTAAGCAATCATGACACACTGCGAGAGAACAACATATTGAGGGCTACACAACAACGCCATTACAAAATGTTACATTTTCTTTTAGCCCCAACATCTGTTCGAATCTAAAAAAGAGAGCGAGAGGGAAAACTCATTCAGAGCCGACTCACAACATTTTTGTTTTGTCGAGCTATTTCATCCGCTGAAAATGTGGGCATAACTGGAGAGAGCTGATGGAGAAATGAAAGAGGAGTGGGTTGGACAAAATTACATGTCAAACAAGGGTTCACATTTAAAAAGTCCTGCTCATATTTGTAGAAAGTGTTTGATTGCATTTAGAAAGGTATTACAATGGGTCACATCTGTGTCTAAAAGCTTTTTGCATTCTGCTGCAAATTATGTAAGCAGAGCGAAGTGTCACGGCACCCTGTTGTTTTTGAGCACTATACCTTCCTCCTGTGAAACCTACACAAATATGTTTAACTCGATTCTTCTAATGCACGACGGGATCAAAATGTCAGCGGCGCAACTTCAGCAAACCCTCTCACTCAAAACACGCCGCCCAGTAATTTTGACAAAGCAAACATGACTAATTTCGCATGGCAGCCCGTGCAGCCAAACAACAATGCACATCCACCCTGCCATTCAATGAGACAGATGTGTACAAATCTCTATCAAACTGTGGTTAATTTCTGCTATGATGCTTCAAGCCTTGGTCTAAAATGACAGATTCTTCTTGGTGTTGCTGAACCCTCATTGTGTAACCACTTGATGCCTGCTTGTTCATCTCACAAAGTCGCATGAAAGGGGCTGAATTACATTTAAAAGAATATCTATTTGCATATGCAAATATGACGAGCCCAACATAAGTGCACGTTGATGTTGATATGGCTTCGGGATGTAGAAGTACATTTATGTTAATGTCAACAGACGGGGAATTTTCTTTTGAAAATACAGTGCATTTTTCATGGGGATCATTATCTGTCAGGATGTTTCATCTTAAAACCAGAAGTGATTAGATCAGTTCACAGGAATCCCCTTTGGGAGGAAAATTGCATGTGACCATAGGCAAACTTGCTGCACATTCATTTAATGTTCTATGAAGATGCTTTGATTCAATTTTGGACTTTTTCTACTCTGCTGTTCAAATCTGATCATTAAAACCAGATAAAATGATTTTGGTCTGTAAAATGCTAACCCATTATTCAATTATAGATACTTCCTTCATTCATCAGTCCAAAATAAAAAGAACAGGAAAACTACAGCCTACAGCTATTTAAAAAAAAAAAAAAGGCTATGGGTCAAGTTGCTCCTTTGCTGATTTGCATGCTATTTCAGATCCCTGTGTTGCCATTCTGTCCTTTCCTAGTTCCACTTCAAACATATAATAAAATGTCTCTAACCCATCTACTTAAAAAAATTACATATCATTTTAAAAATACTTTATAAGTTTAGTATTATCATTAATTATGGCTATGAGTAAGCTATGATATTTATTAATTAATACAAAGACAGTTTTCAAATGCTTATTGTGCATTCTTGCTGTTCTGTTATTTAAAGATTAACAAGTAAAACAAGCAGATAAGAGCTGCATAGTCAGTGTGGATATCTACTCAGGTAGACTGCAATCAGTTACACCACAGACTAAAACGTCCCTTTGCTTACCAGTTATAGCTTTAAAACTGTTTTACCTTGACAAGAGTCACTTCTTCTATTATTTATTTAATGCTCTCAGGTGAGACCATTGCAACCAAAAAGCCATAGATTAAGATTATGTTTTACAAAATATGGGACGTAGAGCAAACCTCCAAAGTTATTAAGGAGAATTAAAACACAATGCATGCCATTGTAAAGACCTTTCTCTTCCAGAAACAGATCTGTGCAAACCTATCAATGTATTTGAATTTGTATGTGTCAAAGAAACTAGGGAAGGGCAAACGGCTGTAGCCAAGTGGCCACATGTTATTAAATCCAACTCAGATTGCGTTGTATAAAATAAAAATGAAACTTATGAATCTTATTCACAGAAGAGAGACTTTAATTGTAATCCTTCTAATCAGAGGATGACATTATGAACTTGAATACCAACTAAGGCTTTGGACTACAGGTCTGAATTCTAAGAATCCAAGCTGCATTGGGTCACAGCTGGTTTCCTGCAATTACAGTCGTCAACCAAAAGCATCTGATTGGTTACTTTAAACAAATCGATGCTTGGCTGGTCAGTCAGTGTCTTCTATTTTACAAGCGAGAGGCTGACTTTGTTGTGTCATTGAGAGGTGAGGTGCAGATCTGGGTGTCTCTGGGGGTCCCTGCCTCCCCCCCCCCTTTACCCAGGCAGGCTCACAATGCAGCAGACACGCCTATGAATGAGGAGATAGGAGCTTGGGTGCTTGGCCAAAAATGAGCAACTAAACAATGGTAACAGGTGTGTGTAATGTGTGCTTTGATAATGACCTTGGTGGCCATAATGGTATGTCTAGACACAACTAAAAATAAGCATTTTTGTCTGGAGTCCTCACTGCTAAAAAGATAAGATACATGGGGTGGAGATGATTAGTCTGTAAAATAAAAAAAATTAAAAATTGCCTTAGCTTGACGTCTTCAAGGAAATATGATTTTCTATGACACTACAAGCACAAGGGGCTTCAAAAAAGAAAAAAAAGTTAAGCCTATCACTCAAAATATTTGTATAATAAGCTAAAATTATCTTGAGTATTTGGAGATATGCTCTTGAATAAATAGAAAAACCACCATTAACATGGATGGCTTGCGATTTCTGATTGCGCCAGATACAGGAAGCTTTGTGACATAAACCAAAATGCAAATGCCCTTTGAACAAAACAAAGAAATTGATTATGAAGTAAGTTTCTCCAGCACAAGTAGCCGCCTTTGAGTGATTAATGGGGGCGGGTCATTGATTTGCTTTTGTTTAGGATCTTGGTTAACTTTCTAGATACACAATTATAATTTGTTTCCAAACAATAAATCTAATTTGGCTTGAACGCGTTAAACTTCCGTATGGCCTCTTCTGTGTTGTTTTACATCTGAAATGGGTTGTTATCAAAAAAGCATGGCACGCTGTCTGCTGTTTCTGTTTATATTTGTTACCTTTCTGATTAGATATTGTTTTTCTCAGTGTATTTGGAAG
The DNA here is from genome assembly GCA_033032245.1 of Poecilia picta. NCBI lineage: Eukaryota > Metazoa > Chordata > Actinopteri > Cyprinodontiformes > Poeciliidae > Poecilia > Poecilia picta. Next base: position 14,908,183 of record CM065369.1, on the reverse strand, counting down.
GTGGGGCCCTTTTTAAGAATCAGAGTACTTGTTTCCTGAGATGCTGTGTGACTTGTCTGTGATAAGAGTTAATCCCCCAGTCATACATCATCTTTCATGATGCCAAATGCTGTCTTCATGTTGTCTGAAACATGCCAAAAAGTGTTTATAGAGTGAGCTCCGAGTGATCTTTGTACAAGCAAAAGGTGAGGAAAATGTTTTTGGGATACTGCAGCACAATGCACTTTATTTTTTGGCGTATTTGCAAGTCAAATTACGGTGTTACAGACCAGATTATTGAGAGGATTTTTTTTTCTTTCCTCCAGCTTTAAAACTTTGAAAACTTCCACAGATCCAGACATTTATACTTCCCGATTTCTCGCATCATCTCTCCAAGATAGTGATAATACGATTTCTGTGTTTTTTGCGCTGTTGAGAAACAAACTGGATTATGAGCAGATCACTACATAAACAGCTTTCTAAAAGGAGGCAGCTATTTTAAAAAAGGCTGAAGAAATGCAAAGAGGGATTTAAATTTTAATTTGAATTTATTCCAGCAAGTGAAAGGTTCTTTTGAGAGGGGATTTCAGCAAAGATGATGGTATTTAAAAGTGATAAACAAGCATCTAAACCTCCAGTGGAAAAACAGTCATTTTGCCTCTTCTTTCTAGTGTAGGGGGGGGAAGCAGGCTCGCTTTGGTCACATCAAAAAAAAATAAGAATAAGTAATAGTCGTAATTAAAATGTAAATAAGTGAGATTCGTTGAGATTTTTCAACTGATTTCTCTCATAATTTGTGCAATTTACATTTAGTCTTGACACACCTTGTGGCTCTGAATGAAAAGCTTATATGTCCTCAGGTGCAAATTCCTCCTCTCTGTGTACTTGGCATTGCATGTTTTATACTATATTGGATGCTTAAAAAATATTTCACACTTATCACATGCAATTTACATCACAACATGACAGAGAAACACCAGGCAAAGTTCAAAATTAAATGCCTTACAAATCAGAATTTGTGTTAATTACGGGTTGTTGGTTTTGTTTCCGGGGAGTACATCTGGGAAAAAAAAAATAAATAAAATTTTTGGGGGGAGAGTGATTCACTTTGGGCAGCCACACATCAAATTTGTGTGACAAAGAGCGATTAACCAAGCCTGTCAACTGTTATACGTATTTGTAATATGTGGATTATAATGCTGTGACTGGATTTCAAGTGTGTCTATTCTCCTGCGGATGACCACTAAACTTAAGCAGAGAAACCTATGCCACACAAGAAAGACAAAGAGTTACATCATTTTTGTAGAACAGTTAATCCGATCATGGACAGTGTGTGTGCATTTGCTATCTTCGGAAAATGCCAGCAAAGGCGCTAAGTAAACCTATTTTACAAGACTCCCTCACAAGGATACAGTGCCAGTATCGGGATAAAAATTTCACACAGCAGCATGGCTCAGTCACATAACCTAAGCAGGCTTAGGAAAATGGAACACAACAAAGTGTTGCACTTTCTTTCCCGCATGTCTTTTACTACACACACACACACACACACGCACACACACCTACACAAACACACACAAAAATGTGCTCAAATGACTGATGTGGAGTTTCAGCATGAAAGCCAGCGAGAACTAATGGCTGAATAGCATGGAGATACTGTTGTTGATGCTCAGAGTTGTTTAAAATGGTAGATTATGGAAGTGTGCACCTGGCATTCTGTGGACTAGCCTGGCAACACTCCTCCCTTATAATTATAATGAACACACAGTAATTCAGGGTTGAGGCTGAAATACGAATGATGTCCTTTGAGACAGCTTGTTTTAATGGCTATGCAGAAGAGTTCCTAGAAGTGCAGATGGCAGATGCAATGCCTTTGAAGCTGTTTACAGATTGTGCACAACAAGGTATGGAAAGACCCCTAGTGTGAGGCCGTATTACTTTAGTGTCCTCCTCAATTATACCGTATGTTAATCGATGTAGAGTACGCACTGGAAGAATACAGGAATACTGATACCACATTGTGAAAACGGGGTGATTAGTGCATTTGTGTGGCAACACATTGAACTTGAATTGCATGAATTGCATTTTTATTTCACGCAAATAGTCCACTACGCTGATTTTGTCCACACGGGGGTGTGTGTGTTTTCTCATGGGTTCGCATGCAGAATATACTACAGGTTAGTTTTTGTTATTTTAACATACTGAATACATATGTTGCCTTAACACAGGAGATGAAATTCTTCAAAAAGGAGAAAAAGAACAAAACAAAAATGTATGCCAGATACAGACAAGAACAGAGCTAATCTTTTTTGTGCTGTACTGTTGATGCCATCTACATATTCATCAGAGTAGCACTTTAACCAAAGAAAATCTGAACCAAAGTTTGATGATAACACAAAAATTAAAACAAAGGTGTAATATATAACAGTTTTTTTTTGTTGTTTGTTTTTTTGGAGCAGGAGAACAAAGGTGGGTATTGACAATAACTCTTTAAATCAACAAGTCATTTTTGAGTCAATTCCAAGATTTTAAATTCAGCAGCTTGACTTTCACCTCTCCCTCTAAGTCAACACATTACACCTGATTAATTTCCCTTGAATCATTTCACGCCCATTTTACAATAAGTTAATCTGGGTCAGTAGGCTACACAGCCATGGGGAAGACTAATGACTTAACAGAAGTCCAGAAGACGTCCACGACACCCTTCACAAGGTGAGTCATTGCTGAAGAAGCTAGTTGCTCAAAAGTTCTGTATAAAAACATATTAAAAGAAAATTGAGTGGAAGGAAGATACACAAATGGATGCTAGACATGGGCTACAAATGTTGCCCTCCCTGTGTCAAACCTCTTCTGAACCATGGATTATCTGCAAAAATGTTTGTATTGAATAAAGAAAAAATATAAAATCAGTTTCCCTCTCTCTCTCTCTCTCTCTCTCTCTCTCTCTCTCTTTATATATATATATATATATATATATATATATATATATATATTTTATATATATATATATATATATATATATATATATATATATATATATATATATTGTGTGTGTGAGTGTGTATATAGTTTTTTTCTGGTTTGGTCTTGTGGTTCTCTTGGGCACATGAGATATATTTTGTATTATGTGCCAGTAAAAATGCCTCTGGAATAAACTCCAGCACCTTTAATTATACTTTTAACACCAATTGCTCTATGATATTGTTGGGAAGGTTAAATGGTTGCACCTGTTTGCACTTTTCAAATATTCAACCAATGCATTTCAATGCCTTTCTGTACACCACAGTTATAGAGTATCTCTCTCTCCCTGGCACGTTCCCAAACCCATATAAAAAGGAGTGCTGAGTCTTTGAATCAGACCACTGCTGTGATACAAGAGCAACAAAAATGTTTGCTCCAAGAAAAACTTTTTTGCCGCTTCTAAGTCGCACAGGAGCCACATTAGCATGTGAAAGGAATAAACAGGAGCATTCTCAGTTACACACTCCACCTGGCTGCAAACCAGCGTCCTTGTCAGAAGTCCACCCACCGCACTGGCTAACAGTGAAAGACCTCCTGGGGACCACAGTGACCATTCACTCGCTCCTCTCTTTTTCCCATGCACCTGTGACTGTTTTTGTGTTTGCTATTTTTCGCTTTGTCTTTTTCTGGCAACACTGTATCATCGGAGACACACTTTCCCTCAAAAGGAATTCTCCTGCCCAACAATGTGGTTTGTTTGTTCACCGGATATGGCAGGCCAAAGAGTCAAAGCAAAAAAAAAAAAGAAAAAAACAACTCAACACAGTAATAATTAAAATTGTCACAATAAAAAAAATTGCCAGGTGATTTGGTAGTTTGGCCAAACTCAAAATAAGAAACAAGGTACTCTTTACCAATTGATTTCTTGGCGAGTTGGGGGTCTTCACAGGTGCAGTTGGAAAGGTTCGTCTCCTTACTCTCCTCAGAAGGCTCATCCGGCTTCTCCATGGTCCTGGACCTTAGAGAGCTGCTTTTCCATTTTCCAAAGGACTTTGCCACAATCGCTTTGTCCGCTCCTTTCATTGTTTTCTGTAAAACACATTTACAGCATGACTTCCCAGGTTTATCCCTCTTGTGAGCCATCTGCCCCCTTTTTTGGCTCTCAGTAAACCTGGGCTCATCTTTCCCAAACCCAAAGTAAAAGAGAATTAGGGCATTGTGTGCATATGCATTCTCTTAAGCATTCCAGAAAATTTCCTGATTGCCCTGGCATGTTTTTGTTAGAGAGCGCTTGGACATTGTTTTCCTCTCCTGACATTTTTCAATTCAGTGCTGAGAGACTCGACCTGATTGAAACTGTATAAAACAATACTTTGCAAAGTACAAAAACACAGTACGGAGTAGATGGAAATAGAGAAAAAAACAAACAAACATGTTTTCACATTTAATCCAACTTAAAGGAAATAAAAATAGCACATTATGTCCTAATTGAGTGCTCTACAGTCCACAAATACTATTACAAGGCCGATCAGGATTAGCAGAGGAACATACCTAGTTATCTATTTCTGAGTGCCAAGACTGCTAGCAGTGGGCAACTAAATTTCAAAAGCTGGCAAATCCAGTTGTCTCCTAAATACAGAAAGTACTTAAATCCGCAGCTAACAGAAGAAAAAGACGGATAAAGGGTGCTCTGCATATCACCAAAAAGCTTGTGCACTTTTCAGAATCACTGGCTAGGTTAAACAAATATGCTAAGTAGAGATCAAAACAATCCTTTGATCTGCAGCCTAGTTTCCAGAGGAATGGCTTGGCTGTTGTTGTAAATAACTTGTATAAATCTATACACCATTTGCCTTCAGGTAATATGAAAAGTGCCAGGAATTCTCAGGCAAATACCTTGTGGTTAGGAAATAGATCAGATAAAAGCATATAAATATTTCAGAAATCCTGCACTTTGTAATTTTCTGCATTATAGCCAAGACTTTTTACCCCACCTCCCCCAATGCTCCCTCACCCCACGTTTTGCCATTACATTTATTTCACCATACCATAAAAACCTGACTTAGTTTAATCAGATAACAAAAGAAAACCACTTTCTACCTCTTTCTATTTTGTAGTTTGGAAAAGAGCTCCTACCTCCAACATGCCATTCAGGTCAAACACAGTGTAAAACATTGTGCTAAACTTCATACAAAAGAGGCTTGAAGAACCAGAATGCAGAAGCTATGCAACTTGCTGACTAACTTTGCCCTCTGTTTTGATCGGGCACACAAAGAAAAACGCTGTCCATTCAAAACAGACAGCATAACTCTTTTCACAGGGGTAGGGCTGGAGAGTGAAGGGGGGCGGTGGGGGAGCCGTGAACAAACGAGGCCATGTCCTGAGCTGCAGTCAGCTTCCCGTCAGGCCTGAACAGTAACGCGGTGAGAGCCGCAGGGACTGGGACCGGCTGACACCACATTCAGGCAACAGAACAACTTTTGTGCACTCTGTCCTCTTCTAGAGCATTTTTATCCCATTTATGCACAACATCAGACATGTCTGCTGCTTTGAATTGAAGCCTTTCCTACCTCAGTCTTCTCAATCAGTTTAATTTTGAACCATAAAAACACACATATGTACTTTGCAATAACTGAAACCTTTTTTATTATTATTATTGTTCCAGCTGAATAGAAACTAACTTACTTTCTACTATCTAAGCTAACTGGTTCACATGAAGAAGCCAAACTGCATCAAGGTGAATTACGCACCGACTTAAAAACTGTTAGTTTTGAGCTGACGCCTACTTCTTTTTTTATCATCTGTTATTGAATATTAGCTATAGGAGGATTGTTATCATAAATTGGTGAAAAATAATAACTGGGATACAAAACATGCTGTGCACCATACACTGATGATCATTTTGTAAATAAGTCGATTCAGCTAATGTTTTGCCGATGACATATTGTGCCGTGTGAATTTTATTTGTGTTTATCTGGTTGCCCCTACACTGTCCATTAAATGTACACAGTCCAGTCACATTAATGTGACCACCACGTACTTTCCACTTCAGAGTTAAATAACCAATCACAGAAGGCAGGTGGCAGCACAGTGCAGTTGAGCGTATATAAAGGGTGTGTGTGGGCTTCGGAAAACATTTCAATCGTTGGCGTAATGCAGAAACGAAGCGATTTATCCGACGTCCAAAAGGGCATGATCATTGGCTTTCGGGCCAAGGGTGGAAGCATTTCCGAAACGGCTAAGTTTGTGAACTGTTCGCGTGCCGCCGTGGTAAAAGTGTACCGTGCATGGCAAAATGGGACTGTCCAAAATCAACGACGTGGCAAATGTGGTGCACCACGGGCCATAGATGACAGAGGCGAACGACGGTTGCGGAGATGCGTTCGGGCAGATAGACGGGCTACCGTTGAGCAACTGACCACTAAAATGAACCAAGGGGCTACCACAAGTGTCTCCCAAACCACTATTCAGCGAACATTGCTGCGTCTGGGCCTCCGAAGCGGACGCCTGGTTCGTGCACCTATGCTGACTGGTGTTCATCGACGACGAAGGCTAGAATTTGCACGCCAGTACAGCAGCTGGACGTCCACTGAGTGGCGACAGGTAGCGTTTTCAGATGAATCGCGTTTTATGCTCCATCGGACAGATGGACGTTGGCGTATAAGGCGTGAAACCTCTGAAAGGAACCACCCTGCAACCATTGCAGGAACGGTCCAAGCTGGAGGCGGGAGCATTATGGTCTGGGGAATGTTTTCCTGGCATTCTCTGGGTTCACTGATTATTGTGGAAGGCACGATGGATCAATACAAGTACGCATCTGTCCTTGCGGACCATGTCCACCCCTACATGCGCATTGTTTTTCCTCAGGATGATGGCATCTTCCAGCAGGACAATGCGAGGTGCCATACAGCTGCCAGTGTACGTGCGTGGTTCGAAGAGCACCAGGATGAGTTTACCGTCCTCCCCTGGCCAGCAAACTCACCTGACTTAAACCCAATCGAGCATCTGTGGGACCATCTCGATCGAGTTGTTCGCGCCATGGATCCTCAACCGCGTAATCTAGTGCAGCTGGCCACGGCATTAGAGTCGGCATGGCTCAACATCCCAGAGAAGACCTTCAGGGACCTAAGTGACTCTCTTCCTGCACGTCTCGTAGCAGTTCGCTCTGCGAAAGGTGGTTATTCTGGCTTTCGACAGATGGTCACATTAATGTGACTGGACTGTGTAATTAGTCTTTTGTTTGCTGTTGCATGACTGTTGTTACAGACTCTCCATCCACAACCTCACACATAGTCTGAAAGCTCAGTTCATTTGCTCTTCATATATAGGCGTACCAGTAATTAATATATGTATGTTTTGGTTTTTAGTTACTCCAACACGGTTGATAGCATCCAACTTTTTGAACATAATTCCCAGTAACCAAGTGCTTACAAGGTAAATAAGCAGGTGACAGCGCTAGAACATGAAAACATGTAACAACAAATGATCTGCACACACCGAACAGCTTGGTATATCTAAGGAGAAAGAAGCATCGTGTTTACATAAAATCATGCCAATCCATGAAAATAAACCAAAAGATTGCAATACTCACACCTCTGTTTCTACCTGCTGTATCTCTGTGAAGCACTGAAACTTGGCAAAACAAATGCTTGCACAAAAGGTTTGTGTCCAAACTCAGAATAGACACTCCCTCCCGAGAGATGCTTCAACCCAACATTTAGAACAAGCGTCAAGGAATAATAATAGACATAGAATAAATAAATAATTTTCAATTATGTGCACATGATTTTTGTTGAGTAAATGAATAACTACTTTGATGCAAGACGCATAGGGTATTTTTCACTTGTTAGATAATTCACCTACTTATATTTCAGATCTATTCACATATCTGACTGGTACTTATGATACCAGAGCCAATTCAGATATACTAATAATGTTAGCTGAGTTTTGGTAAAACTCTCTCTTTTGTCGCCCCATATTTGGAAATAATTAAGCCTTAAACACTCTGTTCACATTTCAAAATGGTCTTCTTAAAGAAACAACTGTTTTATTTAGTCTCTTACAGGGATCGATTTAAGTAGGTGATGGATTTGTATTTTATATTTTTAAGCTTCGAAAACAAAAAAAAACTTTTGAGTTCTCTAGCTGTGCTGCCATTTGACGACGAGTTATTAGGGAGAGAGATGCTGTGCCTTAATGGACCTTTGTAGCTAAATTAAAGCGGTCTCATTATTATTAGCATGCTTCAAAATTATTGGTACCACTTGCAAAGATGTGTAAAATATTCTAAGGGGAAACTCTTTTGAGTAACTGACCTGAAGATGTCACTCTTTCCTGCAGGTTTGGAGATTTATATTATTATTTTTTACTGTCTTTCTTGATATGGCTGGTCAGATAAACTTGAGGTCCTTATAAAGGATGTTTGTCACACTTCCACTTGTTTTAATTTGTTTGTTAATGCTTAGTCTGTAAATATGGACAAGTATAGTCAAGTAGTTATTTTTTTGTAAACATTTTATAGCTTATTATTATCAGCACTCACCTGCCTCAGTAGATGTTCTTAAGTGTTTTCTATTTTGAAAGGTTTTATATGTGTGTTCCCTAAAGAAACAGAAGGTTGTGGAATATGTATTTAAAGTACCTAAATTGTTAAAATTACTTAGTTATTTTTATTTTAACCAAATTTTTAAGGTGTGCTAATATTTGTAGCAACCGTGAATATTTTCCCTAAAGAATAAATGCAGTTCAGTTCTAGTTAAGGTTGGATTCCTCTATATATTTAAGTGCCACTGACATAAAAATGTATGTATTGTAAGGTTGTTCATACATCTTTAGTGGGGGGTGCAGAAGGTGCCGGTGGTGACTTTTAGAAATAGCACAAATATCTCAAATAACTAGACCGAGTTAAATCTTATTAAGGATAGCGTTGCACAATTTCAGTACAACAGCTAAAATCAAGAGCTTCATATCTTTTAGACTCTTCTGAGTCTAATTTTTTAGAGGATAAAATGGGATGTTTAACCATCTCCCTGAGAGTCCTGAAAAGCAATTTTGAGAGGGAACAGAATGTACCATATTCTTGACCCGTCTGCCTCAGATGCTTGCTGTATATGGAACTGAATACTGGACGTGAATTGTATCATTCTCTGTGTCAACTTGTTAGATGGCAGTTGCTGTAGTGGAGTGGTGAGAGCGGCACATATGCATTATAGGAGAAAATTGTGAAATGACAGATTCCGGGTGTGATACTGAGGGAATGACTAACTAATAGGAGGGGTGCTCCAGGCTGTTAGCTTTGAAAAGCAGTTTGCACATTACTTTATCTTGTCAATCAGATTCCTGGAATGGAAAAGGTGACTGATAACTTGAATTAATTATTTTCTTATTGCATGCATGTGTTAATTCATGTTAATTTATGTCCCTTACAGGCCCAAGCCAGAATATCCAGAGTAAAGCGCCACCTCTGGCACCCAGATCACCACACCACTCTCTTTGCATATATTTATATCAAATGAAAGACTTTTTTTTTAATCCTGTTGGAACAAGGACTGACTGCCAAATGTGATTTTTGAAATGTACTTTTAAGCTGTTCATGCTTTCTGCTTGCGCTTTTTCATAACAACTGAACAACATAGAGCAGTATTTATGGCTATGATGGGATTGGAAAGTTACAGATTATTTTTTTCAAGCAAATCCTACCCCTTCAAAAACACTATTATTCTTATAGAACTCATGGCTAATGCAATGCAGGGCTCAAGATTACAAAGGGATTCTTTAAATAAACATGTCTACAATAATTTGATTATTCACTGTAGTTAATTAGGCAAAAAGAAAACAAATGTATGCCTACATACCTTGCTTATAGCTTTTGGGAGGCATTGCAAAAGTGGCAGCAGTTCGATGCATCGCACAGAACGCTCTTTGCATGTACAATTTAACTAAACATTATTAAACATTTTAACAAATTTAGCTTCCCCTGAACACAGAGGATAAGAGGAAAATCATTCCTCTGATGAGAACAGAAACAGCAAGAAGTTCTAACAAGGAAAAGCCTGCCAGGTGGCGAACTGGCTGCACCAACAGAACGCACAATCTGTCTGCTTCTCCTTCCAAACCATTGACAGCTGCCATCACCAGCCTTGCACAGTCGCACTCAGTGGCTCCTCAGCTCCCTGCCCATCCCTCTTTAGTGTTTCCTGCTAACCTCAGAGACAAGGTCACCTGGCCCCCTAGTTTCCCGTCTGTGGGGCCGTGCTGGCCCCCTGGAGACCTGCCTGCACGGGGATGCGTGGCTAACAGGGGTCTATCGAATCCCCTTTAATATGCAAACTAAAGGGAGATTCCTCTGACCTGAGACCATAGATTTTTTTTTCTTTTTTTTTTTTCCCCCTAACAGCGAAATCCAAAAATATTTCAGTGATGTATAATAATGAGACTGGATGACCAGGTTTTGATCTGCTGGTGATTTGATATCAAGCGTTATCACAGAAAAACAGGTACGTTTTCAGGCTGCCTTCAGTCATTTTGGATCTGTTTTTTGTCTAATCCAAAAAGCTCGATGGAAGATTGTTGTACTGAACCCGTTTTTAGAAATAATCGCACAGTTTTAGCGTTTGCTCGAATAACGTTTCCACGTCTGAGGGAAGAAACCAAAGCGCGGCGGATGCACAGAGGCTAAAGTGAAGAGTGCTCCACAAAGCGAGCCTTGCAACCGGGCTAAAAATAAAACCTGGCAAAGTTGTTCTGATCCCTTATTGGTCCCATAGTTTGATTTCACATTTAGCATTTGCATTCCCCTCCGCATAAACATTTCATTCTTCCCCTCCTGCAGTACAATGAGACTTGAGTGACTTTGGCAGCAGATTTTGGATCGGTGCTCCTGAATCCACCAGTGTATGTTATCAGCAGGTAAACAAGCTTTCGAACAAAGCCATAATGGAACTGCAAGCGGCATAAAGAGGCTCATCTCAAAAGCTATACAGCCCATCAAAGCTGGTGTCATTTCCTCAACACTGCAATGCAGCTGGAAAATGCATGGCTGTTAGTTACAGTTTAAATCGCCTGTCTATTTTCAGACACTTCAGAACTATTTGTATTGATTATTTTCTTGTCAGTAAGCAGCCAGATTACCAAATAAAACAACAGATTTTAATGTTTGCTGGGATTCTTCTCCGTTTTGTTCTGTGGTGGGGAATCAAAAACTGTGTCATGCACTAAATTAAGGGGATTTGCACTACAGGGTATTTGAATAATTATTTTTCCACTGGAAATGAAATAGTTCTGTCTATATTTGGGCGGATTACTGACGCCATTGAACTTAATGTGAAAATAATTTGCTCTTTAAGCACACAGTAAAGGCTACATCCTCCACTTTCTACTCACCAGATGCAATCTTGTTAACCGCACGCCTGGATGCTTGTCACCAAACTTTCCACACATTTGCCTTTTGGGTACAGCTCAGATGCACAACTGAAACCTACGCACTCTCTCTTCCCCAGCGAGTGGAGATACCTCAAAGCTTTCCTTTCACATGCTGTATTATCTCTGTGGCAGTAATTATCCATAAAACTATGCCATCAGATGGTTCCGATTTCCAATCTGAACCCAATGAATGTGTCTAAATTTTGAATTATCATATTTATGTAGATATGTGTTACTAATAGTGATTATGTTCGTCATGTGGGTAGAAAATCAAGCGTTCTTACATTGCGCATTCTCACATATTTCTCAGACATTTCATCACACATTTAATCTGCCCCTGTCTCAGATTTGCCACTGAACCTGTAGTCGAGGCAGCGAGGAGGGGGGGGGGGGACAATAACGGATGAGATTATGAAGCATGTCTGTTAAAGCATGTCTGTTTGATCATCGCTCTGTTTAGGTGAAGTTCTCCACTTGGTCTCTTCAGTCCCTGACAGCAGATATATAACCTAATCTCTTTCCCGAACCCTTTTCTTAGGCATGAATGGGGTGGAAATGTGATGGCATTAAGTCGATTTACTCCTTGGTTTGCAGTTTCAGCCTTAATGCCTGCTGGCTCTTCTTCAACACACTCGCTCCATTTAGATTTCAAAAATATAACTGTTATGTTAAGGCTTTCCTGTTTATTTTTCATTTATCCATCATTTGAAGTTCATGCATATATTTACACCGCGAATAATGCTTGTTTATTTGCGGTGCCATCTATCTGCAAATACGGCCGCTGATACTGGAATATCGAATGCAACTTGTGCATTATCTTCAAACAGAGAATTTATCAGTAACAAAGGCCACCATCTCAGACTGGAAGAGAATCTCTGCGAATAGTCTGACATCGTTTTTGAATTTTGCATTTACTCATCTAAATCTTAATTTAGTGCCTTCAGGAGGCGTTGACAAGCAAAGAGGAGCCTTTTCATTGTGTCTTTGTGTTTCATCTGGAGGTGTCTGAAAGCTGCCTGAGAATACCTGTCATAATACTGCAAAGTACCTTTGTGATAAATCTGCTCATCTCCAAACAATAAATGAATAAATAAATAAAAATAAAAAAGAGGAAAACTTCAGGTGACTTCCTTCTTGGAATCAATGTTCCGGTTTCACATTAAACACATAAGAAGTCAGTGTTGTGTTATTTAGTAGTTTTTCATGAGTGTTGGAAAGACAAAGCTGCTACAACTGTGACAAGAATATAAAACTACATGGGTAGCAGAAAATGCAAAATTGTTTCATTTTATTGAACATGCATTGAAGTCAAGTATTTATTAATGTAAACAAAAAAACTACAAAAAATACCCTTCAAATGGCAGGTTATAAAGTTAGAATTTAAATAAATCCATGTTTATCTCTGGCATTAATCTACAATTATAATAGCTCAGAATGATAGTAATTAATAACTTTGTTGAACAGAGCTTATAAATTCATTCTAGGGATTATGATGATACCCGGTGTGTTTTCTCACCTTTTCCCCAAATATAGCACAAACTCTGACCAATATTTAAAGTTCATTATTTAAATACTGAGTGTCTGAGTGTGTATGTGTCGTAAGTTAAAAAACACTAAACCGTAATAGAGCTATTAGACTAAAAACTACTTTCAGAGACAAAAAGATTCCCTTCATTATAAATTGCCAAAGACTGTTAGGGTTTCTTTTAAAAGTGTTTTGAGATCATTTTTTTATTCTCAAAACTTCTCCAAAGACTGCATTTTCATGCATTTGTCAGCATTTGGTCACTTTTTAATACATATTTAGGTCTGTTTAATGTTACTGACTAGAAGTTTAGAAAGTATATTTTAAGAACTGAGATTTAGAAGGGCAATACACTTCTTTTGTAGTTCTTCTGGATGATTAAAGTTAAGACATTTTTAAGTATTTTAAAATACTTTTCTGCTGCAACTGTGATTTAAAGAATCCTGAAAAAGTACATGGACATTTGGACCATCTGCCTTCTGACAACACAGCAAAATTGGTTTTATTTTACATTTTATTTGAAAATCAATTTAAAGACAACATTCGGTTGTTTTTTTTTAATGTTTAGATTGTATTATAACTCAATTTTAGTTATAAAATCTAGTTACAAACTGCACATACATTTGTGAAAGATCTGCTTTTGTTTAATTAAAATATAGTCCATGTATCTTAATTTCTAATGCTGACAAAATATTCAGCTTTTGCATAGAATTATGTTTATAAGAGGGTGATAAAATCAGTTTTGAGATCATATTTAAGTTTCTTCGACAACCATTTTTATTCATTATTTAATTAATTCCCATGCCAACTGTCCAATAAAATGATTTTTAAATATATAAATTTTCATGATACTGATATAAATAATATTTAGTAAATAAACTAGAAAATGATAATTAAATTAATTTAAAATTTCAATCTTTTTTTTTAAATTACATTATATGTCCATAATTTCGTCCTGTACACTTACTTATATGCTAAAGTAATAATGTGACACATTGTTCAAGTTAATCATGGAAAATAAAAAATAAATAACAATAATAATAATTGTGGACAATATATAATTATTCATCAATATATTAGATTAAAAATAAAAATACATGAATGGTTTACTGATAGTCTTCATAAGTAGGTAAAAAAATAGTCTGGATATCTTGAGGAACTTTTTTCTGTAACTTGTCTGTTGATGGACACACATGCATAACATAGTCATATTCAATAATTTAGAATATTCTTGAAAAGTTCATTTATTTCACTAAATAAAACATACAGATTACTTACGCAAAGACTTTTCAACCCTTAATTATTATTCTTCTCTTACTGTATTAATGAAACACAATAATTTAATATTAGAATATAACATCTGAGCAATAAACAAAACATTTTTAATCCGGATATCTGGCCTTGATGAAAAGAACCTGCTAAAAGGTTATTTTTTTACTTTCAATCGGACGAACGTGCCTCATCAGAAAATATTTTTAATATAATGTGTCTGCGCAGGAGATGAGTGCATGTTTATGAACGAGACTTCAACAAAAAAACTGTATTCTTACTTACTACTACATATTTATTTAATATTTTGCCTCCTTTCAGAAAACTCTGACAACATGTGACTAATTGTATTTAAATAAAAAGTTAAATAAAAATCCCAAAGAATAAGGTGTTGACACCATTGCCGCCACCTGAAAAGCAAAAACAAAAACATTGCACATTTTCCGTGTGCACTTTTAAAACTAAATGCTTCAGTAATGTAAATAAGTGGTCAGCTGTTAGAAAAAGGAAGTCACACAGGCAGTTTTAATGGAAGTAGCTCCAGACTACACATGGCAACATTAAATCTCATTCAGCCTGAGGAGCCTGACTCCCAGCAGCACTGAGCTCAGTGGGGGGTTGTAAACATTTACACTAAGAGCCTGTCCAGTGCACATGGTTGCTGCTTGCCAGCCACCTCGGTATCGAATGTTGTGTTGCATATTTTGTCGTTCAGGCCTGTCCCGAAATTGTAGGAATCACACCATCAATTTATGAAGGAGCCATCCAAATGTGACAACAGGCTTATGCTAAATGGAGAAAATAGAGCTAAACATTGTTAAAACACCCCTAGACCCACATGGTAGAGAGCGCTCGACGGCGAGCTGCTATGCTCCCCGCTGTGAACTGGGAAAGTGATGTTGGTGGGCTTCCTTCTCCATGAGGGCCGCATCGTTCTTGGGCCACGATATGAAGCCTTTTTGAAGTCTGTTTCCTGCAGCAGCGTGCCAACATTTATGTTTCCACAAAATCAAAAAATGCTATATCAAATGAGCGCACTACATTGTGCTTTTTTTGTTTTTACATCGATTTCCTGAATGCCCAGAAAATTCTAATGGCATTATTATACAGGCTATGCACTAATTACACAAAAAGAGGCTCTTTTTTTTGTTTCGAATGTCACATGTCAAATAAGACGTTAATTTCCCAGACATAAAAGCAATTTTGATTACAGGCAAGTAGAAAAAAAAACCTAACAGTCTGCCAACCAAACATTTTTTTTCCAATTTTTTTACCCCTTCTCCTTTGGTATAACAAGGAAAACACTTTTTTAAAATATCAAGAAATAATAAAAGGAGATAACAATTTAATATCTTGGGGATCAATCCTTTATTGTTTCAAAACTCTATCCTTTACAATACAGTCAGTTATTGTTACATGTGATTTTATGGGTAATATACAATGTCTCCCGATAATGAAACACAGTCACAATGTTTTCCTCTCTACATATCCATATTCTATGATAATGAGAAGTTTGTGCTGATATATTTTCTTAGTTCAGACAGCTCAATTAACTTCCCTTTTCAAATTAACAAAAGCATTGTTTTTCAAAGTGCATTTCAAGGATTGCAAAGATGACCGCTTCCTTCAGTCAGTCACGCAGTCATAATGTACATGTCAGTAATGACAGAGCGCCATACTGATTGTGAGTAACATACAGCATTAACTACATTTCCAACTACAACATTTATCTGTTAGGTAAATCAAAGAAAATATTTCAATATGCATGCTATGAACATTCCTCCATTAACATTAATTATAAATGGTTTTTTTTTATTTATTTTATTTAATTATGTTGATAAAGACAGTATTTTCCACAAGCGGACAAATGCTGAGAATGAGAACTAATATTTAACATCCAAATTTTTATCAATTCCACACACAAGTCAGAGGGCATAATGCCACAGTGTACAGGGCGACACCCTAATTAGGTTAATAGCATTTGGTCCACAATAAAATAAAATCTGGATTTAAAAGAAAAGAGAAAAAAAAAGGAAAAAAAAACATGATAGCATGAGATTTTAAACTGAAACACACACAAAATGATGTTGCAAGACGGTCTTCAATTTGTCTTTTGCTGTTAATGTTATCAATTATGATGTTTCCGTTCAAAAGATTAAAATAAATATACATTTTAGCTCGTCACTTGGTTATTAGACTTTTCTATTCCACGGAACAGCTTTCACTCTGTAGAACTTGGTTCCTAAAGGAACTTTGAATCTGTTCTGGGCCTGCAGGAGAAAAACACACAGTTTTGTGAGAAACAAAGAAAGTTCTTTATATGCCGTAACAACATAACAATCATGTCTCAAGATTTAAAAGAAATATTATTAAAATCAGAGATCAGAGAGGATTTACTTGGTGACAAAATTCTTGTTATTTTTGTGCTAGAAACCTTTGATTCCTACTGATGGAAAATTAGTCAGAAAGAAAATCTGTCAGAAAAACTGAATAATGTTTGTTATGCCAACTACAATAATGTTTGCTAAAAACAAAAACATGCAGAAAAAGATGCTCCCTCACACACCATGTGATGTTGCCTCTACTCCAGAGATAAATAATCAATAACTGACCTTCTTAAGAAACAAGTTAATGAATCATTTTAACATTCTAACACAAATCAGTAAATCACGGATTTTCTTCTAGTTAAATATTAAGTTGGACACAGCTGTTATTTGTTTTGAAAAAATTCTTAATAGTGTGACATAAAATCTACAAACTAGATTCCTAGTGAAAGTTTATTTAAAAAGTATATGTCCCATAACCTGGTGAATTTTCTCCATTTGGTCTTTTTTTAAAATTATGCACAAATGCTTTTTAACCCCTGGCTGAAAAACAAGTGTTTTCTATTCCCAAAAACATTTTTTGACAACTAACTTTTAATTTAGTTAGAAAGTAAAAGCATTTCAATCTTGTTTATTGCCCCTAGAAAAATAGCAGCTGTTAAGGAATATTGGACACTTAATACAAGAACAAGACAGATGTTAAAAGTTCAAATCACCTTCTTCGCCTGACAATATTCCTTCTCCATCACTTTTCCAAGCACCCATGGCCGTCTTGAGGTCCCTGATGCTTTACACAGAAACAAATAATGTTAAACAATGAACACGTAGAAAACTGGCTACACATGGGTAAGCAGTAAGAATACATTATGATTTATGGTAAGTCATGCTTATGATGGCATATGAATTCTAAACAGAAATTACAGTTTATTTGGATGTTTGGCTTACTATAATGGTAAATTATATTTAAAAACACAATGCTAAAGTTACAGGTTTGCCAGTGATTTTAATAGGCTGTAACCAGCTGACCTGGTTTAAGGTCCAGTGCAGTGAGAGACTCTGAGTGCAGGAAGTAGAGGGTGGGACCAACTGTGAACAGCACGTAGTTGTCATGCCTTTCATCCAGGATGATTAGAACCAAATCGCCGACCTGGAAACTGAAACACAAAAAGATGAACCATGAGACAAAGAGATGATCTCCCAGACTTCAGCAAAGTGCAAACAACACTGTTATGGTAATTATACAATAATGTGTGTAATTATCCTGAATGTAATCAGGGTCGGTTTTAGCTAATATTAAAACTGCTAAAAGTCACAGTGGTAAGGACATGCTAATGCCATGTGGTATTTTATTAGCGTTCACTTACTCTCTGATGGCAATTTTGTCTGAATGCCGCGATGACACGGAGGACATGCTTTGAGACATCTGCAAAGAAACAGATGAGACCAACAATTATCGTATTGCATTAATTTAATGACAGCGACAACTTGGACTGGACGTGTCAGAAAAGGAGATCGCCTTTTTTCAAACAAAATGCATTAAATTAGCTTGATCATTAGCATCATTACTTTTCAGCCGCTCACTAAAATCTGACTTTTTGTTAATGAATTTTGAAAATGCAGTATTTGAACATAAAATCTAAGATTAGCAAAATATATATTTAGTCTTTGTGCTATTTATTTCTCAAAAATGATAAAAAGTCAGTTTGCACTATACTGTGTGACACTTTTCTAAATGTCTTTTGAGTTTTTGCATGGGTTTATTCTTTGATGCTACTGCCACCTAGTGGAAAGGAGATTATACTTCTTATAGCAAGGGTCTTTCCTGGGTAAATGCAACAATTCTAAACACCTTTTATTTAAAATCTAGCATAAATGCACCAGTTGAAACAGTTTATTTTTACTTTCAAATATTTATCATAAAAACGCATATTTGTGTTTTACTATTTTTCTATTTTCATTCGACATACCTCTCCAGACCTGCAGGAGTTGTGTAAAATAAATAATTATGTTACAAGACACTAACCAGTCGCTGGCTGAGGCGCTTGTTTTCTTCTTCCTTCATGTGCAAAGTCTGCAACATTTAAAAAAGGAATTAGACAGACAGAAACAAATAAAAAAAACAGATTTAAACATGTTTAAAAGAAAGAAACAACATGCATATTTACCCTCTCAAGTAACATTATCCGCTGTTTCTCTTCTGACATCACAGTGTCACTATGGGAAAAATGTAAGATGGCAACTGTGTGAATAACACTGGAGAAAAATCTGATAGTTGGCATCATGTTTTTAATCTTGTGCCTAATTAGTGCAGGGTTTCCCCCAGAAAACTTGCTAAGCCCAGTGGTCGGGGCGCCGAGGCGGACCACCGGTGGTCCAACGTGTTTTTGTATTAAAAGATGTTACGACAATAAAAGTAAAAATATCACTGGGTGTTTATATGTTATGGGAAAACATAGTCAGTGAACTGCTATAAAAACCCACAACTAGTCTTAAAATAGCTAATAAAAATACAATTAAAATGAATATCAACTATTTCCACTTCTGATAAATCCAAACTAAGTCAGCAGCTCCATTGGGCCCCCGGAGTTTCAGGGACCCCATAAATGCTAATATTTTAACAGACCACAGATATATAAATGTAGCATTTGTTTAAGATTATTATTGCTCCTAAATTTGACATAATTAATAATAATTAATAATGGAAAAAGGCGATTTTTTTTCCTTCTTTTCTTTTTTTTAAAAGAAAGGCTTAGCCTGGCGGTGGCGCTAGTAAAGCATGGCAGGCTGCCAGGCCTATAATACACTGGGGGAAACCCTGTAGTGCTAATAAAAACAAAGCAAAACAAAAAACTTGCATTGTCACATCCTGCCCTACCTTCTGTCTGCTTTCAAATGCATCTCTGTCCATCCATATCTGGTTCATTTACACTTGGAATCCTTCAGCAATGCAATGCTTTCTAATTTTGCTGAAATTCCAACCAAATTTGAGCTTGATGTAAACAAAGATTTTGTCAGATCTAGGTAGTTTTGCAAGCTTAGGACTGTGAAGGAAATACAAAACCACTAAGCTGTTGAAATCAAAATCTTCCGCTTCTTATGAGAGCATGTCAACAAGAAAAATATTCACATCCAAAGCCCAAACTCAGCGGAAACTACAAGGTAAACAAACTTGAGTCTACATCGGAACATTCATGTCTCTCTCTGTAAACAATAAAGTGAACAATAATTTTGACTTTTATACAAAAGTTTTCTCTGGTAATTTTATTTAAACTATGGTTTTAAATATACACCACACCTTTATATGTATGTTATTAAATATGTTGAGAAATAATCAAATGTGTTTAAAGGGATTTGCATCATAATACGATCAAAAACACATAAGCTTTGCCTGTTAAGAGAAAGCATTTCAACATGTCCCCTTAATTTGATTCCCTGCAGCCAACATGCTGAAACAAGGCAGCAAACCTGAAACTCTTCTTCTTTTAGCAATGTCAGATTTCAGTCTTATATTTTAAACCACAGTTTTATTAAAGAATAACTGCTTACTCAGAAGCCATCATGCTGGCTTCCACGGCTGAATCGACGTGTTCGTCATCTCTGAACGCCGTTACGGAGGCCAGTCGGTCCGTTTCGGCCGAGGTCTCAGGAGAGCAAGCCCCTGCAACAGGCAGAGCCCTCGCTGCTGCTCCAGCTTCTGAGAGCTCTTGAGCCGAGTTCGAGGGGAAGAAGGCTGAGGAGACCAGAGCCGAGCTGCGCAGACGGTTCAGCTCTTCCTCCAATTGCTTTTTCTCCTGCATCACACTCGCTCGGTCCTCAGACAGCGTCTCTATCAGAGCTGCATTACGGAAACAGAAACATAATAAAACAAAATAAACACAACATAAATGTTATGTCTTTTATGTGGTACTTATTTTGCTGTCTTCATATTATGTTTTTTTCAGCAGTTTGTTAAGTTTTGCTGTTTTAAAAGTGCTTATAAATAGCGCTTGCTTGGCTAAACTAGAGTAGCAGAAAAATCTTAAATGTTTCAATACCATTTCTCCTATTAAAACTAAAGTACACAAATAACACACTTCCAACTCCAACCACATGTATGTAAAGCATACATCTCACCTTTGTCTTTTTCCTGCTGCTGGGTAACTTTTTGTAACTTCTCCGAAAGGTCGTTGATAATCTGCTCTTTCTTCAACTTCTCTCTTGTTAGAACAGTGTTGAAGTTCGTCTTGAATGCAGAAGAAACAAACATTTTTAATTTTCAAACAATATTTAAAAAATATATATATATTCGAGCTTGCATCATGACATTTAGCTGCTGAGTTTAAGGCCATTTACCAACTCGCTCCTCCAGCACAGGGAGGAATCTTATAAGCTTCTAAAACAACAGTTTAGTAAATAGCTCTGGTTATTGTTTAGCAAATTAGTCACCAGAAATGATTAGAAACGCATTCAAAAACCAGACTAAGAGAGGTGCACCAAGAAAATGTCCAGTGTTAAGGTTCAACCATTTCCCTTAATCAGACAGTAATCTAGAATCCAATCATTTAACATCAAGTAAATGAAGTTAAAGCTCTTAAAAAACACAGAAAATTGAAAGAGAACAACAAAAAGGTCTGTTTCTAATAACTGCCCAACATATATGTCAACCACAAGGCTTTTAATGCCCGTTTCCAGTTTACATTACAAACCTGCTGCTCTGCAATCAGCGATGTTTTGAGGTTCTGTATCTCTTCATTCTTCTTCTTCTCCAAGAGCTCAATCTGGGCCTGCAGAGAGGCCGTCTCCTGCTGCAGGCGCTCCTGTAAGGCTGAGTCTAGAGACAGAGGTGCTCCAGCATCTGCACGGCCCTCAGCATGCAGCGACAAGCCTTCATCACTGAAAGACAGGCACATTCATCCCTTGTTGGAAACAAAAAACTGCATTTCTATAATGGTATTTGCATAAAATACTTTCTTTTTTTTTTTTCAAAATTGCAGCAAAGTTCATTTACTTTAAATGCTCAAGTATTACATTCAAGTAAATAGCTGCAGTTTTATTATATAATAGGCATGGGTCAGGTCAGTCACTGGTATATCAGTAAAATGAGTTCTTTTTCAGTTTTAGTGAGCTTTCAGGGTGTCATTGTGACAGTTTTTTTTACTAGGCACTGCCCATCAGCTGACTGAAAAGAGGCTACTACACCTTTCACTTTCTGACCAAAAAAAAAGGTGAATTAAGCTTTCTGGTCTTCAAAATCTAAAGGAGATGCCACCCATCCCTCCCAAAATTCTAAAAAATACACTAACGTGAACGGCATGTAAGAAAGGGGAACCTCAGCAGGTTTTCAAGTAATCCGACAATTGGCTAGCAATCTGGTATGTTCTATGTGCAGCCACACTGTGGTATTTTTACTCAGGATTATACTCACGTTGGCCCATGTCTGTTATACAAGTTCGATTGTGTTCGATCACTAAGATCCAGCTTTTACCTTTTAGACGACCGTTTCTCATGAAGCTCATTCTCAAGTTGCCTAATCTTTTCTAAAAGTCTCCTCTCCGTCTCCTCCTTCTGCTGCTCTAACCCCTTAAAAGCATTTGCTGCTACGACGCTCGAGGCCTCCTCCTCCTGAGCTGCACGTCTTTCCTGCTCTAGGTTTTTAGAGAGCAGATCGTTTTCTGCCTGCAAACTGTTGACAACTGTCCTCAACTGCTGCTCCCGCTCCTGGAAACTCCTGAACTGCTTTTCCTTGTCTTCAGCCAGAGCCGCCCGCTGCTGATCCAACTCCTCCCTGAGCCTCTGCTGCTGCTCCGCGTGGTTTTTCTCCACATCCTGGGAGTGCTGCTGCAGGGCGGAGATTTTGCCGTGCAACTGGATCGCCTGCTCCTCGTGCCGGTCCACCAGCTCCGAGATGCAGTGGTCCTTTTCGATCCTCATGAGAGTCCTCAGCTCTGCCAGATCCACTTCGTACTCCTCGTTCTTAGCTTGAAGGTGCCTCTTGAGATCCATCAGCTCATCTTTAAGGACTTTGGTGTCTGCCTCCACTTGGGTCTTTACAGCTTCCGCCTGCTGCATCTTGGCTTCTTCAAATAAGATCCTCACCTCCTCCGTCTCGGACTCTTTGAGGGCCAGGTCTACCTCCAGTCTACAGCGGAGTTCTGTGAGCTCCGTAAGCCGATCTTCCATTTCTTTAATCTGAACATCCTTCTCTTTAATAACGGTGTCGTGGTGATCTGCTGCCTTGGTCAGCTTCGTACTATTTTCAACAGCAAGATGTTCCAGGGCCTCCTTGTTGTTCTTATTCAGACTATCCAGAGCCTTTTGGTGCTCCTGCTTCAGTTTTTCCTCCAACTCCTTTAAATGGCACTGAGAAACCGCCTCCAGCTCCTGTCGGATCTTCTGCTGACTGCGTTCGATCTCAAAATGCAGGTTTTCAAGCTGACTGTTCAAAGAGTCTTTTGAAGTTAGGAGCGTCTTGATTTCTTCTGTTTGATCACAGTTGATCTGCTCAAGATGTTTTACCTTTTCAGCAAAGTTCCTCTCTTTTTCCACCCATCGCTCTTTCTCATTCTCCAGCTGGGTAAGTTCTTTCTCTTTGCGCTCCATGAGCCCCTCCAGCTCCAGCATCGCTCGCTGGACATCTCTGACAATATTCTGGTTTACTTGGTTTTCTTCCGTCAACGCCTGAACCTGCTTCTCCAGCTCCTGCCGAGCGGTGAGGAGCTCCCCTTCGTGCTGCTCGCTCAACTCCGTCTTGTGACACTGGTAGATTTCGTTCACGGTACTGCGCACTTCCGTGGACATGCTGCGCAGAGCTAACCCAAAGTCCTGCTGTTCCTTCAAGACAAAACCTCTTAAGTAATAGAGGTCAGCCTTCACACTCCTGAGGTTGGAGTGGGACTCTTCTGCGGCACATCTGTATTTCTCCAGGACTTCCTTGAGGTCGGCGATCCTTGAGTTTTCTTTCTCCAGCGTTGTGGTGTCCTGCATCCGCTTGCTGTCGATGGCGTTAATGACTGACGAGTACAGCGACTCCACCATCATTTCGGGGCTAGTGGGGTCGCTGATGGGGTTAGGGGAGGTCAGGTTCTCCTCGATCACAAACTCGTTGACAGCAGACATGAAGTCGGATTCGGGGCTTTCGGCGAGAGAGTCCAAGTCCAGGGATCCCTGCTGCAGGACGGGGTCCATGTTCGGGTGGCCGATGGTTTCAAAGTCAAATGTTTGCGCATCGATACTGTCTGGGGACAGATCCTCTAAAGGAGCCGGGACGGGTACAAGCAGGGGCTGACAGCTGGATCCCTGAAGGCTAAGACAGAGAGGCGTTTTGGAGGGCACCGGCGTGGCGGTCCCGGGCTTGCCCTCAGACTGCGGCGTTTGTGCCGTTGATCTTTGGCCGCTCTGACTACAGGATGCCTGGAAGGACAGAACAGATGGAGATGATGCAGGCTGAGTGGAGCAGACATTCACTTTACATGAAACAAAAAGAAAAGGACGAACGAGCTTTGATTTTAAAGCAATTAAGAAAAGAAATGCGGAAAAAAATTGCTGTTGATTGAAACCGGACAATTTCTAGTTGGGTAGGTCGGAAATTTAAAAATGGGACTTTTTTTTTTCCAGTGAGTGAAGGCATCATACGTTACAGCTGAAATATTGTAGCGTAGTGGTTTCAGCTATTTCCAGTATCAGTGAGGATTTAAAAAAACAGTAAGAGGGAACAATGACATGTTGAGACATGTCTGCAGTTTAATCAGGTAGTGAGAAAGTGAGACAAAGACTTTGAAGAGATAGGAGGATAAGAGGAAGGCCAAATCTACTATAGCAGAGACGATAGCTTAGGCAACATGGATTTAGAAATACAAGAGTGAAAGTAGGAATCTACATTCACTCAGAAATACCCACAATGACTCTGGTTTCTGTTATGCTAACGATGGTAATGCTAACAGCTAATCACTAACTCTGGATGCTAAAGAAATTTAAAATCTGAAGGTTTAAATTTTGTCTTTGTTTTAAATTAGCAAAATGTTGTTTTATTGACCGATCTCTCAAAATTATAGCGCAAAGTGGTTTCTGCTCATTTAAGTGATTAGTGAGTTCTCAAAGCAGGAAATTATGACTGTTATTCTTAAATAATAGCAAAAAAAATTAAATAAGATAGGAATTCAGCTTTCAATTCTGAAAAATGCATTTCTACTTTCAAGGCTAAAACTGAGTAAAAAAAAAGACATTACTCTTTGTTCACTCAGCAGGTCTGTGATAGTTTGAGACATTTCGTCCACGCTCTGTGCGGCTTGGACCAGCTTATGAAGTGTCTCTACGTGGCGATTTAGGGGCTCAAAGTCACACATGGCGGGAATCCTGCAGAGAAAAACGAAAAAGTAAAAATAATAATTTCAGCTCTGATACAAGATTTCTGAGACAGGTTACTTTCTAGCAGTAACAGTTGAGTGTCTGCTGACGGTGACTTACATTAGGAAAGGCTGCACCTCAACAGGACAACACGATTTCAAGTACTGCAGGTCATCAAGTGAGATGTCTGGAAGTTCATCATCAAACTTTCTGGGTTTCCGTGTCTGTAACAATGAAGCGGTAGTTATGGTAACCAAAAACCTCACCCTGAAAATACAGTGAATGCTATTGGAGAAAAAAATAGAAACATCCTGCACTATAAACCTACACAAAATGAAGTTGGAGGCCAAGACTCAAGTCCTCTAAACAATCGATTTCGGAGAAAAGACTTCCCTTAAAGTCAAAAAGAACATCACCATGTTAGCACAAGTTCAGAGGTACAATGTATTCATCATTGGAAAACTTTAAAAGCACTTACTGAAGAGTTTTCCAAAGGATTCCCTTTTGAACTTTTCCGCCTCATACAGTCGTTTTCCGTCCTTAACAAGCGCATTGGCCCACTGACAAAATCCAGAAATATTAAATGCTTTTTATGAGTCACACAGCCTGGTCTACATAGTTGTAGAGATGTTAAAGAAAACCCTGTTTTTAAACATAAATTGATTTTTGACCTTTTTTTGTTCTTTAGAAAACCACAGAATACCAGGTTCCAATAAAAACACTCAATTCTATAAAACTCGCTAGAGCTAAAGTCTCACAGAAAATGAATAAAATGCAAATAAAACATAAACAACAGCAAACTGTTGCATCTTCAAAACAGGACTAATTTATATTTATGCAACAAATGTCAAAAACGTAACGCATTAAAATACAGGAATATAAAAACAAGCGGTGGCTGATGTCACCACAACAATCAAAGGCACTGACCTCTCTGTAGTGTCGCATAAACATTTTCCTCCTGACAACTTCCACCACTGCCAAGCAGTACATCTGGGGCACCGTACTCAGGGCGTCCACCACCCTCACTCTCTCTATTAGCTCCGTCAGGAGCCGAAGAAGAGCCTGAAGCTTCTCCCCGTCCTGATCTGCGTGAAGCATCACGTAGCAGCACCATCTACAATCACAACCAAAACTCAAGCTACAAAAATGACTCTCTTAAGCATTTTTTTAACCCACTAACTTCCCATTCAACAAAAAGCATCACAGTTAAAGACATGGAAAAGGACCGTTTCTTCATATCAATCCTTTGAGGATACATTTGAACCATTATTTCACAGAGTAGAAAGATTATACAACTAATTATTTCAATGAATTTTAAAAACAATCTCTTGTATTTTTTGTGGATTTTCTCAAATCAAGAAAAGGCTGAAATGGTAAAAGCTCAAATACGCATATCAACCCATGTAAATTTTGTAAAATTTCACTTCAAGAGTTTAACATTCACCGTATTCTTTTTGTAGCCAACAGTAAGCATCAGATATGTTTATGTTTGGCAACTGGACCTTTTTATTGGTAAAACTTGTAACTTAATCTGTTAATTCTCTGGGATGGACTTTATTTAAATCCAGAGATCTTACTATGGTATCTTTGAAAACCTTCTCATAACCCTAATTCGCCATTACAAAATTACTTTTGACATGTTTGGAGGCCTTATTATAACAACCTGCTTTACCTAAACTGTCACACTAAAATGAAAGGAAAATGGTTGTGATGTTTTGGAAAAATCTCAAAGAAGTCAAGCTTGCCATGAACTTGAATCTGCATGAGGACCAGAGTGCCTCTCTGACTCTACTGAACCACAATCTACATCCTCATAGTCTGGGGAAGTACAGACCAAGAGAAGGCCCTCCTCTCCAAAACAAACACTTTCAAACTCAACATTTGCAAATGGATGGTGACAGCGAGTGTGCAGAAACTTTTCAACCAGAACTGTATCACCAACATAATTGAAAAAAAAAACATTTCAGTCTTTACTTGAGTCTGACTTGAAGGTTGTTTGCTAGCTCTTGTTTGGCAGTGGTGCACTTCTTTTTAATGTCTAGCAGCTTCCTGTGGTTGTTCAGCATGATCATCAGCTGGTTGGTGTGACTCAGACACAGGTCAGGCAAGACGGACGTATCCTTCAGGTTTTCAGCTCGCTTCTGATTGGCCAAAAACCCCTGAAAGCAAAAGAGTGTAAAGCACAATTAATAAAACAGACTTAAAGAGTAAAAAGAAAATCCTTAACAGGAAGCTGTTGTTTTTTTGTTACTACCTGAGCAAGTTCTTTCTGCTCATTCACCAGCTTCTTACAGCTTGCAATCATTTGGTCTAGAGCGTATAGCCTGTCTTCAAGCCCTTTGATGGATTTCATGTTCTGATTATCAAGCTTTGCAATTGTGTCACGACAATCTGCCAGGAAGGGCTGGATGATCCGAGGGTCAAGCTGAAACAAACGACACATCCATAAATCCCGGTCTTCCCTAACTGAACTTACAAGTTAGCGTTTAGCGGTCTGCGCCACAAACACTCACCCGGTTGATGGAGTCAAAGCATTTCCTGACAACCGATTCCACATCGTTAGGTCTGTCTTGCACGTTGATCCAGTCCAGTAGTGTTACGTTGAAAGAAGACTGGCAGGCGAGTTCTGGAGTGTCATCGTCTAACAGTGCAGCTCTCAAACCGCCACTCTCAGTCATTTCGCTTGTCTCCTGGTCGCCCTCTGGCTCGCACGTGCCTGCCCCTGAAGCAGATAAGGACGCTGACGATTTGGAGGCCACCTGGGTTTGAGTAGCGCAGAGCACAGAGTCGGTGGATTTTTCTTCTTCCGTCTCATCCGAGTCCTTCTCCGGGGTCCAACTGGACTTCTCGATGCTTTCTCTGTAACTGTGTCTTGTCAAACATTCGAGCAGAGGAATCCTGGCCATCACAGAAACCGAAGTCCCTAACCTGCAGGCATTACAACAAATGTCAACTGAAACTTTGTTTTCAATGAAGCACTCATGTCTGTTGAACGTAATCTTAAAAAAAAATGTTAGTTAACCTGCCAGGTGATCTATTCACAGGTTTAAAGCACATTTTAGTTTTAGGTCAATTTTCTTTTTTTTAACAGTGGAAAATGTCTAATTTTTATACTTACTTTGAAAGTTTGATTTTAATTTCTTCCAGGTCCTGTTGATAATTTGTGTATGCGGTGTTGAACTTTATGAGTAACTTCTGATAAGACAAAGTGCAGTCCTCCAGATTAGCCATGATAGCTGCCCAGCCTTGATGTTGGAGATGCTCATCGTGAACCAAACGTTCACAGAACGAGCAAAGTTTTTTGGCAACTTCGAACATTTCCTAGAGAGATTTAAAAAAAAAAGAGGCAACATCAGGGAAAGAGAGCAAAATTAAATAATGTTATACTAAACTTAATTTTTTTTATTTAATAATTTTTTTTTTGTTTTAATTTAAACAGATTTTCATAATGTTATGAGATTATTTTACATCAACAAGTTGAGCTGAAAATGTTGAGCTGTACTGGCCCAATTTATTTATGGGGCCAGTCCAGGTCTGTTTTGTGTTACACAGAGCAGACTGCTGCTGCTGCTGAACACCTGTCTGTCACTGCAGGGTCACCGAGACCACCGCTATCTGCCTGGCTCAAATGTTAGCTTCGGCTGATAACAATTACTCACTGAGCTTCGTGTAAACCCTGCTGAGGCTCAAAATAGACAGTGTTTAAAGATTTTCCATAAACATACGATGTTGTCCAAATAGTGAGCCTAAATGCTAATATCTTGTAGCAGACACCGATTTTTGTATGGACTCACTGTCCTTCGACTTACTGGTCACTCTGTGGTTGAAGTCAAACAGTCCAGAGGCTCAAGTACACAAAAATATACTGGCAAAATAAATGTAACATTGCCTTGTAGTATCTTTGTGGTACATATGTGCTGAAATAAAGGGTTTAGACCTTTGTAGTTTTGGAATATTTATACCTTCACTGACCATCTTGTAAAAGGAGAGTCAAGGCTTTACAGCTGCCCTCAGAGAACCAAGTAATTATTTGTTTTATTAATCAAGTAATTTCATTTAGTTTGTTGAAAAAGGGACTTTGTGAACATTAATTGACATAAGTCAGTCTAAGTAGGTCAGGTTGCCGTCAGCTGGAGCAAGTCCAAGCCCTTAGCTTGTCAACATTAATGAATCTTTTATAAGTGCAGAAAAACCATCTGTGTAGCATAGAATGGGATTAAGTAATGTTCTTACTGGGCATGTTTTGCAACATTTACTGATTCTAAATTATATGAGTGGTATTAAATTAAATACCTTTTGAAAATAACTTTTAAGCAGGTATTAAACATACTTTTGTCAAGCGGTATTCTAATCTAAGAAATTAAATAATTTGTTTTTATCAGCTGTAAATCAAAGATTATCAGAATGAACAAAAGAAAAGGCTTGAGAACATCAGTCTGTGTGTAATTACTCTATAACATGTCTTCCACTTAATGAACTGAGTTGCTGAAATAACTCAACTTTTCAAGAATACCCTAATTTATTGAGATGAACCTATAAGTAGCAGTTATGAAAATTTTGTACCATTAGCACTTATGAGAAGTCCCACAGTTTTTTTTCCTGCAAGAATTTTTTTTTTTTTTTTTTATGAAATTGGAACAACTTGGCGTATTGTTTCAAAATCAATAGATATTTTCTCAAAAAATGAACAAACAAAAACAGGGAAAGGTGTAAATAAATTTAAAAAGTACCAGAGCAAGTTGTGTTCGTGAGGCAACGGTGTGAAAGACAGCTGGCATCAGTAGCGACTCTTCCACCTTAACCTGAATCTCACTCTCAATGGAGAAGGTGGTTTTTGGGATGGTTGGATCCCGGTCAGACAAGATCATCTCTTTGTTGAACAGGAATATGGGGTTGGTTTCCTAGAAAAGCATAATAAAAGCAGGCGATATCAAATGTCAGCCATGAAGTCTTCAAACGCTCGAAGGAAGGAAGTAAAGTGCAGTTGGCATAAACTTACAGTGCCAGCACTGTAACTGCAGACCCGTCTGTCTGCAGCCATACATTCCCCCCCATTGACAACGAGGACCTGATGCTGAACTGCGATTTTGTATTTGGCTTGGATGGCATGTTTAAGCTCCAGTACGCTGAAACAGAGAAATGAGTCGTTCGGGTCAAAAGAAGCAGGGAGCACCGGCCACGGTTTCTGAACGTCATCTGTAAAATCCCAGCCTCTTACGTTTGGACAGCAAGGTCGGTGTCAAAGGTCAATGTGCTTCCATTGTTGACCTGGAACACATACAGCTTCATGGTGAATCTCCCAGGGTTCTTCAACCTCGCCTCTCTCGTTCATTAGTCATGTACCACCGTCCTGCAGAATAAAAACAAATGTGAAAATAATAACTATTAAAAGAAATTTTTTTCAGCTGCCATTATCTTTTTGCATCCCATAATTTCCATCTACCAATGGTTGAGAGAAGGGAACGTCTGGGTGTGAAGAGGCACAAGACAGGCGCTGTGCAAAAAGCAGAAGTTGCCTCATCAATCAGGTGAAAATATCTACCGATTTTGCAAGAAAAGCATTCAGCCATTAATAATTTCTCTATGATCAATCCAAAACATTTACAGGCGTGTGCAGAACTATCAACTAGATGATTCTGCAGACTACAGTTAACAACTCTAAACCAAGATTTTACTTACACCGGCAATTACGCCATAATGTGCTTCAATTCCAGCATTTTTAGCAAACTGGCTAAAGATTAAATATTTTTAAATAAGTATACAAAAACGTGAGTACATAACTGCTTAAAAATATATAATGGCGGAAGTGAAAACTGTGGATAAAAGAGGAAAGGTCACAACACCAGATTGGCAGTTACAAGAAACAGAATGTAGGTGGAGGCTAATATTTAATATAAAGAGAATGACACATTTCCCCCAGATTCCCTTTAAAACCAGTAGATGTATATAAAAAAATGTTTTCTGAACTTGATCCATCATTGCCTTCAACCCATGTAAAACAAAATACTTAAGATCTAAGACCTGATACAAGTGATAGATTTATAACCATTTATTTATATTCCACTTGTAGTTTATGATACATCTAAATGTGAGTAGATATTTGAAATAAATTAAACTACAATCAGGGGAAAGCAACAAAAAAGCAACTATTTTGTTATGTTGTAAAAGTGAGTCAACAGACCCCAAAAGGCAGCAGAACAAAAGACAGGGGCTTAAATAAAACATTAGAAAATAATAAGTCACAAAATGACAGTAGATGTGACATTTGAGCATCTTAAGACCATTTGTCTTCACAATTTATCAAAGTAAGTATCAACAAAAAATAAAAAAATCTGATACACTGATGTTAAGAGCACTCTCACAAAAAATATTTTCACAAGTACAGAAAGGATGTAAGTGGTACTGTATGTAGCAAAGAAGCAAAGTACCTGCAGTTTTATTTTTTAAAAAACTGTCAATTATGATTCTTGATCAGCTTGATTCATCTGTGATAAGTAGAAGGTGGTAATTCCTCTTAAACTTAAGTTTCTGCACAACTTTCATGTAATTCAAGCCAGGCTTGTGTTTATAAAAATCAGGTATTTTTTCAATTTACTTTAAGTTCAAAGAACCTCCACGTAAAAAATGATGCAACAACTCATCAATAATTCCTTCCTTAACACAGTAAGTAACCTTTGGGTTGTGTAATAAAGTACATAGGTTACTGTGCTTTATGAAGTGCCTATGCCTGAAAATAAAAAGGGAAGTGTTATTTTTAAGCCTCCTTTAATATAAAATTCATATTTTAACTTTCAAAATTTTTGTAATTGTTGGGTTTCCTTAAAATAGTCTCAGCTGAGTCACGGTTAAACTACTGTTTACTGTCGAGCCTCAAGCCCCAGTGGTTACAAAATGTTGATCTTCTTAGAGACAAAGCTGACAATCTCTCTCTCTCAAAAAAGAGACTAAACCAAATACAAAGTTTTGACTGACATTTGGACAGTAACGGCAAAGAGCGTGTTGGTAATAACACAAATCTAAACATGCTGTTATAACGACGCTGTTACTGGTTTAAACGGTTTGGGTTTATAAATGATGGTTTGATAGTTTCCCCTCTCTCGGTGGTTCCGTTCACGCTTTGTGTTTCTGTGGGCCGCTTTCAGTTTAAACTTCACACCAGTGTGGATGTTTCTGAATAATCAACTCAGCTGTTCTTATCGACCTCACGGCCTCTGGTTTTCTCATGAAGATGGTGCCAGAGAAGTAGCCACCAACAGCTGCTGTTAGCAGACAGACGGTCAATAATAACCTACTGTCTTTGCTAACTAGCTAATGGCTAACAGGACTGTGTGGAAGTGATGCCTTAATACCGACGAATCTAACAAACACATCTCATAAACAACTAACGACACTTTAATGTTTACAGGTCAGGCTAGGCACGAAAGCAACTTGCAAAACGATGAATTGCTTCTTACCTCACTTTGCTCGCATCGCTCCCTCTCTGTTGGTCTTCGCCAAGGCGAGGTGGCTAGCTAAATAGCTAGCACCAGAGCTAGCTGGCTAACCCGTATAAACTGAGCATACTTAGAGGTAGCTTGGTGAGCCACTTAGGTAATGTCAGCTTGCCTAACCAAGACACCGACTGACAAACATAGTTAGTTATACAGATTACGCATATTCTTGTAGATTTCTAATGGATTAAACTCCACCGGTCGCTGTTTATCTGAATTAGCTAACTACGCTAACACCCTTTCTCAGTAGGCTTGTTTTGTTGTTGTCATCTGGTGATGTGCGGTCCGTGAACGATTCGCTTAGGAAAGGCGCACTGACTGGGCACCAAACTGTTAAAGAAGCCCTCCAAATGTACTTTATGACAATTAGTTCGATAGTTTTACACAGTAAAGATAGATTTGGTTTTTTTTTTTTAGATTTTGTATACTTAAAAAATAAATACATTAGTTAGTTAAATTTCATAATTAGCACTGTTAATCAGTGTTCTTTGCATTTTGTTGAACCTGATCATTTTAAACTTTACCATCCAAATAATCTGAGATTTCTAACAAGGCCAGGTTTATTCCGGTTGAAAAACAATATATTTTTATTATTATTTTGTTGTTGTTATTATTATAGTTGCATACAACTATAATAACTATAATATGTATTATATGTACTATAATAACTATAACAATCTATAATAAAACTATAATAAGTTGAAGAAAATGACATCAGATACATCTGATGCCATTTTCTTCTACTTT
Organism: Poecilia picta; assembly: GCA_033032245.1. Taxonomy (NCBI): domain Eukaryota; kingdom Metazoa; phylum Chordata; class Actinopteri; order Cyprinodontiformes; family Poeciliidae; genus Poecilia; species Poecilia picta. Next base: position 14,875,145 of record CM065369.1, on the reverse strand, counting down.
TTCGTCCTTTTGAATTTTATACGCTTCAGTTTTTAAGATACACTCATGTTTGTTTAAGTTGTTTTCCAGGCATATTCTGGAAAATAATTATACAGTTATTTCCGTAATTTTCGTGCTGCAACATGGAAATCCTTTCTTCCTTCATTCCTTCCAGACATCCAGCCTGTAAGTCAACATTCATCTCTGAAAAATGCTCATATGCATCACATTCTTCCTTCCGTGAAGGAAGAAAGGAAGGAAGGATTTTAGACATCCAGCCTGTAAGTCAACATTCCTCTCTGAAGAGGAAGGAAGGAAGGAAGGAAAAAGGAAGGAAGAAAGGAAGGAATGTGATGCATATGAGCATTATTCACAGATGAATATCCCTCCTTCCTTTCTTCCTTAAGAAAGGAATGTTGACTTACAGGCTGGATGCCTGAAATCCATCCCTCCTTCCTTCCTTCCTCCTTCCTTCCTTCCTTCCTTCCTTCCTTCCTTTCTTCCTTCCTTCCTTTCATTCAGAGAGAAATGTTGACTTACAGGCTGGATGTCTGGAAGGAAGGATGGAAGCAAGGAAGGAAGGAAGGAAGGCAGGATATTCATCTGTGAATAATGCTCATATGCATCACATTCCTTCCTTCCTTCCTTCCTTCCTTCCTTCAGAGAGGAATGTTGACTTACAGGCTGGATGTCTGAAATCCTTCCTTCCTTCCTTCCTTCCTTCCTTCAGAGAGGAATGTTGACTTACAGGCTGGATGTCTGATATCCTTCCTTTCTTCTTCCTTCCTTCCTTCCTTCCTTCCTTCCTTCCTTCCTTCCTTCCTTCCTTCCTTCCAGACATCCAGTCTGTAAGTCAACATTCATCTCTGAATAATGCTCATATGCATCACATTTCTTCCTTCCTTTATTTCTTCCTTCCTTCCTTCCTTCCTTAAGAAAGGAATGTTGACTTACAGGCTGGATGTCTGAAATCCTTCCTTCCTTCCTTCTTCCTTCTTCTTTCTTCTTCCTTCCTTCCTTCCTTCCTTCCTTCCTTCCTTCTTCCTTCCTTTCCTTCCTCCTTCCTTCCTTCCTTCCTTCTTTCCTTCCAGACATCCAGCCTGTAAGTCAACATTCATCTGTGAATAATGCTCATATGAATTTCTTCCTTCCTTCCTTCCTTCCTTGCTTCCTTCCTTCCATCCTTCTGAGAGGAATGTTGACTTACAGGCTGGATGTCTGGAAGGAAGGATGGAAGGCAGGATATTCATCTGTGAATAATGCTCATATGCATCATTCCTTCCTTCCTCTTCCTTCCTTCAGAGAGGAATGTTGACTTACAGGCTGGATGTCTAAAATCCTTCCTTCTTTCCTTCCTTTCCTTTCCTTCCTTCCTTCCTTCCTCTTCCTTCTCTTCCTTCCTTCCTTCGTTCCTTCCTTCCTACCTTCCTTTCTTCCTTCCGTCTTTCCTTCCTTCCTTCCTTCCTTCCTTCCTTCCTTAAGAAAGGAATTTTGACTTACAGGCTGGATGTCTGAAACCCTTCCTCCCTTCCTTCCTTCCTTCCTTACTTACTTCTTATCTTCCTTCCTTCCTTTCTTCTTCCTTCCTTCCTTCCTTCCAGACATCCAGCCTGGAAGTCAACATTCATCTATGAATAATGCTCATATGCATCACATTCATTCCTTCCTTCATTCATTCTTTCCTTCAGAGAGGATTGTTGACTTACAGGCTGGATGTCTGGAAGGAAGGATGGAAGCAAGGAAGGAAGGAAGGAAGGCAGATATTCATCTGTGAATAATGCTCATATGCATACTATTCCTTCCTCCTCTTCAGAGAGATGTTGTATTACATGCTGGATGTCTGAAATCCTTCCTTCCTTCCTTCCTTCCTTCCTTCCTTCAGAGAGGAATGTTGACTTACAGGCTGGATGTCTGAAATCCTTCCTTCCTTCCTCCTTCCTTCCTTCCTTCCTTCCTCCTTCCTTCTTCTAAGAAAGAAATGTTGACTTACAGGCTGGATGTCTGAAATCCTTCCTTCCTTCCTTCCTTCCTTCATTTCTTCCTTCCTTCCTTCCTTCCTTCCTTCCTTCCTTCCTTCCTTCCTTCCTTCAGAGAGGAATGTTGACTTACAGGCTGGATGTCTAAAATCCTTCCTTCCTTCCTTCCTTTCTTCCTTCCTTCTCCTTCCTCCCTTCCTTCCTTCCTTCCTTCCTTCCTTCCTTTCCTGCCTTCTTTCCTTCCTTCTTTGCTTCCTTCCATCCTTTCTTCCTTCCTTCTTTCCTTCCTTCCTTCCTTGCTTCCTTCTGTCCTTTCTTCCTTCCTTCCAGACATCCAGCCTGTAAGTCAACTTATGCTGTAAGTCTCTGAAAAATGCTCACATGCATCACATTCTTCCTTCCATGAAGGAAGAAAGGAAGGAATGAAGAGAAGGAAGGAAGGAAGGAAGGAAAGAAGGAAGGAAGGAAGGAAGGATTTTAGACATCCAGCCTGTAAGTCAACATTCCTCTCTGAAGGAACTAAGGAAGGAAGGAAGGAAGGAAGGAAGGAAGGAAGGAAGGAAGGAAGGAAGGATTTCAGCCATCCAGCCTGTAAGTCAACATTCCTTTCTTAAGGAAGGAAGGAAGGAAGGAGGGATATTCATCTGTGAATAATGCTCATATGCATCACATTCCTTCCTTCCTTCCTTCCTTTTCCTTCCTTCCTTCCTTCCTTCCTTCCTTCCTTCCTTCCTTCCTTCCTTCCTTCCTTCCTTCCTTAAGAAAGAAATGTTGACTTACAGGCTGGATGTCTGAAATCCTTCCTTCTTCCTTCCTTCCTTCCTTCCTTCCTTCCTTCCTTCCTTCCTTCCTTCCTTCCTTCCTCAGAGAGGAATGTTGACTTACAGGCTGGATGTCTAAAATCCTTCCTTCCTTCCTTCCTTCCTTCCTTTCCTTCCTTCCTTCCTTCCTTCCTTCCTTCCTTCCTTCTTTCCTGCCTTCTTTCCTTCCTTCTTTGCTTCCTTCCATCCTTTCTTCCTTCCTTCTTTCCTTCCTTCCTTCCTTGCTTCCTTCTGTCCTTTCTTCCTTCCTTCCAGACATCCAGCCTGTAAGTCAACTTATGCTGTAAGTCTCTGAAAAATGCTCACATGCATCACATTCTTCCTTCCATGAAGGAAGAAAGGAAGGAATGAAGGAAGGAAGGAAGGAAGGAAGGAAAGAAGGAAGGAAGGAAGGAAGGAAGGATTTTAGACATCCAGCCTGTAAGTCAACATTCCTCTCTGAAGATGGAAATAAAGGAAGGAAGGAAGGAAGAGGAAGGAAGGAAGGAAGGATTTCAGCCATCCAGCCTGTAAGTCAACATTCCTTTCTTAAGGAAGGAAGGAAGGAAGGAGGGATATTCATCTGTGAATAATGCTCATATGCATCACATTCCTTCCTTCCTTCCTTCCTTCGTTCCTTCCTTCCTTCCTTCCTTCTTTCCTTCCTTAGTTCCTTCAGAGAGGAATGTTGACTTACAGGCTGGATGTCTAAAATCCTTCCTTCCAGACATCCAGCCTGTAAGTCAACATTCATCTGTGAATAATGCTCATATGCATCACATTCCTTCCTTCCTTCATTCGTTCCTTCCTTCAGAGAGGAATGTTGCCTTGCTTGCCTTGCCTTGCCTTGCCTGCCTTGCCTTGCCTTGCCTTGCCTTGCCGTGTCTTGCCGGTGAGCCCCCAAGTGTCACGCTCCATTGCCCTGCCCCACCCTGGAGGTGAGCCCCCAAGTGTCATGCTCCATTTTCCTGCCCCCTGTACCCTGCTGGCTGAGCCCTGCAGTGAGTCATGCTCCATTGCCCATCTGCCCTGCAGGTGAACCCCCAAGTCTCATGCTCCATTGACACCGTAGTCCTGCCCTGGAGGTGAACCCCCAAGTCTCATGCTCCATTGCCTTGCCCCACCCTGGAGGTGAGCCCCCAAGTGTCACGCTCCATTGCCCTGCCCCACACTGGAGGTGAGCCCCCAAGTGTCATGCTCCATTTTCCTGCCCTACCCTGCTGGTGAGCCCCCAAGTGTCATGCTCCATTTTCCTGCCCTACCCTGCTGGTGAGCCCCCAAGTGTCATGCTCCATTGCCCTGCCCTGCAGGTGAGCCCCCAAGTGTCATGCTCCATTGACCACCGTAGTCCTGCCCTGGAGGTGAACCCCCAAGTGTCATGCTCCATTGACACCGTAGTCCTGCCCTGGAGGTGAACCCCCAAGTGTCATGCTCCATTTTCCTGCCCTACCCTGCTGGTGAGCCCCCAAGTGTCATGCTCCATTGCCCTGCCCTGCAGGTGAGCCCCCAAGTGTCATGCTCCATTGCCCTGCCCTGCAGGTGAACCCCCAAGTGTCATGCTCCATTGACACCGTAGTCCTGCCCTGGAGGTGAACCCCCAAGTGTCATGCTCCATTGCCTTGCCCCACCCTGGAGGTGAGCCCCCAAGTGTCACGCTCCATTGCCCTGCCCCACCCTGGAGGTGAGCCCCCAAGTGTCATGCTCCATTTTCCTGCCCTACCCTGCTGGTGAGCCCCCAAGTGTCATGCTCCATTGCCCTGCCCTGCAGGTGAGCCCCCAAGTGTCATGCTCCATTGACACCACAGTCCTGCTGTCCTCAAGCTTTTCTACCACTGAGAATCAGACATGAAGCTTGGAGGTCTCACGACACTTTAGTTAGAATGACCATGCTTCATCTCAGTGCCTGAGATTGACTCTGTGGTACATTCTTTCAAGTGTACTTGTGAAACCTCTGACCACACGTCTGATCATAGGTGGCCGCCCCTGAGGCTGGTCTGGAAACGACTGATTGTTTTCGTCAGCTTCCTCTTCTGATTCCTCCTCATTCTGCTGCTCCTCGTTCTGCTGCTGCTCGTTCTGTTGCTGCTCGTTCTGCTGCTGCTCGTTCGGCTGCTCCTCGTTTGGCTGCTCCATGTTGTCCCTCAGCCTTTGGTTTAGCTGTTCCAGTTCGAGCTCTAGGTTTGAATTCATATTCTCCAAGACATGTATTTCCTGCTCAGAGGCGATGCTTCTGTACTGCAGGCCTATGTACGTCAGTTTGAGGTGTTTTGTTTCCTCTGACAAGGCGCTCTTTGCCTGGCGGAGCATGTTGTTTTCTTCCTGCAGGGAGGCATTATCGTCTTCTAGTTCAGTGTTGCTCTGTTCCAAAATATTGTTCTCCTGTTCCAGGGTGTTGACCTTCCGCACCAAGACAATATTTCTCTCCTTCAGGTTGGTTTTCTGAAGCTCCAAGGCGGCGTTATTCTGCTCCAGGGTGGCATTTGCCTCTACAAAAACAGCATTTATTCGCTCCAAGGCGATAATTCTCTGCTCCAGGGTGGTGATGTTCCGCTCCAGGGTGGTGATGTTCTGCTCCAGGATGGTGGCTCTCTGCTCCGAGATGATCTTTCTCTCCTTCAGGACGGTGTTCTCCTGCTCCAGTGAGGCATTATCCTTCTCCAGGGTAGCGTTTGCCTGCTCCAATATGGCATCTATTCTCTCCAAGGCGATGCTTCTCTGCTCCAGGGAGGTGTTTCTCTGCTCCAGGGAGGTGTTTTCCTTTTCTAGGCCAGTACATTTCTGCTCCAGGATGGTTTTGTCCTTCTCCAGGGTGGCGTTCTTCTCCTTTAACCTTCTGTTTTCTTCAAACAGTTGTTTAACAGTCTCATCATTTCTCTGAAGAAGCTGTTCTACAGTATTTGCTTCTTCAGAATCTCGTGTTCGTTCATGAGGTTTTTTGACATGATGATTTCTTTCAGAAATTTCAAGGATCTTCTCACCAGACACTCCTCCTTGCTCTGCAAGTTCTGCAATGGTTATGACGTTGCAGCTCTGTTTTCTCTGTTCTCTTTGTGACATCAATTTGTGTGATGTCACAAATTGATGTCACTACCTCAGCAAAACAACTAGAAAACTGCTGAAGTTTGAATAAAAACAAATTTTACGGCTGAATGCTAGTCCATGGGCCAGATGCCAAAATTTTATATTTTTGTCTGTGTCAGGGTGTCAAAGTCTATCAATATTTTTTGAAGAGATACATATCTCTAGTTAATATTTTAGTATGATAGCCCTTCCAAAATGGTAGTTGAGTCATAGTTATCAGCTCATGAAGTAAAGAACCCCTTTGGAAAAATTAAGTTTTTTGAGACTGGTGTATGTCTGGTTTAGGCTCAAAGCATGGGCATTTGTCAAAGGTTTATAATATAGTGTTTGGTGTCTTCTTAAAGGGGACACTCTTGGCTTTCATTTAAACCAGGTTTTGATGTCTCTGACCAACACAGAGGCCACTAGAGCTTGTTAAACCAAAAATAATACACATTTTTCCACACCTTTTGACCAAACTAGATACATTTATTTTATCCCTGTGGTATCCAGGGACATCAGGGACACAAGAGTTAACAACTAAAATACTCAACAGACTCTAAGGAGTCAGAAAATGTATTATATACCTTTACTGTCTGTCTTTGGGAGGCAATTGTGAGCTGTAATTTGAAGTTACATTCCTAATAATTGCTTAGAAATAAAAAAATATTGAAAACACATTGTGGTGTAAAAACTATGGGATAGAACAGGAAAGTATTCCAAATATTTAAAACAGAAAAACAAATAAAAAACTATTGATACAGACTGATAAAGACGCTTATTTCATGATATTGTAATATTGTTCGGCCTTACCATAGTTAGACTATTTTGTGTTTAAAATCCATTTTAATTAGTTATTATTTAGGATTATTTTCTATGAAAGTGAGTTTGATTAGTTTGAATTTAATTACTAAAATTCATGGTTTAGTAATCCATCTATTTTCTGCTGCTTATCCGGGGTCGAGTTGCGGGGGCAGCAGATTCAGAAGGGAGGCCCTGACTTCCCTCTCCCCTGCCACTTCTTCCAGCTCCTCCAGGGGAACCCCAAGGCGTTCCCAGGCCATCCGAGAGACATAGTCCCTCTAGCGTGTTCTGGGTCTTCCCCGAGGCCTCCTCCGGGTGGGACGTGCCCGTAACACCTCACCAGGGAGGCGTCCAGCCCCTCTCAAGGAGGTACCAGGACCAGAGCCATGCGTCGAGGTGAGGCCGACTATTTCTAGCCAGAACCTCTCAGCCTCGCACACTAGCTCTGGTTCCTTCTCCACCAGAAAGGTGGTGTTCCTCGTCCCAAGAGCCAGCTTCTACAGCCGAGGATCAGACCGCCAGGGTCCCCTCCCTCGACCGCCGCCCGTAACGCATTACACCCGACCCCTTTGGCCCCTCCGACAGGTGGTGAGCCCATTAGAAGGGGGACTCACGTCTCCTCTTCGGGGTGAGCCCGGCCGGGCTCCGTGCTTAAAAGCCCAGCCACCAGGCACTCGCCATCGTGCCCCACTTCCAGGCTTGGCTCCAGAGTGGGGCCCCGGTGACCGGGCGAGGGAACACCAGATCCAAAGTCATTAGTCTTCATAAGGGGTCTTTGGGCTGCACTTTGTCTGGTTCTTCACCTAGGACCTGTCTGCCTTGGGTGACCATACCAGGGGCATAAAGCCCCAGACAGCATAGCTCCTAGGATCATTGGGACACACAAACCCCTCCACCATGATAAGGTGGCAGCCCAAGGAGGGGTGGATTAGTAATGTTATCATTAATCAAATCTATATGAGTTATAACAACATTTAATTTCTCTTTGGGATCAATAAAGTTGAATTTGTATTATTGGAAGGCAAAATTTTACCAAGTATTTTTTGTCCAGTTTCTAGTGAAAATAGTACAATTAAAATAAGACAAAACTGATTAATAATCAACTTTTGAGCAAGATATAGATGCTTGTTTAAATAAATAATTCCTTAATATTGATTAAAACAACTACTAGTTCCACTGGTGAAATATTTCATTTATAATATAAAATGTTATGTGAAATAATCTGATGATCTAAGAAATTAAACAAATGGATCAGTCAGTCTTTAAACAGAAACATAAAACTGATTTAAAGCTCTGACATCTCTATATTTTGTCCTTCTGTATTTAGCAGAGCTAGCTTGGATAATGGATCCTGATCTGGATAATCGTTGCTAATATTCTCCATCAAAATAAGAAAATTGACACTTGGCATGTTCCATAATTTAAAAAAATCTGTTGAGCTTAAAGACATATCAAGAAAATGTCTGGTTATTTTCTCTGTTTTTCTATCATACTGTTAAGCTGACGGCATCATCAGCCTGTAAAGAGCCCGGTGTTCGGATTTACTTCTTTCCCGTTAAAAAACGCCATGTTTGAAAGGTTCCGATCATTACGAGTCCGCGCAGTCAAGAAATTTAGTTTAATTCCTATAAATGTTATCAGGAGAATACAAAAGATCTGTGCTATTTTGTCCTCTACAAAAAATGTGCACCTGCAAGTAAAAATGACCATTTCTAAATGTGATATTTTCATTGATTATTAGCAAACATGTCTGGGGAAAGATTTCCACACATAAAGAAAAAAACTGGTTTGGTTGTTATGAGTGAGAAAATATTTGATTATCAGCTATAACATAAAATAAAATGTGGTTTTAAAACATGTATCTTCCAACAAAAAAAAATCTGAGCAGTGTGGCATGCATTTGTACTTAGCTTCACCCATCTTCCCTTAAAATCTGACTCCAGCTTTTCAACTGAAGTTAAAAAAAATAAAAATTAAAAAAATTAAAATGGCTGAACTTAATTTTGGAGCATCATAATTAGGTGGGGTGATAACAAATATAAATGCAACACTTTCCTGAACATTGTAAGATTTGTGAAATTTGTGTTCTCTTATACTTGAACTATTGATCCATCTTAAGGAAATCTAATAAAATGTAGAAACAGAAAGTACTGGATTCATTCTGACAGGTTTATCGGAGCTGTTTGATGTAGAAAAATCAGGCATATTTAAAATAAAATTCCTCAGTTACATTTATTGTTGACTCTATAGCGCCCTCCAGATGTCTTTTTCACCTCCTTCACCATCCTGGTGTAAGGAAATGCTCAGGTTCTCGACTGTTCATATTTGCAGGTTTATCCCATGATCCCTTGGCGTTAGGGTTGCCACCTTTCAGAAATCAAAATAAGCGACGCCCACCACGCCGTGTTACCCTACTTTCACGGGGTGAGATGGCCGCTGCAGCGATAGACAATATTAATGGCAGTTTTTTTTGTTTTTAAGAAATGATCCAGAGGGGGTGCTGTGATGGGGCAGAGGCAAAGCACAACCCACATATTGAGACCTTAGTCATCGTGGCGGTGGTCGCATGTCTTCCCCTTCTTTCATTACCCACTTTCCTGTCAAACTACTTCCAAATAAAGACAACTATAGCCAATAAAACCTTTAAAAAGTGATCCAGAGAGCAATCATTCATACATAGAGTACCCCAAAATTGCACTCCAATCAGAGTTAAACATGTTTATTTTAGCAAGTGTAAAGTGTATTTGGTAAACTGCTCAAGTACTGATTAAGTGATCATAATACCTAATTTCATAATCACAATGTGTCCTCAAACTGGGCTCCAAAAGTATAAAAGTTATGTGAAAATTCTGGTATTGTAAAGAATATTAATAAAATATTTATACAAGTGAGGAGTTGGGTTTGGAGGCTGGTTCTAGATCAAATTTGCCATGGGGGCCTGGGTAGTGAGTGTTTTTCTATGGCGACACTTAATAGAGAATGAAACAAAAAAACAGCAATATTTCATCATTTGATATATCAAGAGAGCCAAAGAGCCACTTGTGTTTCCAGAGATTCAGCTTGAGGATCCCTGGTAGATGGAAAATGTGATCCTATCTCCATACAGCAGCTAAAAGTTCAGCACTACAATTTTTTATTGTAGTGCTTACGGAGGATTAAATAAAATCCACCACAGAGTATTAACATAAGACATTTATTTGGAATAACTAATTTGGTTCGCCGTTGGCCCCCGTCTAGAACCGCCCCTGGGCTGCAGGTCTGGTGCATTAATGACCACTGAACAATGAATTCATAAACTACATAAACATTTCAAAATAAAACATACAGAAAGCCCTAACAAACTTTTTAAAGTAGGAAGTATTTATGTATTTACTGTTGTTTACTGTATGATTTGTTCTTTAAATGATCATTGTTTTTATTTTGGCTGATATTATTATACATGAAATAAGCAAATAACCAAACCAATATAGTCTACTAAAAGCACAATAAGAAATTTAATCATAGCAAAATGTAACCATATCAGAGTCTGCTGTGTTCCTCTCCTGATCTATTCTGTCTGGTATCGCATTGTGCCACGATGGACACTTTTTTTAATTCCCTGTGTTCATCCTCACTAACATTATTCAGTCTGGGATTTGCGTTTTCCTTCTATCTTTTACGAGAGGTTTTGCTTCTAAGGACTGTGGAGTATCGGGTCGAGGATGTTTCAAAAAGATCCGGGTCGACAGCACCTCACTGCGCCTGCGTAGTTTCCGTTTCTAGGCAGCCGTGACGACCATCTATGGCAGTGGTCCCTAAACTACGGCCCCGCGGGCCGCATCCGGTCCGCCTCCACATTTGGTCCGGCCCCCTGAACAATACCAGAGAGCATTCAGATTTTTTTTTTTTCATTCACCGTATTTTCCAGACTATAAATTTGTGGGTTTTTCTTCCACCACCAGGGGGCTCTTTAGCAGGAAGTGAATCATTGAAAGTCTCGGTTACTTGTGTGCCAACATTGAGCCCACAAGCAGCAAACTGAGTAAGAAACATATCAGGTCAGATGTCTTTGGAAAGTTTCTTTTTCAAAGGGGAAAAGGCCCAGAGAAGAGACAGGAGAATGGATTTGGTAGGTGAGTCCCACATTACAAGCCGCTCTGCATAACATCCAGCGACCGGCTGATAATCTTGGCAACTTTTTCTTTTTCAATCCTAATAAATGTGATATTCAATTGATGAGGGTTGCAACAACAAATTATTCAGGTGCATGCGAAAGCATAAATTTTCGCATCCCCCCTACCCCCCTCATGACGATATGTGAAGGGTAAAACTTGCCATATTTACCTTGTTATATGAGCATAAGGTGCGCTGAAGTGTATGGGAAAACATAATCGGCGCGCTGCCCCCTCCAGACGAGGTTTTGACGCCCCCTCTGGTGCTACGTTGCATGCGCTGCATATCCACTTTTTGCGCCGCTGCAATTGACCTGTTATTACTCAAATTTTGGGTGTCCGCCCCCCTCTGCTGCTGCTGCATGGTTATGGAAAACCTGGAGCGCAGAGATATCTGCGGCTTATATGTGCATATTTACTGGTTTAAAAAAAGACAAAAAACTTTGGGGTTGTGGTTTATAGTCCGGTCCGGCTCATAGTTAGGAAAATACTCACCATAATCCTTCCTGGATTTTTTCTGTGAAGAACCCAGAGAGGGTTATTTGGTTATTATTTATTTCATTAATAGTGTTATTATTTATTTCCTGATTTGTTCTGTCTTGATCCCAGAGAATGTTATTTGATTGTGCTTTCTGGAAAACATTTAGGCATTTAGTCTCTCCTGCAATCATCACACTTTTTCTGTTACAAACTGACTCCGACCCCCCACCAGAGAAGAAAAAAGTTACGTTACCCTGCAGGAAAAAGTTTGGGGACCCCTGCTCTAGAGAATTCTATGACATATTTAATGAGAGTTAATGAGAGGAGAATGAAAACAAAGCAAAAAAACAGACAAGATGGAACAAGGTCAAGATGACCAGATTACTAGTCTTCTAATTACAAATTTAAACAGAGTTTGCAGCAGTTGATCGCATGGACCTGACCAAGCCCCTCGACAGTCCCACGGACTACATGTCTCACATGCAAGCTAAGCCAGGCTTACTGACTTTCTACAGAGTATTTCTGAATCGATTAGTGTTTCATTTCTGCCGGATTTTCAAAAAAATATCAGCCACGACAATAGAGAGGGAAACCAACAAGTTCATGTCATCTTTTTTGGACGATGTCAAAGTGTTTTAGCCTCGATGCCTCCAACATTGTGCGGGTCGCAGCTAAATGCTACCGGTCAATGAGGAACACAGCAGATCCTCAGACCCTCAGCATAAATATAGCTGTGGGCAAGATCACTGACGCCTGTTGTTCTTGCAAGGCTGGGTAAGTCGGACATTCATGGTTTTGAGGGTGATTTTGAAATGAGTGATTTTTGTTGTTTGCAAATGTTCAATGTGCCTCGGTCTGCTCTGATAGGACAGTGAAGAGCAGCTGCTAGCACTCAGTACTCGGCTAACACCGGAGCTCGGCTAACGCGATTACAGTTTAGTAAAAAGCCTTTTCAGGTGAAATAAAATCTTTAATGAATGTCAGATATGGTACACATTGAATATTGATCTGTTCAGCTAACGTAAGGCTGTAACAGACAGGCTTTAGGATGTAGAAGTTGTATCAATGCTGCCATTATGCTGTACTTGGCTAAAAGGTTTTCATAATGGATGTGTTTATTATTGACTATTATTTTTATTCACTAAACACAAAGAAAGCAAAGTAATACTTGCGCAGCAGACAATCCTTTGTTCTTATTGATCCTATGACAGTTAAGCTGCAGATGCAGTCGTGAAAAAGTTTAATCCAAGCGAGGCTTTCCATTTCAGATTTTGGAAATCTGTGAATTTTAGTTCCACAAACATGATCAGGATACCTGACATCGCCTGTACAGATACTCCACTGAGGGAGAACCATTGTTTTTTGAGTCCTGACGCAAAAACTTTCTGTCGGTCCGGTACTGAACAATGTACATTAGCTTGAGTTTGAGAGACAGTAACCCACTGATCGCTGCGCTGTGACGTCAAATGGGCATTAGCCAATGAACAGGTCGGGCTGTGGTAAGGTCCATTATGCATATATACACACTGAGGTGTGCATATATGGGACAACGCTGTCACCAAAGTCTGCAATATAATGAAATGACATTCAGGAACGATCTGATTCTTAACTTCTTGCTTATTGCTCCTCGGACAGTGTTCATAGTTGGGCATTGTTTACCATTAATTTCTGTGTTTAATGGTGCAGACAATTGTGGTTTCTGACATTGACAATATGGGCAACCGCCCAGGGCGTTATTTTTTTAGGGATGGCAGTAGCCAACACAAAGCAGAATAAAGAAGAGTTTGAATTGATACTGGTTAAATTTATGTCAGCTCTTAGTATTTAATAACTAGGTGTTTTTATGGGAATGTGGATCTTTCAGATCAATTTGAGAAGCAATTTTGATAGGTAAACATAATTTTATTGTGTCATGTAGCGCAGGGTGTTGGTCTTGGCCTTGATTTGGTCTTGGGTTTGGTGATCTAGACCAGTGGTCCCCAACCCCTGGTCCGTGGACCAATTAGTACCGGGCCGTGCAAGAAATAATTAAATTTTTCCGTTTTATGTATTATTTGAGTCTGAAGGATCTTTTATTTTGAAAATCCTTTAACCGGATTATCTCGGTTACTTGCGCGCCAACTCTGAACCCACAAGCAGCAAAATGAGTAAGAAACAGATCAGATGTCTTTGGAAAGTTTCTTTGCGAAGGGAAAAAGGCCCAGAGAAGAATCAGGAGAATGGATTTATCCCAGACGGGTAGGTGAGTCCCAGATTACAAGCCGCTCTGCGTAATATGCGGCGACCGGCTGCTAATGTGGGAGTGAAGCTTCAAGCTGTTTTGCCACATAGAGACCAAGCAGGCTGTGGATATAAGCAACACATCAGGTGTCATCATCTCTCATCACTCCCTGATTGGGACCGTCTTCTTGCAGAGAAACAAGCTCAGGGCTCCCATTAGTCATTATCGTGAGTTAAAATTTTCACGACAGAAAAATGTTCGTTTTTGTGGCGCATCTGTATCTTATTTTGAAGGGATATGTAAATGTTACCATAGCAACCAGAGTCAGTGGCGTTTGGGCAGTGGTTTAGAGGAGATGATTACAAATAGTGAGTCTTAAGTCTGGTTTAGACGGGAAGATTTAAGAATTGTCGGCCGATTCTCCAAACCTCTGTGACCACAGAGCTGATAAAAGTACAACAGGTTCAATCGGTTCGTGTCTCCAGCCACAAGGCAGGAACCGATTCCAGTCATGAACACCGCGATTCCAGAAGAAAATCCACAAAACCCCCAACATAGCGGGAATTTAGAATAACCAAACACGGATGACGATATAGAAGCAATAGTGATAGTTTGTAGAGTCATTTTAAAGAGATAAAAGACAAGAAAAGGCAGTGGATGAAAGACGACGGGAGCAGCCGCTCTATCTGCTGCACTATGATTTGGAGGTGACTATGTTTTTTCATAGGCGATATTTTTAACAGATTAACGTCTCTCCTTCGCCCGCTCCTTCTACAGCCAGACCTCCTCCCCCTTCTTGCAATACGCCGTCCATCCGGCCCCCCCAGCATTCAACGGCACGCTAGACCAGCCCTGCCCTCTTCGACCCCCACACACTTCTAATGGTACACTATACCCCCTCAATGTCTTTTCTTCGCTCCCTCTTTCCCTCCATCCCCCACCCCTCTAACGATATGTCAGCCTCCCACCTTCTCTCCTTCTTCTTCAAACACCTTCTAATTATACTGTAGCCCCCCAGTTTACCACCGTTCCCTCGGCCCCCCATTCTGACTCTTCAGTATGCTCTACCCACTTTGCTCTGACTTAACAGCGGATGACTAAAGGTTTCCGGTGTTCTCACATTGAAAACTTGTAAGCACTCTTAAGGCCATAATCAACCACTCCCATAAGTTATGAAGTTCTGCTGAAGAAACACATCCAGTTTTGACACTTCTGACTACATGCCACTCCGTTGGTGAGAAAAAATCCTGAAAACACCGTCAGGCATGAGGACTCAGAGGCAAGCCCTGACTCTGAGGCAGGAACTGACTCTGAGGCAGGCCCTGACTCTGAGGCAGGCCCTGACTCTGAGGCAGGCCCTGACTCTGAGGCAGAAACTGACTCAAAGGTCTGTCCTGACTCGGAAGCAGGTCCTGTCTCGAAGGTCTGTCCTGACTCGGAGGCAAATCTTGACTCAGAGGCAGGTCCTGACTCGGAGGAGGGTCCTGTCTCGAAGGCTGGTCCTGTATCGGAGGAGGGTCCTGTCTCGGAGGCGGGTCTTGTCTCTGAGGCAGGTCCAGTCCCAGAGGCGGGCTCAAACTCGGAGGCGGGTCTTGTCTCGGAGGCGGGTCCTGTCTCAGAGTCGGATCCTGACTCACAGACGGATCCTGTCTCGGAGGCGGGTCCTGTCCCTGAGGCAGGTCCAATCCCGGAAGTGGGTCCAGAATCAGAGGCAGGTCCTGTCTCAGAGGCGGGTCCTGTCTCGGAGACCGGTCCTGACTCGGAGGCCGGCCCTTACTCCTTCGAGTCAGTACCGACCTCTGAGTTGACCAAATTTAAAGGACCAGCTAAGTGTAACAGATGTATAATGAACAGACGGGAATCAGGATTGCGTTGATTTATTCCTCTCTCCAGCGCAGCTTGGCGCGAACTGTTTGAAACAAGAAAATTTTACTGCAGCAGCTCCTGGGCTTCAGCTTCCACACACACACACCTCTCCTCAGCGCAGCTAGGCGCGAACTCAGAGGAATGGGTTAAAACCAACTAAAGTTCACAAATAATAATAAAATAAAATCTGCATTCATACAAAACAATTAAAATAAAACTGGAATCTGCCCAAAAGTTACAATTTTCTACCATAATATAGAAATATACAACAACCAGATAACATTTTGAAATAACTCACATACCTGTTTGAAACAAGAAAATTTTACTGCAGCAGCTCCTGGGCTTCAGCTTCCACACACACACCTTAACCAACCAAAAAAATACAAAATAATCACTTTGGCGAAGAAAACTTAACAGATGTTACAACCGTGGGAAATAAATGCCCAGTGAGGTGCTGCTCTAAACATAAAACAATTAAACAATAATATATATATGAAAACTTAAGAGTTTAAAACATACTTTAGAACATTTTCAATATTTTAATACGCAAACAGAAAAACGCTCACCTCTCCTCAGTGCAGCTAGGCGCGAACTGAGGAGGGCAGCGGGAACACACAGGATATAACGCAAAAACAGGAAGTTAGAAAATAAGAGCTTCCCCACCAAAATAAAATACAATTAAAAACAAAGAAAAAACAAATATTCATAGAAGAGGATGGATTTCTACACACTAGTGACCAAAAATAAACGCAATATAAAACAAATGATACGTAACAGACATATCAATTCCAAGAAAATGAGTTTTGAGAAGGTTCATAAAGAAAATTAAATAAATAAATAAAATTGACTCTACTACATAAGCGTGGACTAAACACGTTAGTCCACGCTAGGTCCACTCTTGTTGGACCTAGCAAGTACTTTTACTTTTAATTCTTAAGTATTTTTAAAAGCCAGTACTTTTTTTACTTTTACTTAAGTAAAATGTTAATGTGGTACTTTTACTTTTACTTGAGTACATTTTTGTCTGTGTGTTTGTACTTTTACTTAAGTAAATTTTTTGCGTACTTTCTCCACCATTGCTTTCTTTATCTATAGAATGACAAGTGTGCAAGTGGAGGGCTTCATTATATTGTTAATGAACTTCTCCAGATTTTTCTGCACCCATCTTTCCCAAACCCAGACTACTTCACTGTCACCACTTTAAACAACATAAAGACAGGGATGTGGCATACTTATGTTACATCATGATTATGTTAACTGCTGTGATTTAAAGTTTAGTTGCTGCAGATTTAGTTGCTGCCATATAACGTTTTTTTTTCACAGACTTTCTGTGCCTTATGAAGCTCTCAGTCTCATGGCCTGATTCTAATCGTCAATTTTTTTTTTCAGACGTGTTTCGTCCTGATTATGTCATGTGGCTTATTTGCTACCATTTGTCAAGGTGTAAATGAACAGTGATACTTTGTTGTGTCTTAGCTAAGTTAGAAGTGCTGAATCAAAGTCTCTATGTAGTGCATACACATTTTAGTTTGGCCCTTTCATCTACTAAACCTCTCCTTTTCCACATTGCTTTGAACGGTTTCAGCAGAATTTGGATTTAGTCCACAGTTTAATTCCCACAGTTAGTGAGCCATATGCACTGAGGCAGTGAGTGTTTTTCCAGCCTTGCTCACTATTATGTTTACATGGAAGCTGCCAGCAGACATGAAAAGTTAATCCAAAGACATGAAAAATCAAACATTATATTAAGGTTGATAACATACTTTAAAATAACCTATAATCAAGGATGAATGTCAATTTTAATTGTAATTTTGTCGAGCTTTTAATGTAAATATGTCTGATTCAAACGACTAAATATGAAAGCAGCCTCATTCATGTGATACTAGGGCTGAAGTGATACAGTATATTGCTGACTTTTATGGAACTTCCAGTGCCTCTGGCCTTCGATCAAGGTTTTTCAAGGAATTATGCTGTTTAAGTTGGCAAAGCACTCGCAATACTGCAAGTTAGCTTCTGATTGGCTGATCAGTCCCTGCCAATGACTCCTTGCTCAGAGGAGCTTCTTCAGGTAGATCTGTGTTTTGAGACCCAGACAGAATTTTTGAATTCACAAAGACAATAAGTTTCCAGTTTCAACAGAAACAAGATGGGTTAACAAAAGACAAACTGAATTAGCTCTTTAAATTTTAAAATGGAAACATTTTCACATGTTCATCTATTTTTATTTTATTTTTATGTTTTCGTAGGATTGCTAAAACTCTATGGAAGTTTTATTTTTCTTGGAAGCAATAATTTAGGCCATCTTTGCCTCCGTCTGTATGCGATGAACTTTGAAGATGCAAATTAGAGCTGGTTTAATTTTTTTTTCAGCTTGCCAGCAACTCTTCCCACTTTGCTTTTACATATGTAAAGAAATCTGTTCTGCCTCTCCAACGAGGGAGATAAATGCTAGTCACCACCGCTGTAGTGCCCTATATATATTCTTTTTTCCATCAGAAGAAGAAAACCTGGTACTTAATTTGTCAACCAGAGGGTTCCAGAAGCAAGGGCTCTGTTTCAGTGGATTAACACTTCTATTCTTGTCTCTCTATTTCTCGCCTCAGCCGTAAGTAGGAATGCTTGACACCACTTGGAGTGCCACAGGGAAAAAAGAAACAATAATGCCTGCTGAAGTCACTCTGTACCTAAGGTGAAAAATAAGATATGGCAAGAACTATGATATTCATTTGGTTTTTCATATCATAACATAATAAAAATAACTTGTTCCTTAATGTCTTCACGTAGATAACAGCATATGACTGCACAATTTAATTATCTATGTAGAAAAGAACTAAGCCAAAGTAGCAGTGTGTTTCAATAATGCGTGCCCTGTCTTTAGTTGACCTAAAACTACTTTTAACAATAAATAGCCAATGAAATATTTTTTCTGTATGACCTTATCAGTTTCTCATAATGCTGTGAAACACTTCCATCTACTTTTAGAAATGTTATGTCAGGTTTTTTATGTCTTGGACATGCTTATATCTTTTTTAAAGTTCTATCACAGCATGAAGTCTGGACATCAAATCAACTGTTGCAAATATCTTGAGCATCTCCCCTGTATACACGTGGCTAAGATTGGTTGACTCTACAGTATTTTGGTATTTACTTCACAGTCAAGTCAGCACTTGCCAAATTCCTAGGATAAGCATGACCATGAAATAAATGCCAAATACTGAGATAAGAGGAAACAAAATTACACTTATTCATCTGTCCAGTAAAGATAACTATTCCGGACCTGATATTTTAAGTAAAAACATTTTGGCACCTAGAAGAAGTTACTGTGCATTGCAACACACTCAAAGTTCTGCATGATTGTGAAGTCTTTTCAATATTTTTATTTAAAAAAAATCTAATCTAATAACTCTACATAATGTCAATCTATTCATCTATAATCAGAACTCCACACATTTGTGAAGAATTTACTTGTTTGTAATTGATTCTCAGAATAAATGCAAATGCTTCAGGAAGACCAAGAAACACACCAGATAGGCCAAAGATAAAGTTTTAGATTCTGTAAAAATCATCTTATGATTTCATTCCTACATCCGAAAATTTTAAAAATATGGCATGACGGCAAACATACAGAGAAATGGCCATTGACTTTCATTGGCAGGTCAACAAGTAAAGTATTAATTAAGGAATCAGCAGAGAACCATGGTAACTGAAACTGAACATTGTACATCACTCCACATATACAGTATAACCACTGTAATAAGGCGGCCTTTTGCAAATGGATTTATAGTACAGAAAAGTTTTATTCATCTCTAGAATAGTCTCAGCTGTGAAGGACTGAACCATCTTTAATTCACAGGGGATTCCACCAATTTACAATCTCCACCTATATAAATAAAATCAATTTTACCAAATAACCCACATTCCTATATACTTTTTATGAATATTTTATCTTTTTTCCTTACACTATAAACAGCATTATGACACACCACTAAAAGATCACCACAAACAATTCCCCCTACTTTTCCATGGCCTTTCCCAGAACCTATAAAAGGTGTCTGGACCCATGGAAAACTATTTGTCCAAACACCCCGGAGAGGACACAGAAAAGACAGGTGAGTATTTCTATCTGAGCATCTCCACATCACTTTTCCATCAGCACTTAACAGATTCTACACAAACATCTGCTGAAGCTTTACAAACCATTAGCCCTTCTTTGTTCTGAGTAACAATTATCCTCCCCTCACAAGCAGACACCTCACTCCACTGAGGAGAAGTTGTGCGAAGTCCAGAACAAAAGGATGCATGCTAATTATTAAAATACTCAAAAATTCAATAAATAATTAGAACGTCTTGTGCTATTGATGTGCTGACTATTTGT